>OY755235.1:82799399-83146753 GCA_963576725.1 Azorinus chamasolen | reverse complement strand
AACTTCATATATTTTCATTGTTATATATCTACTGTGAAACATCTCTAAACCGGACACCAAAAAATAAGTCATTATTGGCCTTTAAGGCAGTCGGAAGCATAATTTAGGGAAAAGGTAATGCAGAAAGCTCACCGAAGAGCATTAGTTTTCTTCTGCATTAAGCAGCCACATGTACAAGAAAACAGCTAAAACTTATAATGATATTCATACTTTATCATCGATTAATTTTTAAAAATATGGCTAATATAGGACTCGAACTCAAACAAAGGCACCCCCTCCCCTAGCATTGACGAACATGTGCATAAATGGCCAGTATAAATATACAGTATGAACTAAAAATAATGCTTTGCTATTCATTCAAGATTTTAAAAAAAAGTTTAAGGTCGACGCGGGTTTCGAACCCCACGCTTAATAAAAAAGGACTACTTTCGCATGCAATGCATTCTACGTACTTAGACTTCACCTACTGTGCTATAGCGCTGACAACAATTCCGCCTTCATTTTTATCCAATATACTATAGTTCGATTTTGACCCCGTGAGCTGTGACCCTTAGGACCAGTCCACACATAGAGGTAAAACGCGTCACAAACCATGTATTTGTTCCAGAGTTATTATATATCTGTGGTTATACAGACAAGTATAAGTAATCAACGAGCAGTGAACCATAAAAATCAGCACAGTCCACTTTTTGGGATTACCAGCATTCTGTCTGTATTAAATATATAAAAATCTGCATGAGAAAATCGTGATTTTCCCCTTAGTTAGATGGACTGCAGCAACGCTAACACCTCTAAATCGTGGAACGTTCCTTTTTGTTGTATCAGTTGTAACAGCCTAGGCTAAGGGGAACAGGATAAGGCAGGGGCGTAGCTTGGGAATATTTAATGTGTAGGCACCTGAGTCCTCGCAATGTGCGGGGGGGGGGGTCCGGGGGTCATCCCCTGGAAAAATTTGAAACCTAGATCGCAAATCCTGCATTCTGAGGTATTCTGGATGACGAATGACAGATTAAAATTAGATTATTTTTCTCCATGATCTGACTTTTACAAGAATTACTATCTTGGTCACTAGGCCTTGTCTACGCTCGACATTAAAAGGGTAGTTCTAGGACTGGTCGGCCCGGTGTCAGGATAATGTGACTGGGAGGGGGTACCCTTGCCATGTGCCCGCAGCAGAGACATTCCAGTGAGGGCAGCACTATAACTTGTCTCAAGCGGGTGACGTCTGCAATAACTGAAATACTGTTGGTCGGACGTAAAACCCAACTCACTCACTCACTTGGCCGTCATCTCGTAAGTATCATATGTCGACATTAAATTACAACTTTAAAACAACCCAAACATACAACCAACAACCAAAATCGATCTAGATGTTGAACGAGCCATTAATAATGTAGTATAAGCTCAAGCTGATTTAGAGATCAAAGATATATATGTTAGTATCCAAATATAAAACAGCTAATGTTGATTCTTATAATATTCTGTTGCTATATTGTGAAATATTAAATGAAACTGCTACATTAGCTGACACTTATATACAAAACACAGAAATAATCCTATTTACTGTTTGGAACAGATGTTCAGGTAAACGGAGATACTAGATCCAAAGTGTTGATGCTTAACTGTCTCTATTTTACTTGTCTCTATTTTATTCAGAAAAAAATCCATTTTTCTACATTTGCATAATGCAAATGTGGTATAATGGTTCGTTCAAACATCAATGTCGATATGCTTATAAATATGCAGTATGGCCAAGCCAGACGGTCTATCCATTCCCATTGTGGTATGTAGATAGTTTTTATACGCCCGTTTGACAAAACAGGACGTACTATGGAATGGCGCTGTCTGTCTGTCTGTCTGTATGTCCGTCTGTAACATCTCTAACTCAAGTTCTGCTTGGCGGATCCTTCTCAAATTAAACTACAATGCTTATCTGGACATGCTACATTAGCATGGTTGTGTCCCCGGTATGCATATCAAAGGTCAAGGTCGCACAATTGGACTTTAGCAAATATGTTAACCTCAGTTAATGTTGAACAAAGCATCGGTGGGCGTATATTGTGCCCACTGGCACTCTTGTTAATCCTCTTCATGGCACCTAAAGGACCGCTCAGTTATATTCTCCGAGTTGGTAACTTACGTCTGCTACTTTCACAAAGTCTGCACTGGTATGATATTGATAGTGCACTTTACACCCCCTTGCATTTTATTGCATTTTTAGCGTTTTTATTTTTTTCACAATTTTTATCAATGTGTAGGCACGTGCCTAAAGTGCCTATAGGAAGCTTAGCCACTGTAAGGGTAATAAAACTGTTTTCCCCGTGCACCCGCATGCCTTGTTTTGTGTGATTCTTACGGAAATCGTTTTTCTCTCGGCCACCGGTCAAAAAGGAGGGAAAGGTTGTAAATAGACCGCAATTGGAGATATACTTGGAAAGGTCTTGCCGGTTGTTGCTCACTGATGGATACGTCGACCCTTTAGGTGTCTCTTCAAAGAAACGGTATTTGACGTCGCCGGCGGAGCAGACTGATGTAAAGAAGCAGATGCTTTCTACTTCTGGGCAGTCGTTACCGGGTCTACAGGGTTCGCCGCTTTCCCCTCACCCTGTGGCTAGTGACGTCGGCCACGAGTCTGTTTCTGGGTCTGTTTCTGGGTTTGTGACGTCAGTACCTCCTTTCGTTTCCTCAGCAATCGGGGAGGTGCCTAGTGTGCTCAGTATTTCTCTCGGGATATGTGACTGCCGTGCAATTGCGTCTGCGATTAGGGAATCTTTCCGGGATGAAATTCCTGTCATGGTTAGGGACATTATGTCAGACTCTGTCAAGTCAATTGTTGACGGCGTACTTGCGGGTTTACAACTGAAGATTTCGGTCCTTGAGTCTTCGAACGAGACCCTTATTAAAGAGAATTAAAAGTTGAGAGACAGGGTCGTCAAACTCGAGCGGTCAGCTGACGACCAGGAGCAGTACAGTAGGAGAAACTGCTTGCGCATCACTGGCGTTCCTGAATATCCGGATTCGAAGGCTGAGGACACCGATGGCTACGTTGCTCAGATATGCTCTGACTTGGGAGTTGGTGTGGCCCAGTGTAACATTGAAAGGTCTCATCGAGTTGGCAAACGTGATCATTCTAAGTCACGGGCGGTAATTGTTAACTTCGCTACTTATCGGGCTAGGCAAAAGCTGTATGAAGCTAAACCCAGTCTACGCAACATCGGCTACAGGTGTGACCCCGGTGAGCAATTGCTTCCGGAGGTCGTAGTACAGTAAGAAGTAGTTCTTTAGAAATGCAGTGCTTTAAATATGAGCTAATAAGTGTCTCTTAAGACATTGACAGGCTGAATAATTGCATATTTTAAAGTTATTGCGTGTACATGTGTATTATCTGCCCATTGGGGTCATTTTTTGTGACTCATGCAAGACTACTTCCTCTGGTGGATGTTTGGAAATATGTGTGTGGAGCGTCAGAATGGCCCAAATTTAAAGCGAAAATAGACGGTGTGCACATACTTTTATGTGTAGTGAAAAAAGCCAACGTTCTTGACCTTGTTTTCTGGTGATCTAGAGACTGTGTTTGGACTAAATATGAATGTGTTAAGAGGGTATAACCCAAATCTATTAGGGGATGCAGAAAATGCATGTTTTACATAGAATAAAGAAGGGCAAAAGTGACCGGGCTCACACCTACAGGGATGTCTTTGTTAACGAAGATCTGACAAGGTCTCGCAGCTCGCTGTTGTACTCGGCGCGCAAGTTGGTTAAGCAGGGTAAAATTCAGGGGGCGTGGTCGTCCGATGGCAATATTTTAGTTAAGGATCCGGCGGGCAACACCAAACGGATCCATTGTGAAGGAGACCTTACTAAATACAGTGAAGTACCTGCAGTTGCCAATTAGCGAATCTTATCGTTTAACTTTCTGAGTGTTCGTATTCGGTGTTCATAAGTCAGATCACGCTAGTATGAGTTGGTTTAAATTGTACTCCTTCATATCTGGATCCACTGAAGATATCCTTTCAGTTATTCACCTGCTATTTGTTCGTGTGTCATAATTTCTATGTAAAATTTTGCTTCTTTGCTCTCGGGAAGATCAGCTTTGTTCACAGGAATTATACATGGTCGGTTTCGGTGTGACGTCATGATACTTTACGTCATGTTTGTTACAAGGGCATGTTTGGCTCATGCTTCTTAATGGAAAAGTAGTAAAGTCAAGCAGGCAAAGCCACATACAAGACGCAACCATTACCAAAACACCGATAGACAGCATCACACACACACACACACACACACACCAATACCGGAAACTCACTACATTGTGTTTAACACCTGAAAGTCACTACACCTACTTCTAAAACAGATATAGTAAAACTGATTCCATAACACAGTATAAAACAGCCTTAATAGCATGCCGTGCGGTTCAAATGTTGAAAATTCTTAAAAATAAGAATGTGTTTTTAACCGTGAGAGTCACTACATTTGTCACGTGACCTTATTGACGCACCCCGGAGACCCACTACAGCTGTAACACACATGCAACCCACTACATTTACAAACACACATGCAACCCACTACACTTACAAACACACATGCAACCCACTACAGTTATAAACACACATGCAACCCGCTACATTTACAAACACACATGCAACCGGCTACAGTTATAAACACACATGCAACCCGCTACATTTACAAACACACATGCAACCCACTACAGCTATAAACACACATGCAACCCGCTACAGTTACAAACACACATGCAACCCACTACAGCTATAAACACACATGCAACCCGCTACAGTTATAAAAACACATGCAACCTGCTACGTTTACAAACACACATGCAACCCGCTACAGTTATAAACACACATGCAACCCGCTACAGATATAAAAACACATGCTACCCGCTACAGTAATTTATAAACACACATGCATCCCGCTACCGTTATAAACATACACGCAACCCGCTACTGTTTTATATAGACACACATGCAACTCGCTAAAGTTTTAAATAAGCTCACATTTCTTGTTTGACTGAGCTATTACGTGAAACTGGTACTGTTTCCGACCGTCCGCGACCAGGTGCACCAAGGGTGACGTCTGTACGCCAAGACAATTTCATTTGACAACGTCACCTCTGGGACAGCCAAATGAACGCGCAAACCACAACAAATATGCTCGTGGTAATAGAGGGTTACATATCTGTGACAGAACAGTTCGTAATCGATTGGAGGAAAGTGGAATTTTCTGTCGACGTCTCTACGTCGGACCAATGTTAACCCAGCAGCACCGCCGTCTCCGTCAACAACTGGCGGTCGCTAATGTTGGTAGACAGTGGCAGAATGATGTATTTTCAGATGAGTCTCAGCTTCACCTTTCTGATCATGATGGGGGGGGGGGGGCAGAACGAACGGTATTGCGACTGTAACCCTGTTAAACGTGACCGCTTTGGTGGCGAAAGCGTTTGTATTCGGGCACAGTCAGTCACAATTTAAGGTCACCGCTAGTCATAGTTGAAGGTAATGTCAATGCCCATCGGTGTGTAAATCAAGTCCTACCTCTTGTTGTACTATCCATGATGCGACGTCGCCGATGCCTAACGTGCTCGCCCACATACATCTCAGCTCATTGTGACGTATATGCAATATCATAAGATGAATTCAGTTCACTGGCCCCAAGATCTGCCGACTTAAAATCCATAGAAAACATGTGCATGATCTGGGACGAGCTCAGTACTGGCCGCGAAACGTAGTTCTGTTTAAATAATCTATATGTGAGAAGTTTATATCTTCCTCTCCCATTAATGACACCTATTCTGTTAAACGATGCCTTAGCCTTGAACTCAAACATTGTATGTAGTTTGACATCCGTAATAATGATTATGTTAACATCAATGTTACAAAATTGTTGTATCTTTAAATCAGAAAACTTATATTTAACATTATAGAACTATATTTACATGATACTAAAGATTTGGACACACGTACACAAGCTATACCGCCTACGCTCTTTGCACTTAAATGCATGTATGAATTGAAAACCACTAGCCCATTTGAATCAGACCAGCCACCGTGTTGTCTACTCTGTTAGCAACATGTAGCAGGCGCTGATGAATGACAGCGTAGAGTCTGATCAACGAGGAGGCGACTCTGGGTTAACACTTCTTACACTTTATGAGGTACTTTACAAACGGGTAGGTATTCCGACATTGCAAATAAAAATACCGAGATAACTTGCAAGTTTAAAACTCAGCGTCTACACTGTTTTTATCTGCGACAAATTCATTTTTATCTGTCATCACAAATAGTGTAGCCTCGGATCAGACTTCGGGTTTCAAAAGCGGCAGCTGATCGAGACCCATACTGTATTATCCATTTTACTATTTTAGCACGGTCAATTTTTGACGAGGCCCCGATTCTACATAATCTCTTCTTTTGATTGTCATAGCAACCAGAGTTCAACATGGATCCAGAATTTTTAGAAATTTTGATAGAGCATTATAAAAATGTTTGGTTACATTTCTGCCTTGTGATTTCAGAGATAATTAAAACAGTTGTTGACGGACAGACACCAACAATCACAAAAGCCCACCTGAGCATATTCTGGTGAGGTAAAAATGTTTGGATGGGGTCTAGGTTAACCATAGACAGAAACATGAGAAATTAATTTAAGGCTGATTAGATTATTGCAGACATACAGCATAATGAATCTGATTCACTGGGCACTTAGAAACATGCACACACATTTTGCTTTAATACTCTTGCTGGGACTTCAACCCAGACCTCTTGCCATCACTACGATGGTAAGCGTTCTATGCATTGAACTACAAGAAGTGTCTGAAAAGCAAATTTATGCATGTACATGTATAAAATCTTATGTTCTAAAATCTCTACTATGATGTATTTATGCACAAACACCTCCTCAAGATTTCTTAAATGAATATTTATTAGAATATTAATTTAATAGGATTAATACATTAATGCTGATATCAAGAATTATTCAAGTGTGTGTTGGAGGGGGGGGGGGGGGGGCTGTAACAATTAAACAATGCTACAAAAACATGCATTTCCTGATCTGATCAGAGAGGAAATATAGAGTGACAGCAATATTAATATCAACCATAACAATCACAACAAAGTGTTAACTACAATGATTTACATTAATTCAGAGATCTACCTAGTATTCCCTATTGAAGGAGGTATGCTCCGGACAAACTATGCAAACACAATGCACCAAAAAACTAGCTGTGGGGGCATAAAAAACTATGTCTAAGTAATTTTGAAAAATAAACATACATAATTTCTAACTCTATCCCTGTTCATGATCTCATGAATATTCACAGAACTTTTATTTTTGTATATATTGCAAAATAAAGGTTGGGTCAGAACAAAGGAACTGTGTGTATTGATCTATAAAACTTCAAAAGCAAAGAGAGCAAACCAAGACAAGACTGCAGCTATAGGAGCTATCTGGTCTGGCTTTTCTTTGTTTGCCAGTGCCTGAAAATGCAAGATAGTGAAAGGAAATTCAGTGAAAGAAGGAAATACTTTTTAACACATTTGGAATCAGCAAGAGGTATAATTACCATAAACCATTTATCTGGCGCTCCCTGGCATAAACCGATCTATTAAGAATGATCATCAAAACTATACTTCTTAGCTATATTCTGCGAAAAAGGTATTTCAACAGCTTGCTTAAACCGATGAGCAGTTAAAATGAAGAAACTCCATGTAACACTTTCCTCTATAGATACAGGACAAACCTAGATCAGACGGCTCTGTTTATATATGAAATTCAGAGGATCCTTGTATACCTGCAAGTAGGGAATCGCTCAAGGGAAGTGCTGTTAGAAGAGGAAATTCTGTAACTGCAATGTACTGCCCAATGAGTGTTGACAAAATAATCCTGAGACAACTAAAACAATATTTACTTTGCCCGGGTCTCCTTCTTCCTCAGGACTTCAGGAATCCCCTAACTGAAATTAGAAGTGTCATTGACATATTAATACGATATTGATACAGGTTTAAAAATATCGATACAAATGGAGGGCAAATAAAAACCTTTCCACTGGCTATATTTCTTACAGGTTGACAACTAAATAATACTGGTACTTGCAGTGAAAGTCTTCTGAAGAATTTCCACGCATACTCTCATTTACACCATTTTCTAGTATTTACTTGATGGGTTAGGCTTAATTCTGAGCGACATTGTCAAATGTCAAAAAAACCCTTGAAACTTTTTACTGTTAATTTATGAATATAACTGTACTTTTGACCCATTTACACTCAGAGGAGCATGAAACATGTTAGTGTATAGAATCGATATATCGTCGATATTTAGCCATCGATATATTGATACAGAAATTTCCATCAATGACAGCTCTAACGGAAATTAAATCTAAAGCACAGGTATGGCTATTATTTAGCTAAATCATATTACAGTAAAGATTTTATAGAAAGTTCTTGGTTAATACGTTTCCTTGATAGAAAGTTCTTGGTTAATACGTTTCCTTTGATATAACGTTTGGATTGGTGAGTCCAGGCCAAATGCCTTCTTTATCTACGGTATATTGTAAAAGATCAGATACAACGTTCTTGTTTTAAACATTTTTCCTGTTTTGAACGCTTGAGAAAGTTTGTCCGAAACTGCTAATAGCTGTAATTTTGACGTTTTCCTGTAGTGTATCGATGACAACGGTCATGCGTGGGAATTGATTAACAGTGAAAATCGCTACTACTTGACACCTAATTGTATGGCATATTTTGTTTAATATTGAGTAAATACGATTTTCAAAGTTTGCACAATATGATTCTATTGAAAACTGGCCACCCCTGGGGTGGGGCCAATTTTGACCCAAGGGACATAATTTATATAACCCTTGTAGAGTACCTGGACATGATGATATGTGCCAAATATGAGAGCTGAGAACCTAGTGACCTAAAACAATAGGGGTCATTTAGTGTTCATGACTAATCACCACAGCAAATTTGAAGATCCTAAGCCAAACCCTTGAGCAGGTATTGATCCGAATTCATTTCACCAGTTAAGGTCATGGTGACCTTGACCTTTGATCTTGTGACCTCAAAAACAATAAGGGTCATCTAGTGGTCATGACTAATTATCACAGCAAGTTTTAAGATCCTAAGCCAAACCCTAGAGCAGTTATTGAAGTTATGGATCCCATTTCACAGTTAAGGTCATAGTGAACTTGACCTTTGACCTTGTGATCTAAAATACAATAGTGGACATCTAGTGGTCACGACTAATCACCACAGCAAGTTTGAAGATCCTAAGCCAAACCCTTCATCAGTTTTATTGATCTGAAACCAAAGACAAGAGGGCCAGAATGGCCCTGACATCGCTCACCAGACAATCAGATATGTTTCTATTGAAAAGTGACCGTCTCTGGGGCGGTGCCAATTTTGACACCAGGGACACAAAATATAACTTTTGTAGATGACCTAAATATGAAGCTATGTGCCAAATATGAAATCTGAGAACATTCCAGTTTCAAGGAGAAGATTTTCAAAGTTTGCACATTAAAATTGTTTCTATTGAAAACTGACCACCCCTGGGGTGGGGCCTATATTGACAACAGGGGCATAATTTATATAACTTTTGTAGAGGATCGGAAAATGGTGCTATGAGCCAAATATGAAAGCTGAGAACCCTGTAGATTCAGAAAAGAAGATTTTCAAAGTTTTCACTATACGTTTCTATAGACAAGAGGGCCATTGAAAGTGTTAATTTTTCAGACAAACAAATTACAGATGACAGAAACCCTATTACTGCTGCGCATATTTTGACTGAAATTAGCACACAGTTTGGATTTGATCTGACACATATGTAACTTCATAATATGTGGTTTGTACAAGAAAGTTAATTGTAAGATTGATATGTATTAACCAGGGAATTTTAATTATGCAAGGCCATACAAAGTTCTGACTAAAGACGATCAACTGACCTCTCAAATAATCAACATTACTGTTCCTCTGAAAAGGTATGTGTACCCTAGCATTCCAAACTGATTTTTTGCATTTGAATATTATTATAAATTATTACATAATAATTTCATATTCATAAGTTCACTGAACTTAATATTTTCAAGTAATACAATTTCATGTTAAAAATTATTTCATAATTTATTTAAAATCTTTAATTTGGCATTCTGGAGCCTTTACATGATTTACCCTTCTTCTGAACTGCAGGGCAGGTTGTAATAATGTCATAATGCCAATCACTATTATTAATTAACCCTTCCCTCATATAAACGTGTTTTCACACATTTGAAAAATCAGTAGACCAGATCAGATGCCTCCTATAGGAGCCATCTGATCAGGGTCTGCTCTGTGTGTTAATGGAATTTGACAGATCTTCCTTTAGTTTCTAAAATGGCTACAATGTTCTACCTACTATATTCCATTATAACTATTTTGTCTATGAATATTCAGTAGGTTGTGAAATTTGGAAAAAAAATGGCTACAATGTTTCACCTTCCATACTTCATTTTGCTCATGAATATGCAATAGGCATTCAAATTAATAATAAACACAGTACAGGCAAAGGGTTACTACAGCCACTACCAGCAATACAGGTGTACTAAAAATAGCCACTGGTCATCCCCATCTCTATTGCTTGACCTGATGACCTGTTTATGAGACTGAGTAAAGATAAGATGCTTAAAAGTGCAGTCAGCTTCAAGTTTGCTAGAAAACTTGCCACCCGTGGGGTGTAGCCAATTTTGACCACAGGAGCATAATTTATATAACTTTTGTAGAAGTCCTGAAGTTGAAGCTATGTGCCAAATATGAAAGCTGGGGACCTTCTAGTTTTAGAGGAGATGATGCTCAAAGTTTTCACTATATGTTTCTATTGAAAACTGAAAACCCCTGGGGCAGGGCCAATTTTGACCCCAGGGGTATAATTTATATAACTTTTGTAGAGGACCTACAGATGATGCTATGTGCCAAAGATGGAAGCTGAGACCCCTGTAGATTCAGAGGAGAAGAACTTTAAAGGTTCAAATTGTTGACGACGAACGACGGACGACGCACGACGCACTACGCACGACGACGGACGACGGACATCAGGCGATCACAAAAGCTCACCCTGAGCACTTTGTGCTCTGGTGAGCTAAAAACCAGTAAAGGTTATGGCGGCCTTGACCTTTGACCTAGTGACCTAAAAAACAATAGGATTATCTAGTGGTCATGACTAATAACCGCAGCAAGTTTGAAGATCCTAAGTCGAACCATTGAGAAGTAATTCATCGGAAACCATTTCACCAGTTAAGGTCAAGGTGACCCTGTCCTTTGATCTAGTGACCTCAAAAACAATAGGGGTCATTTAGTGGTCATGACTAATCACCACAGCAAGTTTGAAGATCCTAAGCCAAACCCTTGAGCAGTTATTGATCCAAAACCATTTCACCAGTTAAAGTCATGGTGACCTTGACCTTTGATAAAGTGACCTAAAAACCAATAGGGTTTATTTAGTGGTCATGACTAATCACCACAGCAAGTAAGAAGATCCTTAGCCAAACCCTTGAGCAGTTATTAATCGAAACCATTTTACCAGTTAAGGTCATGGTGGCGCTGACCTTTGACCTTTTTTTGTAGAATTTTGTAGTTTGGAAACCATTGTGATAATGCTCTATTTATCACAATGGTTTCAAAAGTGACTTTTACAGACGTATAGAAAGGCATATTTTTGGAGGAAAGGGTTAATAAGGAAATGTAGCTCCACCTTGGAGGTCATGAATTTTGAGATATCAACATTGATTTAGCATTTTGATAAAGGTTACCAGGCAATTTTTCCTACCAAATTCCATTCAAATTGGACCACCAGTTTTGGAAAAGAAGGTTTTTAAAAGATTTTCTATATAGTTATTTTTCCCTGGATTCCCCAGATATTTTTAGTAATTTTGATAGAGCATCATAAAAAATAATTGGTTCAATTTCTGCTTTGTGGTTTCTGAGATGTTTAAAGCAGTTGTTGACGGACAGACAGACACCAGCAACCACAAAAGCTCATCTGAGCATATTCTGGTGAGCTAAAAAGAAATGGAATGTTTGGATGGGGTCTAGGTTTACTGTAGAGAAAACCATGAGAAATGATTGTCAGTTTTGTTAATTTACAGCTGACTAGATTATTGAAGACAGATAGAGTATGAATCTGATTCACTTGGCACACAAACATGCACACACATTTTGCTTTAATACTCTTGCTGGGACTTTAACCCAGACCTCTTGCCATCACTGGGATGGTAAGTGTTCTATGCATTGAACTACAAGAAGTGTCTGAAAAGCAAATTCATGCATACATGTACATGTATAAAATCTTATGTTGTTCTTAAATCTTTACTTGATCTATTTACGCACTACCGACACTACTAATCAATATTGATATCAACCATAACAATTAAAACAAATTGTTAATTACAATTATATACATGTAATTCATAGATCTACCTAATTTTTTAATATTTTCGCAATATCTTTAGAATATGATTCTCAAAACTAAACGAAGATATCCTAACATTGCACAAGAACTAGAAGCTGTACCAAGTCAAACAAGATGTGTTTGTGAAACACTATGCCCGACCTTTGAACCTGAAGGATAACCATAACCTTTGACCAATGGACCAGGGAGTTGAATGTGACACATCATCTTTGTGCGGTGAACATTTGTGCCAGGTTATTTTGAAATCCATTCAGTTAAAACAGTTATAGAAGGGACATGAAATTTGGGATGGACTGACGAAACAAGTATTTCATCAGCTTGCTGAAACCAATGAGCAGTTAAAATGAAGAAAGTCCACTTAACACTTTCCTCCATAGATACAGGACAGACCTAGATCAGACAGCTCTGTTTACATATGAAATTATAAGATCCTTATATACCTGTACATCTGCGCGGGAACCGATCAAGGGAGGTGTTGTTAGAAGAGGAAATACTTTAACTGCAATGTTCTGCTCAATGTGTATTGACAAAATAACCCAAACAACCAAAACAATATTTACTTTGTCCCTCTCCTTCTTCCTCAGGATTTCCCTCAACTAAAATTTAATTTAAAGCACAGATATGACTTTAATTACTTTAAATGTGCATCAATATCCATGTGTACAACTGCCATTATGTACAACTGCCATTATTTAAAATTAAGTTAATAAATATAAATGATGTCATTATTTCTTACATGAATAATCAATTTTTAACAGGGAAAGTGCCCCAGTCCCAAGGTTGGCTAGCAAAGAAACTGCAGAATCATATCTATATTTTTAAAACAAGCAGAGCAGACCCCACAGGAGCTGTCTGATCTGGGTCTTCTCTGTATGCAAAGGTGTAGAACAGCATATTTATCTAATAAAGGTTTAACCCCAAGTAAAGGATTAACCCATTACTTCGTAAATACTCCTTTCAACTCCTGTGCAAACACATTAAAGTAAAGTAAAGTACCTAGTTATAGTCTACTTTCAGTCCGGATGACCGCTCAGCCGACTGTACATTTACTCCCCTGGTTAATGAGTCATTGGCCTACAATATTGAGCACTGCTAACATATGGCGCAATCATGCAGCCGCAGTACCGGCGAGTGACCCTCACAGGTACCCATTTTAACCCCTGGGTGGAGAAGATGTGCGGGTGGGAGACACCGAAAAGCGTCTCTGAAATTTCCGGGTTTGACCGGGATTTGAACCCCGGACCTCCGGACTGATAGTCAAGCGCGTTACCACTAGACCACCGCCACCCACACATTAGACCCAGATCTGACAGCTTCTGTATGTAGGAGCTGCCTGATCAGGGTATATCCTGTTTGCTTATGATATAATATAGATCTGATTCTGGATCTCATCATCAACATCATTTGAAAACACAATTTATATATTCTATTTTCTGGCTTAAAGTTAAAAAAAACCTACCTTCTTCTTTGTATTTCTAATTTAAGTGATAATTATAAATGTGATTAAGGGGCGTATATAACAATTTTTTCTAACAGACTGATTTGTTTTAAACTTTGCACATATGAAGTTTATGGTTTATGGGGGTAGTCAATTTTGACCCCAGAGGCATACTTTATATAACTTTTTTGTAGAGGTCCTGAGCATGATGACATGTGCCAAATATGAAAGCTGAGAACCTGCCAGTTTCAGAAGAAGAAGATTTTCAAAGTTTTCCTATATGTTTCTATAGACAAGTGTGTTCGGAGGAACACGTGTGTCAACTGCTCGCGGCTGACAAAAACTTATTGTTAATATGACAAAGGGGAATAACTCAAAATATATTGATGCTACAGTTGTGGCCCTTGTGCATGACACTTCCTCTAATCATGCTTGTTCCATGTGTGAAATTTGAAAGCTCTATAACGATTAGTTTAGAAATGACAGCTAAAAAAAAGAAAGTGTGACGGACAGACAGATGGAGGAAAAGTGATCCCTAAGTGACAAACTGCCTCTAGGTAGGTGACACAAAAACTAGAACTACCAATAAAGGTGATGAATACTCCCACTAGTACAGTTGACACAGAGATGGGGGTTATAGAAATAAATCACTACAATATCTGCTACAGTTAAGAAAAAACTGCAGAAAACCCGAAAAAACTGCGGAAAACCCCAAATTTCCTAAGTCAAATTGCTGTAATTCCGTTAAAAATCAATGTAGTGTAACAAAATTCAAACTTGATATGTAACTCATTATTTTAAAGCTACATACCAAATATCACATCAATATATGCAAGGGTTTATAAAATAACTCCGGAAAACCTGAATTTCCCGAAATTTTCTTTAAGTAAAATCACTGTTTTTGTGAAAAATCAATGAAGCGCCATGAAATTCAAACTTCATCTGTAACTCATTATAATAAAGCCACATACCACATATTATTCAATATCTGTAAAGGTTTAGAAAAAAAATCCAGAAAACTGAAAAATAACACAGGGTAATAACTCCAAAAATACTGAAGACAGAGTTACAAACCGTGTGCACTGCACTTGCTGTCAATGTGATCTATCTATATATGAAGTTTGAAGTCAATAGCTTTTATACTATATATAAGTAGTCTTGGTCAGGTTGGAAAGTCACTACACCAAAAAACGTAGTGACTTGCCAAAACGTAGTGACTTGTTTGGTGTGCGATAACATGGCCGTAGTGACTTTCCAGGTTATGCACACACACACACGCACACGCACACGCACACGCACACGCACACGCACACACACACACACACACACACACACACACACACACACACACACACACACACACACACACACACACACACACACACACACACACACACACACACACACACACACACACACACACACACACACACACAACCACACACCCAAACGCACACTCACACACGAGATGAACACAGAAAACACCAACAGACAAACAAGAACCAGAGACAAACGTTCCACACATGAACAAAATCACAAGCACAAAGACGCAAGACAAACAAAAGGAAGGGTGACAAAGAGAGCAAAAACACCACTGGGGGTTTAATATGGAAAAATAGTCAAACAGGGAGAGCCACACACGGAATGACACCGCATCAAACACCATCTAACGAGAAACGATAAAGCCACAAGACAAAACATAACAGGACGCATATAATGACGAAACACATTAAACATTAAGCATATTAAAAAACAAAATTGACCGTAGGCTGAAAGCAGGAGTGCCGCCTTGGAACGGCCAGCAGCCAAAAGCAATAAACAAAGGGCTACTGGGGGACTTGAACCTGGTTTATGGGTACCCAACCTCGTCCTTATCCCACTTTCACCAAAGTCAAAATGTAAATAAAATTCCCCCTCCAGACAACACCACAACATGCGTAACGATGTATGCCAAAATGAAAATGATTTGAAAATGAACGCTATTAGAAGTAAACAAGCGACGTCATCATGTAAATGACGTCATAATTTAAAAGTACGGGAAAACTATTTGAAACACTTCCACTGCGACATTTAAAAGATCAATCGCAAGAAAATACAATTACCAGTGGATATTAATCATACACAACTGTTTTGTTTGCAAAAGAATAAACTTGACATCGTAGGCATGTACTCGATGACTATTCAGGTCAGAGCAGCTGTGGAGTAGTCATTTGGGGTACGACAGAACTAGCAAAATACAAATATCTAATTTCCTCCCTCCGTAAACGGGTTTCAGAGGGAATCTTCATAGAGTATTAAGCCTTTTCCGTCGTCGCACAAGTAAAGAGGAAAGCATAATGACCAACTGTAAAGGGGTCGACCACCAAGTATGTAGTGTGCTGCAATATAGAGGGGTCATATCCCTTTTTAATGAATTGTTTTATACGTTTGACAAACAAAGTATCAAAATAAGTATGTCCAATAATTTTTCGAAGTTTGTAAATGACATCACCGTAAAACTCCGGATGTGAAATACCTAACTTTAGAAAAGTACGTAAATTACAATTGTATTTGCTGATGAGTAGAATATTACGGTGGTAAAATTTTGAAAATGTTTTACGAAGTTTGTCATATCTGTAGCCCTGTTTTAGTAGTTTTTCAGTGATAATAAGGTTACGATTGTTAAAATCATCAACAGAGGAACAAGCTCTAGCAAAACGAATAAGCTGAGAAATGTATACACCGTAACATGTAGCTCGGGGAACATCCCCATCCAAATGAGGATAGTTAACTATTTTAAAATTAAAATCATCCCTTTTGTCATAAATTCCAGAAGAAATTGTTCCATTGTTTATAGATAAATTTAAATCTAAAAAGGCTGCAGATATGTAAGAACTATTTGCTTTATTAAGCTTGAGCTCCCTAGGGTAAATTGAGGTTATCATAGAATCAAAGTATGGGTTATCAATATTAAAAATGTCGTCTAAATAACGTGCTGTATTGTTAAAGGCATTGATGACATCCGCCTGTGAATCGCTGTTAAGGTTTAGCATAAAATCCCGTTCATAACAAAACAAAAACAAGTCTGCAATTAAAGGAGCACAATTGGTTCCCATTGGAATACCAATAACCTGGCGATAAACAGAATTACCAAATCGAACAAATATATTGTCTAACAGAAACGTAATAGCGTCACAAAGATCTAAACATGTCCATGAGGTATATTTATTTGTAACATCATTGGTAAAGAACGCATGTCTAGAATTACAGGCAATAAATGATACTTTTTCTCTGGCAAATGTTTTATTTATCAGATTAGTAAGTTTGATCTTAATTAGATCGTGTGGTAATGTGGTATAAAGTGTAGAAAAATCATAAGTGCTTATAGTGTTAGCTTGGTGTTGCTTGATTTTTAATTTAGTTAAAACCTCATTGGAGTTTTTTATAGACCAAAAAAGGTTAATTCTTGAATTCTCATAAGCTTTATCGCAGTAACGCTTGACATGTTCTTTGACCGCTGTTAGACACGATGTAATTAGTTTGGATAGTGCAGTTGTTGTGCACGAGACAGAATTTGCTATGAAGCGTGATTTATATGGCGTTTTATGGAGTTTAGGTATCCAGTACATCGTCGGAAGTTTATGGTGTGTGATTAATATATCAGCATTGAACTGTTTACATTTATTAACATGTTCAGATATTATGTCGTTTTCAGACTTAGAGACCCCAATATATGACTTTGTCTTAGTTAGTTCTTGTTCTAAAACATCCACATAATAAAGTCGTCAAACGATAATTACATTGTTTGATGCTTTATCAGCTGGGACAAACACGTATTTAGAGTGAAATTCTTGTATACTATTTTTTAAGAAGCGAACTGAAGTCTTAGGTTTAGGCGGAAGAAGGTGAATGTTAGATTTGTAAAACGCGATACGTGTATCCATTATATTTGAAATTTGTTTTATCCATTTATTAAGGGCACTATTGTCTGCATGTTCTCGGCGACACCATTTTACACTGAAGTCTAACAAAGATTCTATAATTTTGCTGCGACAGATTTTGAAATCTATCAAAGAAGGTAGTCTGTATTTAGGTCCCTTAGTTAGTAAAGTACGGAGACGTTTGTTTTCGATAATGTCAAAATTGCCTGTAATAACATGACCAGCCTCGGCGTAACAGAACTTAGAAGAATTACAATTTCAACTAACAGGAGTATTATTTACAATATTAAGGTCCGATACAATCTTATTGTAATTAAAAATAGTATTCCTAATAGGTATTTTGTACTTATAACAGATAATTGGAGATTCTAAGTTTTTGAAATAGGCTGGGATGGTATTAATTACGTTTTTATCGCGAAATATTGATTGTAGATCGATAAAATCTATACCTTTATTAACAAAGGGAATTTTCAAAAAATATCTTTTATGGGCAGACACTGAATCAACGTGTGGTCGAAGAACATGCCGAGTGTAGTTCTGAATGAAAGAAGCTGTATTATATAAAGGATCTGTTCGTAAGATCACTTTGTCTGCTTCTATGTCAATGTCTCTTATAGAAGAAATAGACAAAGAACATAGACGAGAGAGCATAGTATGTCTGCCAGATTGTAGACGTATAGTGTGTAAATCTGAAACAGACGTTTTAAGTCGAGCTTTGCGTTTGATATTGCCGTTTATACGTAAGCCATGTGATCTGGTTTTTCGTTTTCTGATTGAGTAAATAGAAAATATATCAATGTTAGGGTCTTTAGAAATATTTCCGGTTTGATAAATATTATCATTTAGGCCTAAAGGGAAAGGTGTCTGTAAATTTTTAATCCATTTGAGTTCTGCCATAAATCTGGCTTTAGATTTGATGCTATTTGTAGAATTATAATCATAAACAAGATGTTCAACTGGCTGAACTGTAATATCTTTAAATGAATGACCCGATTTACGAAAATGCTGGTATAGAAATTTTTTAATTTTATTATTCCGGCATTGATATATATGTTCACGAAATCTAGTTTTTAGTGAGCGTCCAGTTTGTCCTACATATTGTATATCACAGAGTGGTGCATTTCATGTTAAAACGTAAATCACATGAGAAGTTTTACAGTTAATATTTGATGTGAATTTTGTGGTAAAAACTCTACCATTAATTGTAGATTTAATGGTAGAATTACAAGATAGATATTTGCAGCACATACACCTCTTAGCATTGCACTTATCAATGGTTGGATACATTCTACGTCTTCCGTGCAAAATCCGTTTATTTTGAATTATATTAACTACAGTACTATGTTGAATAGATTTATGTAACGGAGAAAGTACCACTTTTGGGCCATTGTGAAAACAGTTGTTAATTGAAACAGAAGGTAGGTGGAACGATTTTGCAGAATAAAGGTTCAGTGGCTTTAAACACAATGAAGGTTGAAACGATCTAAAATTACCATTTTGTGGAATTTGCACAGATGTCGTAGAATGTAGTTTTAAAGTTTGAAATTTTCTTGTAGTTGTATTCATAGTTTAGTTGTAAGTAGAGGGGCACCATACTGTGTTCAACGATAGATGGGTATTTAGATAGATAGAGCGAGTTCGGCTCTTAGGCACTGCGATATTAAATTGGTTATATAGTGCATTGATGTAAACAAGTTTAGGTTCTATTAACACTTAGATCCTAAAACAAGTCAAATAGTGTCAAATATATGAATTGATAAACATTGTATTGTTACTGCGACAATGAATAGGTCAAAACGCGCAGAAAATATAGACGGAAAGGTAGTCAGAGTGAGCAGTCCGAGCTCTATGGCACTGCGACACTAATTAGGTAATGAAACACATTAAATTAAGATTTAGGTAACTAGATGAATGGTTGAATAATTTTGGTTCTATGGCACTACGACACTAAATAAGTAAGACAATAAAATATTCAGATGGAAATCGACCCAAAATATCGTTGAAAACAGAATCTACCATGTGGTGCATAGGGTGATGATGAATATATGATGATGAAATTACGTAAGTAACACCCTCTGTAAGGGGAGAAATAACAATATCGATTGTATGTACGGGGAGACGTTTTACGGCCGTTTACGGACGTCCTAACCTCACACTTCTCTCAAAGTCATCCTAGAGTTACGAATAGTGTAAATAAAGGTATCCCCGCTGGACTTACCCACAACATAGACGACGGTGAACACAGGACAACATGTAAAACATAGCATAATAACTGTGACAATCCGTCAAATATGTACTCCATGTACTTAACCCTTATCATGCTGTTCGCGGACTGACTCGATTTTGTAGACAGCTTGGATCCCGATGAGACTCCGAGTTACTTGGTGCATCATCAGGATCTAGACTGTAACTCGAACAATTATATCTGGTAAACTAGTTTGGACCAGAAGGGGCCAGCCTTGCTCTATATCTGAGCATACTTTGTATACAGCAGGTTAGAGGTTTATGGGTTAGATTTTAATTCGTGTTAATGGTGGGTGACCTACGAGGGCACCATTAGTGTCAGGCAAATTGGATCCTGAAGGAATCTCGAGTGACTCGGGAATACTTATGGATCTGGTCAAGTTAGTTCGGTCGTAACTTGTATGATTTTATAAAACCGATCCCCACTGGACTATATTTAAAGATTAGGAACATTTTGGAATTGTGTAAACTTTTTGCCATTGGGATAAATAGAGCAGTTGTTCCTGTGGAACAAATGCCAGGGTTACAGATAAGGGGAGTATTGGGATATTTACTCAATTAAAATTGTGAAAAAAGCAATTGTTTTTCAAAATAATGAGTAACAAAAAGCAAATACATATAGCAAAAAGCAAAGAAATTTTTGAATACCTAATGAGAATATGAATAATACCCAATTACGAAAATTGCCAATACCCAATAAAAATTGCAAATACCCAATTCTGTAACAAATCAAGGAGTAAATACCCAATTGCACAAAAACCTTATCTGTAACCCTGAAATGCTCTATTTATCACGATGGTTTCAAAAAGTGACTCTTACAGAAGCATCAAAATGCGTTAGTACTAAGTAGGAGGGAGTGGGTTAAAGTTATTTGACGTAAGGATTATTTTTTCCCATATGCTGCCTATATTTGGGGATTTATAGAAAGTTAAAGCGTATCGATGGTTCTTGTGTAGGGATATTGCACGTGCACTTGTATATAGATCTAGATATGTTTACTATCAGGTTGTGCTTGTATTTTTCAAGTGCTAATCTGCTCTATTTGTTGCTTTCGACAGATCCGTGTACGACTATAGTTTTAATTGGTCTACGCTATCACCGGCTACGATCACGTGCTGAATCTGGCATTGAACAGTTGTTTTAATATTGCTCTAGTTTTCTTTTTAAATGTTACATGTCATAGTCTAAATGATACATGTCATAGTCTAAATATTGCATGTCATAGCCTAAATGTTACATGTCATAGTCTAAGTCTTACATGATGTCATAGTCTAAATGTTTCATGTCATAGTCTATATGTCATAGTCTAAATGTAACATATCATAGTCTAAATGCTACGTTACATGTCATAGTCTAAATGTTACATGTCATAGTCTAAATGTTAAATGTCATAGTCTAAATGTCATAGTCTAAATGTTACATGTCAGAGTCTGAATATTGCATTCATAGCTTACATGTTTCATGTCATAGTCTGAATGTTACAGGTCATAGGCTTAATGTAACAAGTCATAGTCTAAATGTTACATGTCATGGTCAATTTCTCAAATGTTACGAATAGTATGCTTACTGTTAAAGTATATTCTTTAGCTATATTGACACTCGCAATATGGATTCTTTTTCATCACTTATCTATTTTCATTTATGTGTTTGGTTAGTACTTTATTATTTCTTTTTGTTTTTCTTCCGGAAGTGTCTTGCAAACAGATTGACACGCGTGTTTGATGGTTTGGGTTCTCTAAGGGAGCTGCGGCAACAGTTGTTAGTATTATCGTTTTGGTGTTTGGATTATCTGAGGGAGCTGCGGCAACAGTCGTTAGTATTATCGTTTTGGTGTTGGCAGTTGTCAAATACATGTTTCTTCAATTTTCGGTGGCATGATTGCTCGTGGATCCAATTTTGCTGCCAACGCTACCTACTAGGACGTTTCGCGGGTGTTACTTTTTTCATTGATCTCCTTTATTGTATTCATTTATGATATAAATCGTGATCTATATATGTATTCTATGAAGGTAAATATGGATAGACCTCTTGATATTTGCCGAAAGATGGCCATACGCGTCAACAATTACTGGAAATCAACTCCCGTTGGCCGAATTCAGCAAGAAAATGCTTGCTTTGTTCTTAACGTTTTTACCTCATTCGTAATATCAGTAATTACAGTGCTATGGCTGTTGACACTGATTATTATCTCTGGTGATGTTCACCCTAACCCAGGTCCTTCTTTTGTTTCGTACATTACTGATACTAATTCCTCCTTCTATACCCAGCAGATCCTATAGATCATTCTAAGCATTTATCTTTCGTACACTACAATGTTCAAAGCATATGCCATAAACTGGACGTTTTGAGTACGGAATTACAAGTTTTTGATATTCTCGGTTTTTCGGAAACCTGGTTGGATCATTCATTTTCAACCAGCGATCTTTTGATTGAGTCTTACTCAGTTCCTGAGCGTAAATACCATGAAGGTGATAGTCACGGAGGCCTACTATTATATACAAAAGACACAGTCCATTACACTAGAAGACCAGATCTGGAACCGCTGGGTATTGAATGCATTTGGGTGGAAATTTCCCTTAAAACCAAACGTATATTGTTTGGCCTTTTCTACAGGCCACCTAACGTTAATCGTAACTACGACAGCATTATTGAAGACTCCTTTCATCTTGCTTTTGATACCATCATTCTGGTCAATAACAGTGACAGTTTAATGTTATCCGGTGTTGGAGACCCATTCCTAGACCAAAATGTTCGTTACCATTGTCCTATATTTGGTATTTTAAATTACAAATTACATAAAACTAAGTCATTTAAAAGACGCGTATGGAATTATGATACAGGGCGGTATAACCAGCTTATGGAAATGGCCAGTCAATCAGACTGGAACTCACTATTCGACTCGGACATAAATACACATGCAACCAACATTGGTAACCACATAATGAACATTTCTAAACAATGTATATTTAATAAAATAGTTATTATAAAATCAAATGAGCCCTCCTGGATCACATCTGCGATTAAACGCCAAATTAGAAAACGAAAGCGGGCCTACAAACAAGCTAAACGTACCGGTTATATTTATCATGATAATTAGAAATGAAACAACAACCATGATAAGAAAGTGTAACTCTGAAAGCCAAGATAAATTGACAAATGCAATAACTAATTGTAATCGCTCTTCTAAATGCTAGTGGAATGTCCTCAAGCAATTTATATGTCCTCGTCGTAAGACGAGCATACCTCCAATACAGTCTGGTAATCGATGGTTATGCATGATATTGATAAAGCTAATCATTTGAACGATTTTTTCAAGAACAGACACAGATAACACACATGCTACTTTTCAACAGTTGCCTACGCCTGAATTTAGTCTTTCGTCATTTGTAATTGAATCAGAAGAGGTTGAAGAAACACTGCGCTCCATATCAACAGCGAAAGCCGTGGGTCCTGACGAAATTAATAACCGTGTATTAAAGGAAATAGCTTGCGAAATAGCTCGACCTCTTAGTTGTTTGTTTAATCAGAGTCTCAGACATTCCAAAGTTCCTTACTGTTGGAAAGAGGCGCAAATTTGTCCTGTCTTTAAGTCTGGTGATCCCTCGATCGCATCAAACTACAGGACTGTCTCTTTATTAAGCGCTATTGACAAGGTGTTTGAAAAAAATGTGTTTAAGCATCTTTACAATTTCTTTCGGGCTAACAATATCATTTCTGACGTTCAATCTGGTTTCACACCTGGTGACTCAACCACCATCCAACTTGCCTATCTCTATGACATATTTTCGAGCGCTGTTGATTCTGGTTTGGAGGTTAGGGTGATCTTCTGCGACATCAGCAAAGTCTTTGACAGAGTCTGGCATAAAGGTTTAATAGAAAAACTCAAGGCCGCGGGAGTTGCGGATGAGTTGTTGCACTGTTTTTTTAACTACTTATCCGATAGAAAGCAACGTGTAATTTTACCTGGTACTTTCTCTGACTGGAAATACATCACATCTGGAGTACCTCAAGGGTCTATACTTGGCCCTTTGTTGTTTTTAGTGTATATAAATGATATTGTTGATGATATTGGATGTAACATTCGTTTGTTTGCAGATGACACGAGTTTGTTTATTGTAGGTAACCTTCCCGTACATATGGCATCAAGTATCAATAATGATGTTTTAAAATTTACCTCTTGGGCGGAGAAATGGCTGGTTCGCTTCAATCCGAAGAAAACCGAGTCACTAATTATCTCTCGAAAAAAGTATCGGAACGATCATCCATCCGTATATATGCAACATCATCAAATTCCAGAGGTAGACTCACATAAGCTCCTTGGCGTTTATCTCTCACGTGACCTAATTTGGCATTGTCATGTTGAATATATTGCAACTAAGGCATGGGCAAGAATAAATGTCATGCGGAAACTCAAATTCACATGAGACAGACCTTCCCTTGAAACAATCTACCTATTTTAGAATACGGTGATACTATATTTGACAACTGTAATATCAGAGAATGTAACAGTTTAGAACAAATTCAATATGAAGCTGCCCGTATAGTTACGGGGGCAACTAAATTGGTCTCTATTAATAAGTTATTGCATGAAGTTGGATGGGAACGCCTTGAAACCAGGCGGAAAAAGCACATACTTATCCTCTTCTATAAAATGGTGTTCCATTTAACTCCGCAATACCTCACAGAGTTGGTACCGGAAGTGGTCGGAAGGGTTTCTCGATACAATCTAAGAAATACTGGTGACATTCAAACTCTTGCCTGTCGGACAACCCATTATAGCAAGTATTTCCTCCCTGCAACAATACAGGAATGGAACAACCTTCCAGAAAGTACAAAACGCTCTTCATCTTTATATGCATTCAAAAAGTCATTGAATAGCGATCTGCCAACTGTTCCAAAATAGTTTTATCATGGTGTCAGAAAACAGCAACTCCTTCAAACGAGGCTTCGTACAAACTGCAGTTCCTTGAATCATGACATCTTCTCAAAGAACATCTCTGATACTGCCTTTTGTACATGTGGTCACGTTGAAAACGCATCGCACTTAGTAGTATTGGGGTCTCTTTGGTTGTAAACAAAGATGACGTAATCTTGCGTAATCGCGGCCATTTTGTTTCTATATATAGTAACACGAGAGGAGCTCATTTGCATATAAGGAGATTGTAGTTTGTCACGGGTATTCGCGGATAGCAGTCGGTCATGTATGACGTCACATGAGATTTAAGTTGTGAAAGATCTGGAGCTACACGGTATACAGAGCTGACGTGTATACCTCGATCTGGTAAGTACTCACGGGCATTGAGGGTCAGGCCCTTTCCTTATCAGACCATGTATTAGAGACACACAAGTCTAATGAATAAATAAATAAATAAATAAATAAATATATAAATAAATAAATAAATAAATAAATAAATAAATATATAAATAAATAAATAAATAAGGTACCTCTTTCTACCATGTATACTCTTCGACGTCCTCAGATCAAATGACTGAAATGACCAAAGTTGTTTTCCTTCAAGCGCATGCGTAGGTAGAGGGCGCTGCATGCGTAGCTATTTTTAGAATGATATCATAGTTATTTTTAGTTACAGTATTTCACCATCATTGCATCAGCCAAGCCTAACAATGGTCTTTTCAAACCTCAGAGTTAATCCCCTTAAAGCCTCCATACAGTCTGGGGATCTATTGATAGAGGACCGGAAGGTCTAACAATGGTCTTTACAAACTTCGGGGCTAATCCCCTTAAAGTCTCCACACAGTCTGGGGATCTATTGATAGAGGACCGGAAGGTCTAACAATGGTCTTTACAAACCTCATAGTTAATCCCCTTAAAGTCTCCATACAGTCTGGGGATCTATTGATAGAGGACCGGAAGGTCTAACAATGGTCTTTACAAACCTCATAGTTAATCCCCTTAAAGTCTCCATACAGTCTGGGGATCTATTGATACAGGACCAGAAAGTCTAACAATGGTCTTTTCAAACCTCGGGGCTAATCCCTTTAAAGTCCCCATACAGTCTGGCGTTCTATTGATATTGGACCGGAAGATCTAACAATGGTCTATTTAAACATAACGTTTATTCAAACATCAGGTACATCAAGTTTGATACCCTAAAATTTAAACAAAATGTAAAACTACATACCCCAAGTTTGATATTAACCATACGGGCAGTACTGAAGATATACATATAAGGAATACAGATGCGTGTTAAGTAATAACAGAAATTATTACAAATTGCACTTTTTCTAAAATCTATTGCAGCTTCGATCAGCTTCTACCCTATTGAAACGTAATAAAAGTGTCAATATAGACACGCTATTCACTCTTGACATGAAGGTACATATTTATAAACCTTTACATGCACAGTAAATTGCCGTCTGCTGTCATTGCTTTCTCAAAAATAAATAAGACTGTGTTTTGCCTCGTTACAGTAGGGTTAACATTTTATCAACAAATCAAGATACTAATCATAACGCTACTAACTAGATCTATATAGACATGTTCAAGTTTGATACCCTAAAATTCAAACAAAATGTAAAACTACATACCTCAAGTTTGATATTAACCATACGGGCAATACTGAAGATATACATATAAGGAATACAGTTGCGTGTTAAGTAATAACAGAAATTATTACAAATTGCACTTTTTCTAAAATCTATTGCAGCTTCGATCAGCTTCTACCCTATTGAAACGTAATAAAAGTGTCAATATAGACACGCTATTCACTCTTGACTTGAAGGTACATATTTATAAACCTTTACATACACAGTAAATTGCCGTCTGCTGTCATTGCTTTCTCAAAAATAAATAAGACTGTGTTTTGCCTCGTTACAGTAGGGTTAACATTTTATCAACAAATCAAGATACTAATCATAACGCTACTAACTAGATCAATATAAACATGTTTACACTCATCTTAAACGGAAACAGTTTAGATCTAGATCAGATACTGTGAGATAATTTAGGTATGGGTAGTTAGTTAAAATCACATTCATATAAAAGATCCATTTTAGGGACCACTGCGGTTTATATATCAATATTGGGTGACTTGGATTAGACTTAACACCTATTCTATAGAGGCACCGGTCAATGTTTACGTAACTACTGTAATAGCCATGGTAACGGATTAAAATGAAATCAAATTTACAAACTTTACACAGAGTTTATAGCGAAGTGAAATACATGACTGTAATATGTTTCGCTACAAATATGGTAAAAAGATAGATATGTGTATAATAGAAAAATGAGTTTGAAAACTTTATATTTATTACCTTAAAAACAAATATTTACAAGAGAGTCAAATGTAAACAATTAAATCCATTTCACCCCTGTTTTAGATCAATACTTTTTCGCTAAAGTTCTTTCAAGACCATATTTGCCTAAAAATCATCAAAACCTTTCAATTAAGTATAGGGTTCTCAAAATAAATGTTTATGATTCGATAGTTATTATCATTTATTGGTTTTTAAACTTTAAATTTTAATCTCCTCAAACTATATAAAACTATACACCATTGTAAAGATCTCGTCGCGCAGATCAAGAAAATGTATACATATAAGGTCCTATCTCTTACCGTTACCGAGTTATAGCCTTTTCAAAATAATTCTATGACGTCATTTAGCTCATGAATATGCACGATTCAACTCTAAATTTTAAAACCGCCATAACACCTTTAGTTTTCGACCGATTTTAATGATGTTGGTGTCAATTCAGCCTAAAATTGTCACAAGAATTCATTAGTAAAGTCAATTTAAGGCTGTCTTATAACATGAACAAAGTTTAATTTTTCACATACATTTTATTATGTATTATTATTATTTTGTTATTTTATTTTAATTAAAAGCGTTGCACATGGACATATCATTTGTATATCACCAGAAAGAATGTTTGATACTGAATCCATAAAATATATAGGTTGATGTGCTTATCTCTATTAGTCTCCGACATACATACGTTTTAAATCAAATCAAATGTTAAAAAACAAAATGAAATTTAAAACAGTTAAGAAATTTACAAGGTCATATCTCCTTTGTGTATTGACCGAATAGTGTCATGTTTGGTATCGTTGGAAAGAATTTTACCAGATCTACGTGTTAAGCACACTGTAAAGAAAATTGGAGGTGGTGGTGGTGAGAAACAGCAGCAGCAGCAACAGCAGCAGCAGCAGCAACAACAGCAGCAGCAGCAGCAGCAGCAGTAGCAGTAGCAACAACAGCAGCAGCAACAGCAGCAACAGCAGCAGCATCAACAGCAGCAGCAGCAGCAACAGCAGCAGCAGCAGCAGTAAGTGGTGCTCTTAGTTTCATCTCGTAGAGATTACTCACGTTCTGAGCCACGAGAAGGCGATACCACATCTCAGAACACCCCCTATCCCACACATGGCCCCCATTGCCTTTCTTCAATTATTGTTCTTCAAGTTGTCTCTCTCTGTTTACCATGTGTCACCAGTTTTGTGTTTTCACTTGGTGTATTTGTCAAGTTCTTGCTATGGTGTAAATATTATCTCTGTAGTTTACTGACTTAAAAATGCAGAATGGTTCTGTTTTAGTTATTAGTATTTCCATTTTCTCCAGTCTAACTTTGACTGATCATTCTGTTGCACCCTGCCATTTTCTTTTTGCTTTGCAGCTCGTTTTACTTCTGACAGAGCCATTTCAATGCCTTGGGCCACGGGTGTCACTAAATTTACATTAGGACCATGTTTTAATTTTGCTTCTGCTTCCTTCAGTTTCCGTTCTGTATCCCTCAATTATTCATCTTTGTCCTGTAACAGTTTTTCCATGTATCCTGGTCCATGCTTCTTTTCTTCTAATTTAGCTTTATATTCCTGATATAATCGTTCAGCTTTGTTCGGATCAGGTACGTAAGGGACCCATTTCATTTGTTGGTAATCGTAGACTTCTATGGAACCCATGTTTGTTAACTTAACTTGCTTTGACCCTTCTTACGTAGTTTCTTCTGCTATCCTTCTTACGTGGTTTCCTCTGCAGCATCTTCATAATACTTTTCAATACACTGTGTCACGTCTTCGGTGTTATGATTAGGTCATAACGCTTCAGACAGATTTTTTCTGAGTTTGATGCCCTGTCTGATTGATTCAGCCATGCTCATGCCGTGTAACCATCTGAGGTGTTTAGCTGACTGAAGAATTTGTTGTTGTAATGGATCTTTTTGCAGAGCATAAAAATCGATCAGAAACTGACCATAGTCTCGTCTTAACCTCTTTCTTAACTGAGGTAAACTATCATTAGCCGCATGAAGACATGCTTTCTCCGAAGACAGTCCTTGTTCTGAGTACCAATCACATTCAGCTTTGAACTTTTCTGCATTTTGCTGTCTGATGAGGTCTTGGAAACGTCTACCCCATATATCACGGCACGCATACCCTACCTCGCACCTTCTACGTTTTCCCGGAGGTTCCATATATACAGATTGATAGTGTCGTTTTCTTGATTTATCTTTGAATGTCACTGTATCCTCCTCTTCATTATCATCATCATCATCAGTATCATCATCATCATCCTTATCATCATCATCATTCTTATCATGATCTTCATTTCCATCTTCAGTTTCATCATCATCATCATCATCATCATCATCATCATCATCATCATCATCATCATCATCGTCGTCGTCGTCGTCTTAAGCAAACACTGGTTGCTTATTATTCTCAACCTGTTTGGACATACACGACCCTTGTTAGTCAAGCTATTTTGAAATATGTTTGTGTTCAAACGATTATGTTCAGGAGTTTGAGCTTTCAACCAAATGACCTCGGGGTTTACGTACTGCCTCCTCATACCGTTTCATAAAAGTCCACTTGTATTGGGATAAATGCGTCTAGCCAAAGTGGCCACTTGCTGTCTGTCAATGGGGCTGTTGAACAGTACAAGATATTGCGTATTTAGGGTGATATCTCGACACGCTTTACCTTGTGGAAACAGGTTCTGGGTCAAATACACCACCGAAAGATTTCTATGATGACTTCCTTTGGTAAAAAGATCAGCGATGCGTTGGTCGCACTTAGCTTCTGTCATCAAGTCGTCTAACACAATCACTGTACGTTTTGTGCCATCAATAAAATCTGAGTCGTTGAGATGATCAGGAATTCCATGGATGAATTGAATATCAGGTAACTCCTGTTGTAAATGTTCATAAAGAGGATGCCATTGTCCGTAACACCAGATAATTCTTTGAGGGGAAGGTTGAATGAGGGAAGAATTCAACAACTGTCTGGTCCAAAGCGTTTTTCCGCTTCCATTAGGACCGGTAACAATCATGGTGAAAGGATGTTGCACCATAAATACTGTGCCAGGTTCACATTGAATCTCCGAATATACTGCCCTATTTTTCATTTTCATTTCACCATGGACATTACGTTGATGCCTCAACATAGCGTCACGTCTAGAAAAAGGCTGTTGACACATAGAACACAAACTCATTGTAAGCTTTAAATGAAATTTAAGTGATCAGTCTCTTCTTACGTTGTTCCAACCAAACCACCACCTCCACCACCACCACCACCATCACCACCACCACCACCACCACCACCACCACCACCACCACCACCACCACCACCACCACCACCACCACTACCACCTACATCACCACCACCACCACCACCACCTCCACCACCTCCACCTCCACCACCACCACCACCACCATCACCACCACCACCACCACCACCACCACCTCCACCACCACCACCACCACCACCACAACCACCACCACCATCACAACCACCACTACCACCACCACAACCACCACCACCATCACAACCACCACCACCATCACCACCACCACCTCCACCACCACCACCACCATCACCACCACCACCACCACCACCACCACCACCACCACCACCACCACCACCACCACCACCACCACCACCTCCACCACCACCACCACCACCACCACCTCCACCACCACCACCACCACCACCACCTCCACCACCACTTCCACCACCACCACCACCACCACCACCACCACCACCTCCACCATCACCACCACCACCACCACCACCACCACCACCACCTCCACCACCACTACCACCACCACCACCACCACCACCTCCACCACCACCACCACCACCACCACCACCTCTACCACCACCACCATCTCCACCACCACCACCACCACCACCTCCACCACCACCACCACCACCACCTCCACCACCACCACCACCACCACCACCACCACCACCAACACCACCACCACCACCACCACCTCCACCACCACCACCACCACCACCAATTTTCTTTACAGTGTGCTTCACACGTAGATCTGTTAAAATCCTTTCCAACGATACCAAACATGACACTATTCGGTCAATACACAAAGGAGATATGACCTTGTAAATTTCTTAACTGTTTTAAATTTCATTTTGTTTTTTAACATTTGATTTGATTTAAAACGTATGTATGTCGGAGACTAATAGAGATAAGCACATCAACCTATATATTTTATGGATTCAGTATCAAACATTCTTTCTGGTGATATACAAATGATATGTCCATGTGCAACGCTTTTAATTAAAATAAAATAACAAAATAATAATAATACATAATAAAATGTATGTGAAAAATTAAACTTTGTTCATGTTATAAGACAGCCTTAAATTGACTTTACTAATGAATTCTTGTGACAATTTTAGGCTGAATTGACACCAACATCATTAAAATCGGTCGAAAACTAAAGGTGTTATGGCGGTTTTAAAATTTAGAGTTGAATCGTGCATATTCATGAGCTAAATGACGTCATAGAATTATTTTGAAAAGGCTATAACTCGGTAACGGTAAGAGATAGGACCTTATATGTATACATTTTCTTGATCTGCGCGACGAGATCTTTACAATGGTGTATAGTTTTATATAGTTTGAGGAGATTAAAATTTAAAGTTTAAAAACCAATAAATGATAATAACTATCGAATCATAAACATTTATTTTGAGAACCCTATACTTAATTGAAAGGTTTTGATGATTTTTAGGCAAATATGGTCTTGAAAGAACTTTAGCGAAAAAGTATTGATCTAAAACAGGGGTGAAATGGATTTAATTGTTTACATTTGACTCTCTTGTAAATATTTGTTTTTAAGGTAATAAATATAAAGTTTTCAAACTCATTTTTCTATTATACACATATCTATCTTTTTACCATATTTGTAGCGAAACATATTACAGTCATGTATTTCACTTCGCTATAAACTCTGTGTAAAGTTTGTAAATTTGATTTCATTTTAATCCGTTACCATGGCTATTACAGTAGTTACGTAAACATTGACCGGTGCCTCTATAGAATAGGTGTTAAGTCTAATCCAAGTCACCCAATATTGATATATAAACCGCAGTGGTCCCTAAAATGGATCTTTTATATGAATGTGATTTTAACTAACTACCCATACCTAAATCATCTCACAGTATCTGATCTAGATCTAAACTGTTTCCGTTTAAGATGAGTGTAAACATGTCTATATTGATCTAGTTAGTAGCGTTATGATTAGTATCTTGATTTGTTGATAAAATGTTAACCCTACTGTAACGAGGCAAAACACAGTCTTATTTATTTTTGAGAAAGCAATGACAGCAGACGGCAATTTACTGTGTATGTAAAGGTTTATAAATATGTACCTTCAAGTCAAGAGTGAATAGCGTGTCTATATTGACACTTTTATTACGTTTCAATAGGGTAGAAGCTGATCGAAGCTGCAATAGATTTTAGAAAAAGTGCAATTTGTAATAATTTCTGTTATTACTTAACACGCAACTGTATTCCTTATATGTATATCTTCAGTATTGCCCGTATGGTTAATATCAAACTTGAGGTATGTAGTTTTACATTTTGTTTGAATTTTAGGGTATCAAACTTGAACATGTCTATATAGATCTAGTTAGTAGCGTTATGATTAGTATCTTGATTTGTTGATAAAATGTTAACCCTACTGTAACGAGGCAAAACACAGTCTTATTTATTTTTGAGAAAGCAATGACAGCAGACGGCAATTTACTGTGCATGTAAAGGTTTATAAATATGTACCTTCATGTCAAGAGTGAATAGCGTGTCTATATTGACACTTTTATTACGTTTCAATAGGGTAGAAGCTGATCGAAGCTGCAATAGATTTTAGAAAAAGTGCAATTTGTAAAAATTTCTGTTATTACTTAACACGCATCTGTATTCCTTATATGTATATCTTCAGTACTGCCCGTATGGTTAATATCAAACTTGGGGTATGTAGTTTTACATTTTAGGGTATCAAACTGTTTTTGTTATACATGCACTTTACCACTGTATTTGCTGTCGCGGTTGTTGTAGATTAGTCGGAGAGGGGATACGTTTATTTACACTGTTTGTCTTTTAGGATGGGGATGGAATAAGGGTGAGGTTGGGCGCCCATAAACCGGTTTAAACCCCCGGTGACTTTTGTCACTGACCGTTCCAAGGCGGTACTTCCATCTTCCTCCTATTGTATGTTTGTTTTGTCTTTGTGCGTCTCTTGTTGTTTTTTCTACCCATGTACATTTGCTGTTTCCTTGTGTTGCTGTTCGGGCGGGTGTTTGTTCTGTATGTGGTATTTCCTGCATGACTCATTTTTGTACTTGATGTACCTGATGTTTGAATAAACGTTATGTTTAAATAGACCATTGTTAGATCTTCCGGTCCAATATCAATAGAACGCCAGACTGTATGGGGACTTTAAAGGGATTAGCCCCGAGGTTTGAAAAGACCATTGTTAGACTTTCTGGTCCTGTATCAATAGATCCCCAGACTGTATGGAGATTTTAAGGGGATTAACTATGAGGTTTGTAAAGACCATTGTTAGACCTTCCGGTCCTCTATCAATAGATCCCCAGACTGTATGGAGACTTTAAGGGGATTAACTATGAGGTTTGAAAAGACCATTGTTAGACCTTCCGGTCCTCTATCAATAGATCCCCAGACTGTGTGGAGACTTTAAGGGGATTAGCCCCGAAGTTTGTAAAGACCATTGTTAGACCTTCCGGTCCTCTATCAATAGATCCCCAGACTGTATGGAGGCTTTAAGGGGATTAACTCTGAGGTTTGAAAAGACCATTGTTAGGCTTGGCTGATGCAATGATGGTGAAATACTGTAACTAAAAATAACTATGATATCATTCTAAAAATAGCTACGCATGCAGCGCCCTCTACCTACGCATGCGCTTGAAGGAAAACAACTTTGGTCATTTCAGTCATTTGATCTGAGGACGTCGAAGAGTATACATGGTAGAAAGAGGTACCTTATTTATTTATTTATTTATATATTTATTTATTTATTTATTTATATATTTATTTATTTATTTATTTATTTATTTATTTATTTATTTATTTATTTATTTATTCATTAGACTTGTGTGTCTCTAATACATGGTCTGATAAGGAAAGGGCCTGACCCTCAATGCCCGTGAGTACTTACCAGATCGAGGTATACACGTCAGCTCTGTATACCGTGTAGCTCCAGATCTTTCACAACTTAAATCTCATGTGACGTCATACATGACCGACTGCTATCCGCGAATACCCGTGACAAACTACAATCTCCTTATATGCAAATGAGCTCCTCTCGTGTTACTATATATAGAAACAAAATGGCCGCGATTACGCAAGATTACGTCATCTTTGTTTACAACCAAAGAGACCCCAATACTACTGCACTTCTTCCTCAGTTATTACAGATATAACGACCAACGAAAACAACTTTACGATGAAGTCGCCAGATTCACTACTCCGTCTCTTTCTGTTTTTCTCTTTGGTGATCCACTTTTGAATTATGACACAAACGTCAGTATAGTTGAAGCTGTTCACCGGTTTATCCAAACCTCGAAACGGTTCTTAGAAATTTGTAACACTCGCTTTCCTTTGAATGTGCTGGTTCTACTCGGAATCTTATACCTCTCGTCATATGTGTGTCAATCCTTTGCTTATTATTATTTTTTTTCTAAGTTATCATTTTTCTTAAATTATTTGTGCAGTGGGATATTCTGCTGGACTAACTGGTTTGGTTATTCCATTGCAATTATTATAGTTTGATACCTTGCATTAACCCTTCTCTTGCTGAATTTTAAAATACATTTCTCATTCTTTACCCATATCCTGTTGTATAATTACAGATATCTTCACTGTGTACAAGTATTTCGCTGTGCAACCACTGCTGTGGAGTGCACTGGTTGCACAATCAACTTGTAAATAGTGCAGACTCTGATGAGACAGCTCCTGCAGGAGCTGTCTCATCTGGGTCTTCACTATTTACAGGTAGGTATATTGACGTGAATAGCAAGCGAAGGGTTAAGTTCTGTATAAGGCGAGTGAAGATGATACGGTGTTGGGAGAGAAACACAATAAGCAGTCTTGCTTTCGTTTCCATCCTTTTTTGTTTTCCTTTGTGTTTGTACAATATTCATGCAAATATTAACAAATAAAATAAGTTTAAATCAAAATGTAAAGTACATTCACGGCTCACTGCTCGTTGTTTATCTTTTATAATAAGCACATACAGTAAAACCTCTCTATAACGACCACTAAATTGTGTTAATTAGTTGGTATTTAGGGCAGGTGGTTGCTTAAAGCAAGTTGAAAGTAAAACAGGACGCTCCTATAGGAGCGTTCTATTTTACTTTCACCTTGCTTTAAGCAGCCACCTACCTTTAACACAAAATACTTGATGTAATGTAGTGGCCGTTATAGAGAGGTTTTACTGTATATACTTATACTGCACGATTACTACGAGTTTCTTGTGACAACCATTGTCCACTTACCCTTAAATTAGAATGGTTGCAACTTCTATAAACAGAAAAGTGCAGTCACGGCTCAGCGCTCGAAATCGAACTCTAAACTCGGTTGTTTAAAAATGGTCCGAGAACATGTGGAATGCTAATCTTCCTAAAATGGACTCGACTGACCTTTGACACGCCAGACCTAGTTGTTTGACTATAATTATAGTTCGATTTTGATCCGTGAGCTGTGACCTTTAGGACGAGTCCACCCGTAGAGGTAAAACGCGTCACAAACCATGTATTTTTTTCCTGAGTTACATGTGGTTATACAGACTTGTATAAGCAATTAAGCATATATATATACTAATACTGCACGATTACTACGAGCTTCTTGTGACAATCATTGTCCACTTACCCATAAATTAGAACATAACCTCTATATATAGAAATGTGCAGTCACGACTCAGTGCTCGAAATCGAACTATATTGTCCTGTTTTTTTAAACCTGTCAAAATTTAAATTAATTATACGCTTGCTGAACACGCCATCATAAAAATCCAGCTGTTTTGTGCCAATGGATAATCTTCAGGTATAGGATTGATCATTTACTCCATAAATACGCCTTTCTACGCCTTTGCAACCAGAGTAGACCCAGATCAGACGGCTTCTGTAGGAGCCGCCTGGGGCCGTATTCCATTGTCTGCTATGTTTGCTTATGGAATAATATATATAATTATACAGTTTCTGCCATGGCCAAATATTCATGTAGTCATGTGCCATTGTAAAAAATAATCTAATTAAAATTCATGATGTAATTTATGTGTTACACGAATATTCATAGAGTGAAGGGTTAGTGGCAGCTGTTAAGAAGTACATGTATTACATAATCACATGCATACATACAGTTGAACTTGTCTTAGCGGCCAGTCATTTATTGAACATAAGAGAATTAAAAAGCAAGTGGTTGCTTAATGCAGGAAAAAAGTAATGCATTACTTTTGACCTGCATTAAGCTCCAACGTGTGCCTTACACACCCATACTCACTTTATTATTAGACCTGTTTTTGATGGCCGCTTCTGTTGGTTCTACTGTAGATGTACTTCAGCCAATGTTCTGCCAACCAATTTGCCAGGCATGCAATGAAATGCTATACCTTTCATACATAATTCAGTACAGAGTATTGTATTATACACCTACGTGAATTCTATATGGACCTTTATTGTACTAATTGGTCTGCTGCAAACCATCGGAATTCACAGTTCAGCCTGATATTACTGAAATTGGGAAATATATCCGCGACTCGAATGTACCGTATTGGTGTTAATTGAGGTCTGTTAAAGGCAATGAACCCAGAAATATGAAATGTACGAAGAAAAACTAGGTGAATAAAATGATTTTTTAGATGACGGAGGCACAGAAATATGCAGCATACGAGTATTATTTTAGACAGATGAACATATTTGTTGATGAAAAATATAAGTATGATATTCTATGAGAATATGTTCGTTTGTGAAATATTTATTATTATATGTACAAATGGTGAATTGTAAATTATATAGTGACATAAAGACATGTAGTGAGATACGCTGTGTATGGTTTGCCTAATGTAAACTACACTACGTAATTAACAATATGAATTACCTAATGAATATTCATGTACAAATAATGACATCATGAATATCAATCAACTGTATTTCAACCCATTCCCACATAGGCTTTTGTTTTAGACCCAATTTCTTTGTACAAATTTACCGAAAAGGAGCATTTACGAGAGAAAAGGACACATTTAAAAATGTGTAGTTTTGAAAGCAATGTGATGAATAAAGCATTTGCTCCATAGGAGTATTAATGGTCTCAAAAACTGTTTTTACAGAAGCATCAAAATGCGTCAATATGAGGGAATGGATTAACAGTGGCATATAAACAAGAGCTATCTGGCTGGTCGATCATATCTATATTACTCTGTAAGCAAAAAGAGCAGAGCTCCTACAAGAGTTGTCTGATCTTCTTTTGCGAAGGCGTTAAAAACGTATATATCGTATGAGCCGTCTGATCAGGGTCTGCTCTGTTAGCTTATGCTTTAATATAGATATGATTCTACAGTTTCTGCGATGGCCCAAAATGCCCATGCCCATGTTCTATTATAACAAATTAATCTAATTAACATCCTTGTCATCATTATTTCTTACATGAATCTCCATGGAGAAAAGGGTAAATAGTATTTTATTGTCGTTTTGTTTTCGCTACTCTCACCTAATTGGCAATGATACAAATCTAAGACATATCTTTGTATCTTCAAATATTACAGAAAATTACAGAAAAATACGACCAATCAAAAGAAGTACACTTCTGGATTTTGAAACAGGCGATAGCTTAATGCAGGACAAAAGCCATACAGATATCTTCTAAAGGAGTTTTTTTTTAAAAAACAACAACTTTGCATTATGCAACCACATGTTATGACAGGTTAAATATTGTGGTTTCGTATTAGCAAAACTAGTAACTACTGTATTTCATTAAACGAACAACATTCATTGGCATTTGTTTTACAAATGGCAAAGCAGCGAGTGAAAATTGTTCGCCTTCTGTTCACGAGGTTACCCTTTACTCCACATCTTTATATACGCATTTTACTCCTTTGACAACAGAGTAAACCCATATAGGAACCGGCTGTCCCGCCGCTCATCTGCGTCTACTCTGTTTGTAAGGGCGTATCAATAGAGCAATGGCTTAAATAACACGACGTTAACCCTTTCCTTCATATAAAACGCTTTTCACGCATTTGCCATGCAAACAAAGTAGACCCAGATCAAAAGGCTCCTGTAGGAGTCGTCTTATCAGGGCCAGCCCAGTTTGCTTATGGAATTTGATAGATTTGTTTCTGTAGTTTCTAAAATGGCCACAATGTTCCACCTTCCATGTTTCATTATTGCTATTTTGACTCAGTAGGTAAGTTTGTGTGGTAACCTTGTTGTTAAATTGACAATCGCAAGTAAAGTATATGTAGGAGAAAGGCGCCTTTGGCCATGGAAGATGTACTGTCCCATGTGGTATTAGCGAGGGAAGATGGAACATTTTATTCAATAAAAACAGTGAAAGGAACACAATTATGAGTAAAGTTACGTCGGTAAGTCTACAATTACTGACTGTTTGCTTAAGTATAGTAATAATGAGCAGTAACTTTCTTACATAAAATGTCACATGTATACATTGTCAAATGCTGGTAGCCTGTGTTGCAAAATTGAAAGGATCTAGCATCCGAGGGCCGAGTAACTATACGAACAAAAGCGTAGGAAGCAATCGCCGAGCTATTACATAAGTTCGTTATTTACTCGTAGCACACTTATAGCATACTCGTACTTGTTTCGGTCTTACCAGAAATCATTAAACTACATGCATACACAGTAGCGTCTGTCATAAGCGGTAATGAAAAAGGTCTAATTAAGGATCTGTAAGGCAAATGGTATCTTAATGCGGGTCAGAAGTAATACAGAAAGCTCAAATAGGAGTTTTATGCATTACTTTTGCCCTGTATAAAGCAATCTGATTTTTAAACATTCCTGTGAATGGCCGCTTGGGAAACATTCTACTGTAGTGACATATTCGGTCAGTAGAGAATAGCAGGTCAGTGGAGTATAGCAGGTCAGTGGAGTATAGCAGGTCAGTAGAAATTAGCAGGTCAGTGGAGTATAGCAGGTCAGTGGAGTATACATATAGCAGGTCAGTGGAGTATAGCAGGTCAGTGGAGTATAGCAGGTCAGTAGAGAATAGCAGGTCAGTAGAGTATAGCAGGTCAGTAGAAATTAGCAGGTCAGTAGAGTATAGCAGGTCAGTGGAGTATAGCAGGTCAGTGGAGTATAGCAGGTCAGTGGAGTATAGCAGGTCAGTGGAGTATACATATAGCAGGTCAGTGGAGTATAGCAGGTCAGTGGAGTAAAGCAGGTCAGTGGAGTATAGCAGGTCAGTGGAGTATAGCAGGTCAGTGGCGTATAGCAGGTCAGTGGAGTATACATGTAGCAGGTCAGTGGAGTATAGCAGGTCAGTGGAGTATAGCAGGTCAGTGGAGTATAGCAGGTCAGTGGAGTATAGCAGGTCAGTGGAGAATAGCAGGTCAGTGGAGTATACATGTAGCAGGTCAGTAGAGAATAGCAGGTCAGTGGAGTATAGCAGGTCAGTGGAGTATAGCAGGTCAGTGGAGTATAGCAGGTCAGTGGAGTATAGCAGGTCAGTGGAGTATACATGTAGCAGGTCAGTAGAGAATAGCAGGTCAGTGGAGTATAGCAGGTCAGTGGAGTATAGCAGGTCAGTGGAGTATAGCAGGTCAGTGGAGTATACATGTAGCAGGTCAGTAGAGAATAGCAGGTCAGTGGAGTATAGCAGGTCAGTGGAGTATAGCAGGTCAGTGGAGAGGTCAGTGGAGTATAGCAGGTCAGTGGAGTATAGCAGGTCAGTGGAGTATAGCAGGTCAGTAGAGATTAGCAGGTCAGTGGAGTATATGGAAAAGTTGATCTGGAGAGGTGAAGGAATCTATGGCGGGACGAACGTCTTCCGAGGCCGGATCTGATAAAGTTGTTTATATACGACACCTTCCTGTTATTATGCCCCCATGACGATAGTCAGACGCATTATGTTTTGACGTGTCCGTGCGTCTGTCTGTCTGTCTGTCTGTGCGTCACGCTTTGCTATAAAGTGTTATATGTCAGTAATTTCTACACTTATACACATGACACTTCACATACACATTAATCACCATCTGTGCTATCATTTGGCAACCCGCCAATGCTGCCAGCAAGCCCAATGTCAAGGTCAAATGACTTGGAAATTTTACGTGCAGTTGGTTGTCACATTTACGTGCAGTTGGTTGTCACAGTTTTTTCACCGTCTTATATCTCCCTAACCACTGTAGCTATTCACATTGAATTGCATAAACACATTAAATACCATATATATTTTCACAGCACTCGCAACCCATGTTGCTCGCATGCCCAAGGTCAAGGTCAAATGACTTGGACAATTTACGTGTTTACGTGCAGTTGGTTGTCACATTTACGTGCAGTTGGTTGTCGCAGTTTTTTTTCACCCTAACCACTGTAGGTATTCGCATGGAATTGCATATACACATTAAATACCATCTGTACTTTCATTGCACACTCAACCCATGTTGTCTGCAAGCCCAAGGTCGATGTCAAATGCCTTCGTATAAATCCAACCCCTAGCATTAACCCTTTACTGCATAAATACGCATTTCTACGTCTGTGCAAACAGAGTAGACCCAGATCAGACGGCTCCTATAGGCTGTAAGTGACGTCATCATTTAAAAGTAAGGGAAAAGTACATGGAACATTTCGACACTTATATTTTAAAATAAATCGGAAGAAAATATAAATACAAGTGGATACTAAATATGTATAACTGTTTTATTTGAAAAAGAATAAACATGACATCGTAAACATGTACTCGATGACCATTCAGAGACAAGAGTTATTGTGGAGAAGTCATTTGGGGTACGGCAGAACTGGCAAAATACAAATATCCAGCTAGCTTCCTCCCTCCGTAAACGGGTTATACAGGATGTCTTCATAGAAGCATTGACAGCCTACCGTATAAGTCTTTTCTGTCGTCGCACAAGCAAAGAGACCGAGCATGATTTAACCAACTGTATTGAATACCTTACTATAAATAGTGGGAGTGGATTCCGTAGTCAGGATGAACATAGGACAACACAAGTATGCGCTTTGTTTTTTATGTTTAATTCTTCCTAGAAAAGCGATTCTCTGAAATAAAAATATCAAACAAATCTTACATAAATGTCAATAGTGTTACGAAAGAACATTATCATAATATCATTATTACCATAATAATCACGTTATTATAATGAATTATAGCATGGTCTCACCGTCTATCGAACCTCTTAACCTTTGACCAGGAACAGAAAACGTTTACCGTGAATATTGAAGAAAAAAATAAATCAGCAGTTCAAAATAATCTTTTATATCGTAGACTCACCTTCTATCGAACCTCACCTGTTTATCGAACCTTTCATTTTTTGGTGTTTTTACGCATGTACAAGAACATACTACATCAAAAAATCACGAGTTACTGAAGACAGAGTTACAAACCGTGCGCACTGCACTTGTGGTCAATGTGATCTATCTGTATATAAAGTTTGAAGTCAATAGCTTTTATACTTTGAAAGTTATGATCCGGACAAGTCAGATTTTGAGAAATATAACAAAGGGCAATAACTACAAAAATACTTAAGACAGTGTTATAAACTTTGTGCACTGCACTTATGGTCAATGTGTTCCATCTGTATATGAAGTTTGAAGTCCATAGCTTTTATACTTTGAAAGTTATGATCCGGACAAGCCATATTTTGAGAAAAATAACAAAGGGCAATAACTCCAAAAATACTGAAGACAGTGTTATAAACCTTGTACACTGCACTTGCGGTCAATGTGATCTATCTGCATATGAAGTTTGAAGGCAATAGCTTTTATACTTTGAAAGTTATGATCCGGACAAGCCATATTTTGAGAAAAATAACAAAGGGCAATAACTCCAAAAATACTGAAGACAGTGTTATAAACCTTGTACACTGCACTTGCGGTCAATGTGATCTATCTGTATATGAAGTTTGAAGGCAATAGCTTTTATACTTTGGAAGTTATTATCCGGACTAGCCCGACGGACGGGCGGACGAACGAACAACCGGAAGGACGGACAGACGGACGGACATGGTGACTCCAATATACCCCCAACACTTCGTTTGTGGGGGTATAACAATGACAGTAAAAATACAACCATATGCTATAGTAAAAAACAAAACAATGGCAGTATAATACAATTATGACAGTATATAAAATACAACCATAACATTATAAATACAACCAAGAAATTATAAATGCAACAATGGCAGTATAAATACAATTATTATAAATACAACCATTATAAATACAGCCATTATAAATACAGACGTGTATGTCATTATACAACTACGGCAGTATAAGCGCTTTTCCAAATAGCCTGTTTTACTTCATAGCATAAAGCAAGCTGTATTTTTAATGTTCAATGAGTATTTGCATATCCAAAGTAATTGTATCAATCTGTATTGATGATAATAAATAACATAATTTCCCGTGATATAATAAGGCTTTTTTGTTGTCATGGAAACGAGACTCTATAGAACATAACTATACTCGTACACGTAACTTGTACTGATTAGAAAGCATCCAACGCCGGAAACGAATTAGACAATAAAATTATGGAGGTTTTACAGTAAAACCCGTGTAAAGCGATCAGAGTAAAGAGGTCTACTTCTGGGTCTTAACCCATTCCCTCCTAGACTATTTTTAGACTCAACTGCTTTGATTAAAACTACCGAAAAGGAGCATTTACTAGAGAAAAAAGAACATTTTAGAAATGTAAACTTTTGAAACCATTGTGGTAAAAAGAGCATATGCTCACAATTGTTTCAAAATGACTTTTACAGAGGTGTCTAAAGGCATCAGTAGGAGGGAATGGGTTAAAGGCAGTGGACGTTATGCAGAAAGTTCATAAGGATATTTCCTGCTTTGACCATTTCCTCCTCCATAAATACGCCCTTCTACGCCTTTGCAAACAGAGTAGACCTACTCACCTAGACCAGACGGCTCCTACATGAGTCGTCTGATCAGGATCTGCTCTGTTTTGCTTATGATATAATATAGCTATGGTCAACGATTTCTGTGTCCCTGTGCTACGAGAACATTTAATCAAATCAATATTCATTACGTCATTATTTCTTACATGGATATTCATGGAGAAAAGATTTAACGACATTTATTGTTTAAATATAAAGTGGTTGCTATAGAGGGACGTTTCTGTATAATCTGTCGCAGTATTTTAGTTAATCAAATGAGCTGGAACTCACACCATGAAATACACCCCACGTCCTTTGTCTCGTGTAAAACCCATTTTAGCCATTAGTACATTAGGGGCGAATTCTAGATTACCTATGCATAAATCATGAGAAAATCCCCATAATGTCGCAATGAAAAATCGTCCTGGGTCATGATGATTAACCTTTTAATGCGAGGAACGAGGCAACTGGCACTTTACAAACAGTGTAGACCAATCTCACTGGGCTCCTCTAGGGTCTTCGTATTCATTCAACAACTTTATTCCTTCCATACTGGATGCACTCATTATTTAAAAGCGATGGAATATTCCATTTTGAAAACAGGGTAAAACCCAGTCATTCTGAGACTTGAGAGAAAAGTAGGTTCTGATTATTAACTCTTATCACCTGCTTAAATTTGGATCTGGTGTGCATCTGAATACGTGCGATTCGATTACACTATGAGAAATCACTGCTCGAGAATCAATCAGCTTGGATCCTAATGGGATGCAGGGGTTTCTCGGCGTTTCATCAGGATCCAAGCTGTTTGCAAATGCGAGTCAGTTCGCGAATAGTGGGATACAAGTTTATCGCTGTTCAGTCCATATTCATAAGATAGAGAAGGATTAAATCCTTAACAGTTGGGAGTGACTGGAGAATATAATAGACTAGACCATGTGTGAAGCGGCCATCAAACAGACATCAAAGTATGGGTCTGTAAGGCATGTGGTAGCTAAATGCGAGTCAGAGGAGCTTTCTGCATTAATTTTGCCCTTTAAACAACCACCTACTCCTATGTTCAAAAAATGAATGACCGCTTAAGATAGACGCCATGGCACTGTAGGTAAATACCTCCTTAAAATGGAAGACACAAAAACTTGAGTGAATTAAACAATTGTTATGGAGCTTGATTGATATATCGTCTCAAGAGAGGCTGTTTGACACTTGTTCAATAGTTTCTCTGAAGCTTGAACAAATCGGAAGTAAGAATAATACACAACTGATTGTAGCCAGTGTCGCGTCTGGGATTACCCAGGCAAACAGTTGGGGTCCAGATCTGGGATTACCCATGCAAACAGTTGGAGTCCAGATCTGGGACTACCCATGCAAACAGTTGGAGTCCAGATCTGGGAGTCCAGATCTGGGATTACCCATGCAAACAGTTGGAGTCCAGATCTGGGACTACCCATGCAAACAGTTGGAGTCCAGATCTGGTCCAGATCTGGGATTACCCATGCAAACAGTTGGAGTCCAGATCTGGGATTACCCATGCAAACAGTTGGAGTCCAGATCTGGGATTACCCAGGCAAACAGTTAGAGTCCAGATCTGGGATAACCCAGGCAAACAATTGGAGTCCAGATCTGGGAGTCCAGATCTGGGATTACCCAGGCAAACAGTTGGAGTTCAGATCTGGGATTACCCATGTAAACAGTTGGAGTCCAGATCTGGGATAACCCAGGCAAACAGTTGGAGTCCAGATCTGGGAGTCCAGATCTGGGATTACCCAGGCAAACAGTTGGAGTTCAGATCTGGGATTACCCATGCAAACAGTTGGAGTCCAGATTTGGGATTACCCAGGCAAACAGTTGGAGTCCAGATGAAACACTGGCTAACTCGGCGTCTCATCAGCATCGAAACTGTTTGTAACTGTGACTACGGTGCTTGAAACATAAATAAAATTTAAACAATGAATAATGCTGCAAACGACAAAGGTTGCAGACGATAACATTTGGCAGCGAAAGAGTTAACCCTTTCCGTCATAGAGACAGCATTTGGCACATTTGCAAACTAAGTAGACCCGGACGAGAAGCTCTCGTATGAGCTGTTTGATCTAGGTCTGCTCCGTTTGCTTATGGAATAATATAGATATGATTCTGAAGTTTCTGTCACAGTCAAGTATTCATCGTTAAAGTTTAATTCAGTGCACAAATATTCATAAGGTAATACATTAATTTATATTAAAATTTATAATATAAATTAATATTCACGGGAAAAGGGCCACGGAGACAAGCAGGTTTTCAGTAGGACACGGCTTAATTGAATTGTTTCTAGACTGTGAAATAGCTCCCTGGTGTCTCTAGATGAAATCTAACCCTTTACCTCATAAATATTCATGTAAGAAATTATGATATGAAGAATATTAATTACCTGCAATTTAATAAACACATACGGAAACAGGAATGTTAAGCAATGAAAGAAACAGTAGAATTAAATATATAAACAGAGTCTATCCTGATCTGACAGTAGAATTAGATATAAACAGAGCCTACCCTGATCTAACAGTAGAATTAAATATATAAACAGAGTCTATCCTGATCTGACAGTAGAATTAGATATAAACAGAGCCTACCCTGATCTAACAGTAGAATTAGATATATAAACAGAGCCTACCCTGATCTAACAGTAGAATTAAATATATAAACAGAGTCTATCCTGATATGACAGTAGAATTAGATATAAACAGAGCCTACCCTGATCTAACAGTAGAATTAGATATATAAACAGAGCCTACCCTGATCTGACAGTAGAATTAGATATATAAACAGAGCCTACCCTGATCTAACAGTAGAATTAGATATATAAACAGAACCTATCCTGATCTGACAGTAGAATTAGATATATAAACAGAGCCTACCCTGATCTGACAGTAGTATTAGATATACAAACAGAGCTTATCCTGATCTGACAGTAGAAGTAGATATATAAACAGAGCCTACCCTGATCTGACAGTAGAATTAAATATATAAACAGAGCCTACCCTGATCTGACAGTAGAAGTAGATATATAAACAGAGCCTACCCTGATCTAACAGTGGAATTAGATATATAAACAGAGCCTATCCTGATCTGACAGTAGAATTAGATATATAAACAGAGCCTACCCTGATCTAACAGTAGAATTAGATATATAAACAGAACCTATCCTGATCTGACAGTAGAATTAGATATATAAACAGAGCCTACCCTGATCTGACAGTAGTATTAGATATACAAACAGAGCTTATCCTGATCTGACAGTAGAAGTAGATATATAAACAGAGCCTACCCTGATCTGACAGTAGAATTAGATATATAAACAGAGCCTACCCTGATCTGACAGTAGAATTAGATATATAAACAGAGCCTACCCTGATCTGACCTTAGTATTAGATGTATAAACAGAGCCTACCCTGATCTGACCTTAGTATTAGATGTATAAACAGAGTCTACCCTGATCTGACAGTAGTATCAGATATATAAACAGAGCCTACCCTGATCTGACAGTAGAATTAGATATATAAACAGAGCCTACCCTGATCTGACCTTAGTATTAGATGTATAAACAGAGCCTACCCTGATCTGACCTTAGTATTAGATGTATAAACAGAGCCTATCCTGATCTGACCTTAGTATTAGATGTATTAACAGAGCCTACCCTGATCTGATAGTAGAATTAGATATATAAACAGAGCATACCCTGATCTGACCCTAGTATTAGATGTATAAACAGAGTCTACCCTGATCTGACAGTAGTATTAGATATATAAACAGAGCCTATCCTGATCTGACCCTAGTATTAGATGTATAAACAGAGTCTACCCTGATCTGACAGTAGTGTTAGATATATAAACAGAGCCTATCCTGATCTGACAGTAGAATTAAGTGATATATAAACAGAGCTTATCCTGATCTAACAGTAGAATTAGATATATAAACAGAACCTATCCTGATCTGACAGTAGAATTAGATATATAAACAGAGCCTACCCTGATCTGACAGTAGAATTAGAAATATAAACAGAGCCTACACTGATCTAACAGTAGAATTAGATATATAAACAGAGCCTATCCTGATCTGACAGTAGAATTAGATATATAAACAGAGCCTATCCTGATCTGACAGTAGAATTAGATATATAAACAGAACCTATCCTGATCTGACAGTAGTATTAGAAATATACATGTAAACAGAACCTACCCATATCTGACAGTAGAATAAACAGAGCTTTCCCTGATCTGACCCTAGTATTAGATATATAAACAGAACCTACTCTAATCTGACAGTAGAATTAGATATATAAACAGAGAGAATCCTGATCTGACAGTAGAATTAGATATATAAACAGAGAGAACCCTGATCTGACAGTAGAATTAGAAATATAAACAGAGCCTACCCTGATCTGACAGCTCCTACTCAGTTTCAAAGACATTAAAATGCACCTTTGTGGTGGTGGCTTAGCCTAGTGGTTGAGCGTTGAGCTGATAGCCCAGGGGTCCGGGCATCGACTCCCGAATGGAGCAGCTCGAAATTTCAGAGACGCTTTCCAGAATTTCCCACCCGCGCGAGGTTGTCACCTCTCCACACAAACGTTAAAATTGGGTACATGCGTAATCGTGCCATATGTGAGCAGTGCTCAATACTGTAGGCGAATAGCTTAATGACCAGAGGAGTAAATGTACAGTCGGCTGAGCGGCCAAATTGTGTCGTATGTAAATTTTGTCTGCTACAATTTTCAATTTTTATTTTTCTTCATTTTATGCCCCCGATGACGATAGTCAGGTGACATCATGTTTTGCACATGTCCGCCCGTTTGTCTGTCTGTCTGTCCGTCCGTCCGTCTGTGTCACGCTTTTTACGTGAAATTGGTTGTCAGTTTTTTCATTGTCTTATATCTCACTAACCACTATAGCTATTGGCATGGAATTGCATATACACATTAAACACCATCCATACTTTCGCGCACCCAGTCCATGCCGTCCGCAAGCCCAATGTCAAGGTAAAATGACTTATGGTAAAGGGGGGGGGGGCTCCGTAGTCTAGTGGCTATGGTCTTCGACTGACAACAATTTAGCCGCTCAACACTGTGGTTCGAATCCCGGCCTAGACATTTAGATTCCAGCCGGTGGTTCTACCGGATGTTCTGTGCACGGAACAATGTAATTTGTTCCACGTACAGAAAAAACCTTTGGGATCCCCTACCTTTTAAAAATTAGCTCCTTGCATCGCGATATGACCGAACTGAGGTTAAAGCGAGCAGGGACTGCACTATTTGTCACGTTACACTTATCTTTAGCACATTTAACATATACTGTGAATATTCATGGTAAGCTTGATCTGAATGAAATTTGGAAGAGTCCATTTGAAAATTTAGCATTCAAAGGGTTAAGACTGGTTTAACTGTATCAGACAGTAGTAAAGGAAATAACTTAGAGAGGCTGATGCAACTACCATTGTGAAAATCGATCACATTTGCAATACTTTTTTTTTTAGCTCTTTCGCTGCCAGTGTCGCATTTGTGATAACCTATGCAAACAGTTTGGATCTAGATTAGACGCCGAGTAACTCGGTGTCTCATCAGGATCCAAACTGTTTTTACCGCGGTAATATTTTTCAAAGAAAATGTGAAAACATTAAACGAATACATATTGTAGCAGACGACAATATTTAGCAGACGACAATATTTAGCAGCGAAAGAGTAAATGTGCAGAACACCTGCTGCCCAATGTTAATTAAGTCTATTCATTCGAAATATATCCAAGGGATTTATACGAATAATTTATGGTATAGATATTTTATGGTATACCTATTCTGAACTAAACTATTTTGGAATTGTCCTGTCTTTTTCGGTATTAGATTAACAGAGATTTAACCGATATTGTTCTCGATACGTGAAGTAGATATTTAATAAATCTAAAGTTGATGGAGTGTCAAGTATATTTGGTAAACGGGAACACGCACATGTCAGTATTCATACAGGCACATGTGTCTAGAATTTGCCTAACCCTTATTTCGTTATTCACAACGTGATTTGAATTTGCAAATAGCTTGGATACTGGTGAGACGCAGAGTAACTCGGCGTCTCACCAGGATCCAGTCTGTTTGACACTCGGTCAATAGTTTCTCAAAAGATTAATCGAATCGAACGTAATCAAAATGTAACATATCCAAATTTGAGCTAATACAGAAAAACCCGTGACAAAGAATAATGACAGAATAATCGAACCCTGCACCGGGACACAGAATAATCGAACCTTGCACCGTGACACAGAATAATCGAAACTTGCACCGGGACACAGAATAATAATCGAACCTTGCACGTGTGTTTCCAACGATAAAACGTTCCATCCTATTGATGATAAAGGATGAAGGCCACATGACGCGTATAGATGTATTAACATACCATTGAGAACAAACCGTTCAAACAGAATCATGTTTGTTTACCACAATAAGTAGGTTTGCTATATTTATTTTAACACATTGGGACCGTTACAAAGGACACATGCAAAGAGTGTAGACCAAGATCATGGTGTGTAATGTTTGCTGAAGCCATATATAGGTGAATGGCTTATACCAGCCAATGTTTTGTATACTGTGTATACATGAGAGATGGCTTATACCAACCAGTGTTTTGTATACTGTGTATACATGAGAGATGGCTTATACCAACCAGTGTTTTGTATACTGTGTATACATGAGAGATGGCTTATACCAGTCAATGTTTAGTATAATGTGTATACATGAGAGATGGCATATACCAGCCAATATGTTGTATACTGTGTATACATGAGAATAGGCTTATATCAGCCAATGTTTAGTATACTGTGTATACATGTGAGATGGCTTATACCAGCCAATGTTTTGTATAATGTGTATACATGAGAGATAGATGTGTTCCAAAATAAGATCTGGGCGAGTTCTTTTTAAATAATATGAGAATAATTTGGTTCCTTTTATAGGTTAAGTATCAAGGTCAGATAAGACAGATCTTGAAAAACAGACAACATTGTGAACACGTACAGGCCAAACCGTGGCGCTACTTGTGAACACGATACCGAACAAACCTAGATTATTAGTGATGCTGTTGAAACAGATACTAGTAACTATATTTATATCTTGAATGAAAATAAAGTAACAGAACACGCACAACTGACGTCTTCGACTGGTGAATATTCTGACCTCAGCAATATTTATTGTTACAGGGACATTCTTCAGGAAGCACTCATTTAAAATAGCTATGTTACGATGCTCTATTTAGCAGTGCTATTGTTTAGTTATTCAATTTTGCATGACAAACGCATGAGCAATGCTTTGAATTCCCAATATGCATATAATAAGACTGCGGGGCAGATGATTGATATGACATCCAAATTTGGCTCTTATGTTTGGATAATTCATGCGAGAGTATCGTGTTCCAAGCACACGATGTTTCTAGGGAAATTTGGCTCATTCAAATAATTGTACATTGTGACCTGTAAGTACGATTTCAACAGGATGCGACTTAATTGAGGAGCTTCTAGACAGCTGGTGCCTCGAGAAAAACATATTAAACCTCTTGCCTCATAAATATTCAATTAAGAAATAATGACGTCATGAATAGATGAATTAGATTAAGTTTTATAATGGCACATGGACACAGGAATGTTTGGCCATTTCAGAAACTGTGGGGTCATTTCTATAGTATCCCATAAGAAAACAGAACAAACCCTGATGAGACGGCTCATACAGGAGCTGTCTGATATGGGTCTACCCTGTTTGCAAAAACTCAAAATGGCATATTTATGAAGTAAAGAGTTAAGTTTTCTATATGCCACTAAGACAGTTGAGCAGATGCTTTATATGACATTCTAACTGTGTATTTGAACAATCCGTATGAGAACACCATGTTCCAAGCATACAGTGTTTCTCGGGAATTATGTCTCATTAAAGTAATGACGTCTTGTGAACTGTAAGTATGATCTATGAAGGACTTTGTGACGTTCGTTATACCAACAACAGCTTTAATGAAACGCCATGTTCATCCAATTAAGACCTGTCAGCTGACTGGTAGTTTTTTTTATGGATAAGATAATCTTTATTATAGTTCGAATGACCATGTGTCATGCGCCAGCTCCATCTAGGACCTTCTGCTAGGTCTGAGTGCAAATTTAGAAGGTTATAAATATTGAAAGGAAAGTTTTAGCCAATTAAACTCAGAAAACCCTATACGTTCTCCTATATTTTCTGAGCATTCTGAACATTTTACCACGTAATGATTTTCGTCATGTCATTGGTGGATATATATATATATATATATATATATATATAAGATATATATATAAAAGATATATATTAATATATCTAAAATATATTAAAAAAGACCAAACGTTATATGGCTTTAAAATCTTTAATTAATATTGTATTAATGCTGTTTTCTATTTCCAGTTATATATATCACGGACTGACTTCTAATAAATGGATTGTTTCCTAAAAGCTACCTAATTATTTGCACTCGAGGTTTATGTGTGCACGTAGTGCTTTTTCAAACTGTAATGGAAGTAACAATGAACCTTATATTGTGCCTTAAACTGTCTGGTAAAATTTCGATCTTACTTAATTCCAAAGATGAAACATTACCCTTACAAATGAATCAATACTCTTAGAGATGAATCCTAACCATTAGAGATGAATCATAACTCTCAGATATGAAGCATGACCCTTAGATATGAATTCTTACCCTAATAGGTGAAGTACAACACTTAGATATGAATTATAACTCTTAGATAAGAAGCATAACCTTTAGATACGAATTCTAACTCTTAGAGATGAAGCATAACACTTAGATATGAAGCATAACCCTTTGAGAGGAATACTTACCCTTAGATATGAATTGTAACTCTTAGATATGTATTCTAACCTGTAGATATGAATCCTAACCCTTAGAGGTGAAGCATAAACCCTTATATATGAATCATATAAGCTTAAGAGATGATGCAGAAGCCTAAGAGATGAAACAGAACCCTGAAGTGTAAGCCTTAAAAAGTGATGAAGCAGGACCCTTATGGATGAATCAGAATCCTGAAATGTAAGCCTAGGTAAAGCAGAGCCCTTAGAGATGAAACAGAACTCTGGAGTGTAAGCTTTAGAGATGAAGCAGAATATTGACGTGTAAGGTTTAGATATGAAGCAGAACCCATAGAGATGAAGTAGAGCCCTAGAGTGTAACCCTTAAAGATGAAATACCCTAAAGTGTAAGTCTTAGAGGTGAAGAAGAACCCTCGGAGATGAAACAGAACCCATAGAGATGAAGCAGAAACCTTCGAGGCCAAACACTTAGAGATGAAGCCTAACAGTTAGAGATGAAGCAGTACCCTTAAAGGTGAAGCAGAACTCTTGGAGAGATGACTCCTAGCCCTTAATGACAAAACTAAACCATTACAAATGAATCTTAGTCCGTAGAGATGAAACATAACCCTAAGAGATGGATCCTACCCCTTAGAGATCGAGCATAACCTTTAGAGTAAGAGATGAAGATTAAGTCTTAGAGAGTAAGCCTAACCCTTGCAGTTACTCGGCGCCCCATTTTGACCCAAGTTGTTTGTAAATGTTAACCAAGTCGCTATTAGCTATTAGTTGTTTGTAAATGCTAATTAAAGGAGCTATTAGCTATTAGTTGTTTGTAAATGCTAATCAAAGGAGCTATTAGTTGTTTGTAAATCCTGACCAAGTCGCTATTAGTTGTTTGCAAATGCTAATCAATAAGCTATTAGCTATTAGTTGTTTGTAAATGTTAATCAATAAGCTATTAGCTATTAGTTGTTTGTAAATGCTAATCAATAAGCTATTAGCTATTAGTTGTTTGTAAATGCTAATCAATAAGCTATTAGCTATTAGTTGTTTGTAAATGCTAATCAATAAGCTATAAGCCTGATAAAGGTCTATTGTACACCATTTCGCTCCCAAATTGAGTCGTCTGCAAACTTTGTCGTCTGCTATAATTTTCATTTATTATTGTTCTTTATTTATGTTTTGACAACAGTCACAGTAACAAATAGTTACTCGGCGTCTCATCTGGATCCAAACCGTTTGCATAGGTAATTACAGATGCGACATTGGCAGCGAAAGAGTTAATCCTTGTCGCCAAATAGAGAACACATGTAACCCATTTTAGTGTTGAACTTTCAAATGGACTATTGCAAATTCATTTTAAAAATGATCCCTGAATATTCACGACAAAACAGGTCAATTTTACTGTGAATATTCTGGCATTGTTTTTTAAAGAAAAGTGTAACACGACAAAGAGTGCAGATCCTGATGAGAGGGCTCCTTTATGAGCTTTCTTATCTGGGTCTACCCTGTTTGCAAAGAACATAAGTGACTAGTTTCCAACATTGGATACAAGCTGTTTGACACTCAGTCAGAAGTTCCTCAAAAGTTTTAACGAATCGCAAGTAAGTAAATATTGTAGTATACATGTATCGGACATTGAGCAGACATCCTTTTTGTCAGCAGGTTAAGCGTTAAAATCCATCAGCTAATTGCTATATTGAATATTAATTAGATCTAGATTAATTTGTATAATAGCCTATTGACACATGCATTTTGGCCATGCAGAAATTGTAGAATCATATTTGTATTATACCATAAGCAAACATAGCAGACCCTGATCAGACGGCTCCTATAATATTTAGAATTTCTATAATTACTTGAATTTTAACTCACAGCTGCAGTCGTTCTAATCCTTATTGTGTTGAAAAACCTTATGCATCCCAAAACTTTGATCTGTTGTATTTTTTATTCATTTATGATTCGTACAAGAAACTTGACTGAGTGTCAAACGGCTTGGCTCCTGATGAGACGCCGGGTTACTCTGTCTCATCTGGATCCAAACTTAGAATTTACTAAACAGTTTGTTTAACCCTGAACGTGATGAATATTCATATAAGAAATAATGACATCTTATTAGATCAATTTTTATACTGACAAATGTACATTCGTAACTACTTGTCGTATTCCGCCAGGGTTCGGAATATAGAAATGGATAGGGTGTTCCGAGTGGACACATGGACACACGGCCATTTTGCTCAGGCAGAAACTGAATAATCAGATATATTATAATTTTATAAGCAAGCAGGACAGACCCTGACCAGACGAATCTTATAGGAGTAGTCTGATATGGGTCTTCTCTGTTTGCAAATGCGTGAAGAGCGTTTATATGAGGGAAAGGGTTAACCCTCAATTTGATGAATATTTATGTAAAATAATAATGACAATGACAGTATAAAAATTAATAGCTGACATTTTATAATGCAATACGATTTCAATTGTTTTATCGAAGCTGTAGAATCAGATCAACATAATTCCATAAGCAAAGAGATCAGACAGTATTCGGACGATTCTTACAGGAGTCATCTGATCTGGGTCTACCTTTTTGCAACTGCGTTTCTACCAGGTAGACGTTTAATCTTTTACGTCTTGAATATTAATGCAAGAATATATAACTTCATGAAGATCAGTTTATTTGATCATGACATATGAAACGAGGGACATTTGCCATTATTACATGGTAGTCAGTATAGAATTAGTTCTACATCAGTATCATTAACCCATTCCCTCGTAGGCTATTTTTAGATCCAACCTCTTTAAATGAACCAAAAAGTAGCATTTACTACAGAAAAGGAAAATTTCAGAATTGTGTATTTCCGAGACCATTGTGATAAATGCAGTTGCATATACTGGACTAGGTCAGTGTTTTACAAAATATCAATGGTCAGACAAAAGAACAGACTTCAGAACTTGATCGAGTGCCAATGGTCGGAGTCCCTAAAATGTATCCAAATCTGCATTTAAGTGCACAATGGCGAATGTGCTTATGTGGGTGTCCTGGGTCGACACTGCTTGTAATGCAATGGGGTTGGCTTAAGTACAGCAGCCTTCATTAGCTTACAATCATAAACTGTCATAAATATGATCAACATTGATCAGCCTTAAAATTTGTCATTTTGTAAGTAAATCTAATTTGAAAATTGAGTTTATATTACACTACTTAAAGTTTCGATGACTGCTGTCACCATTCTCAAAGAGCCAACTGATTCCGTCAATCATCGGCTATTTCCTCCAGCAGGTGAGCTGACGAAACGGGTCCCAGATGTGCGAGAGCCTGTATGTCCCCTCATCCCGGTTCATAGTCGATTTCCAGTTTCTGATCTTGATGAGTAGTATAGGGAATGGGGGTTCTGGCACACCCCTTATAGTCCTCTATTCTTCAAACTAACCGTTATAACAATAGAAAATTTCTCAGTTAAGGGCCTATGGGATTTCTTGTTTATGGGTCTATTCGAATTATAACTCGCTATATAAATTTGTTTACTTTTAAGCACCATCACATCTGGCGCATATCTATTAACCGTTTTTAAAACTTTTTAAAGCTTACACATAATAATCGAACTTTATCACCATTTTAAAATAATAAGCTCAAAAATCATAATCTGTCCCACACCCCACCCCCAGGTGTGGGACTGATCATTATCTGACAGCAGACGACATCTTTAAGTAATATTTTTTATAAGACACATTTGAATCAGTCAGGTATAAGCGATGCAGAGAGAAAGAAACTAATGTTCAGTGAAGCGAATCCTTACGGTGTAAGGACACACTTAGGTGATATCTCTGACACACGACACTACAGAATAACCTTCCTCTTTAGACCGCAGTGTATACATAGAGAATTTTGCAAAAAAATCGGTGCGGGTTTAAATCCCACCGCTGATGATTATTATTTTTTTTCTCTCTAATATAATGGTGTTCGAAATTTATACACAAAAAGGATTAAAAATATGGTGTTGTATCCAGAAGTTTAAAAATCTTTCTGATAAATATGGTATCCACCATACATTTGAGAAAGAGGCAATGGAAGAATTAATAACAGCAACAGATAAGGTTCCTAAATTCTTCAATAATTTTTTTGTGGATAATATTAGGCTACTGAATAGATTGATCAGGCACCACCCCATAAATAAGATATTAAGAGAAATTAGGGAGGTCTTATACTTTTATTATAGTAAGTAATGCCCATTAGTCAAAGTGTGGATGCCATCATCATAAATCCACTGTTTTATAGTCGGTTTTATAAACACAACTAAACATTTGGAATGATATTATTATACAATGGAGAAAAAAATCACAATAATCTACTACAGTCCGAGAGGCTATTGGAGGGGGGGGGGGGGGGGGCGGCTATAAAACATTAGGCTAAAGCCGCGAAGGTCTCAGTAAATGAGGCACGATCATGGTTAACGAAGCAGGGAATCTGGCAGATAACTCTTCCTGCTCCCAAACAAACCCCACGACCAAAATTTGACGTTTCAGTTCCGAATGATATCCATCAAGCTGATCTCCTATTTTTACCTCATGATAAAGTCCGTAGAAAAACTTATAAATACGCCTTTACTGTGGTTGACGTGGCAAGCCGCTATAAAGCTGCGGAGGCCCTAACGACAAAAGAAGCTACAGAGGTGGCCGCAACCCTCAAACGTATTTACAAGCGCGGGCTGCTACGTTGGCCCAAACTTCTTCAAGTAGATCCCGGGAGAGAGTTTATGGGTGCGGTCAGTCAAGTGCTTGCAGAGCATAAAGTTAAAGTGAGGCGAGGCCGTGGGATATCCATCGTGACCAGGGGATTGTTGAGCGTTTTAATAGAACTTTAGCAGAGCGTTTGTGTGGCTACCAATATGCTCAAGAAATACGTCTACCCGTAGGTGAGCGGTCACCTGAGTGGGTTGAAAGATTGCACGCCGTCGTTTCTGCTTTAAACAATGAAGAAACCAGGCTTACCGGTAAACGTCCATCAGAAGCGATCAAACAGAAATTTATTAAAACGAGTCCCCCAGCTTATATTCCAGGACGTAAAGTTGGTATTGAGGAGAAAATCTCTTCAGATATTGGGGTTCGGTACCTCTACCAATCTGGAGAGTTGGAGGGCGGGCGTAGACGGGCAACTGACCCTATATGGTCTTTAAAGATTTAAAAGATATCACGATCAGTTATAAAACCCGACGAACCAATATTGTACTATCTCCAGGATGGGCCCGCGCGAGGTTTTGTTCGCGAAGAACTTCTTATATTACCATCAAACACACAATAGCCACCCGATGGGGGATCCCTACTGAGGCGCTAGGGATATTGATAGTGGCCGTAACCTAATGTATTAATACCATCATTTGCGATCAAACGTTTCGAGTCAAATGGGGATATAGATACCTTATTCTTATATTGCCCATATATACGATGATCACCACCCTTCAGAAGTTATAATCTTCACAACAGCAGGTGTTAAGTGCTTGTGTGGCGGCCGTAAAACGTCGCCCCATACTTCATTCTCAGTGTTGTTATACCTTTTGATCCTTCGAGATCATGAATTTCAGTACTTCTTGTTCTGAAAATTGAATACCGCTTAAGCCGGTGCTAGGGGCGTGAGCAGTGTTGCTCTTTCAATTACTGCTCATGAACAGACACAATCAAACCGAGTCTGCAATTTTCTCTTTTTGTGTTGCAATTTTTGCTTTCGGGGGATCACCACCCTTCAGAATTTTATCCGACCTCAGTAAATTCATACCATGGCGGAAGATTCTCTTTTCGGATAGAGATTCTTTATGTTGTTCGTGTTTGATAATATTTTTACAACTACTTTACTAACTCCTTTAGCTTTTTTATGTTTATGCCAGAGGTTTCGAGAATACTATACATCTTAAGTCTCAGGCCAACGTATTCTTCGATAGGACGCCCTGCACACTCATCTTTCATCTTTCCCAGAACTTTTTAATTTATTGTGTTATAAAGTTCTAGTACTGGCAGCACCCCCATCATTTTTTGTCAGCTGGTTATAATTAAAGTCGTACATGAGGGTTTTTGATAAATCGAGAATGCTCATGCCCACATATACTGGGCGGTTTAGAATCAGGCTGCTCTTATGGCTCTGAATAGCTGCAAGATCATCATCAAATATAGTGGCCCTAGCAAATGATGGGCTAGCTGTCAGTTTCCGATGTTTATCTTCCACTGAACCCCTCACCAGTTTTACATTCACTCGGCGTCTTAAATTTTCCATTGTTTTCTCAAACACACTGTTGTTCATTAACTTGTATATGTCTTTTTCAAAATCGCTGGTGGCTTTTTTTCTCAGTTCTGTATTCATACGAATGTATGGCTCCATCCATGGACTCTGTTTGAAACGTAGGGCCCTATAGATTTTTTAATTTTCATTCCAAGCGAAAGGTATAGCTGTAGGTTTCGATAATGTAGCACATACGTTTCCTTATTTCTGTAGGCGCCACCCCAACACCTGGAAATTGATTCTGGTACTCAGCCATCCACTCTTTCTCGATCTTCATCCGCTCTGGAACTAGTGGGTACGCATTATGCTCGTCATGTAACTCTTCGGGGTACTCCAGATCAACTTCCAGAATCATACCCTCATCCGAGTCGGCTTCCATTGTTGTTACATCTATGGTCTTACAATCATCAACCCATCGGAAGCCCCCGCTGGTAACGATTGACTCATCGCCCATCCATATAAGTTATTTGCATCAAGGTTACATTATATATGTATTGGGGTCATTAGTGTCATAACCTTTAACAAGAGGGTTATTTGCTTTTGCGTACCTCGTGGATGACACGGAGATTCCACCTCGTAGGCCTTTTTCGATGAAGAGATGCTGGTCATAATTCAAGTTCGATTTCCGTTTTCTTAAGTAGGGCGTCCCATGGGTTTGTATAATAATGTGCTGGATCGAGGCCATATTGATTCCTACATTTTGTCCGAAATTCCTCAAAGACATCCGCCAGAAGTAAGACATCGGTTCGATTACATAGATCATGGTAGTCGCCTAACGTCTTACAACTAAATTTGTCCCATACCTCTTGTGCATGTTTATAATTTTCTTCGCTGATTCCTGACAACGTTAATGAACTGTAGAAGGATTCCAGTGGTGGCACTTTTTTCTCATTAAAGCGATTCCAATCGTCCATATACTCATACGGGTAGACTCCCTTCCTCATTAGCAGTGAACGCCTTACCACGTCGGGTTCATATTGGGTAGTAGTTTTAAAGGCACCAGTCTATCAAGGCTGGAAAGAAGGAATTGGGCACTATCTATAAAACGAAGCTGATTGAGGCTGAAGGATATATATTTTTCCGTATTATTTGGAATGCACGATATTTCTCCTTTCACTTTTGAAATTACCTGCATCAGTAAATGGGAGTCATATCCCCTAAGATTATGGAAGACCACCGGAATTGCATTTTTTTCAGGTTTAATTTTCAATATTAGGTTACAGGCATTATGAGCCGCTTCCCGATATTTTCCAGTGATGTGGCAGTGGTCGCGAACAGAGTCACCCTCGAGAGGTTTCTGGAATACGTGGCAGATCGTGGCCTTTCTATAGTTTTCCTTATCGTTTTTAGTCATCAACATGATCTTAGGGTTAGCGAATACGGTTTTTATTTTCTGTTCTTCTTTTTGTAATGAATGAAGGAAATGTTCAGCCGCGTTTGGTCCTCTATACTCAACTGGGGTCTCTGTTTTCCCATCATACCTGACTACTACGTAACAATAACTACAGGCTTCGTGGTATTGGGTGTTCCTAGTATTACTTTTTGAGGAGTCTAATTCGGTTCTTTCTTTTTTTCTGGTAAGAGATTCAAAGTCTGCATAAATGGTAAAGGGAACTGGAAGTTGTTTTTGGTGATTAATAAATGTGCGTTTATTTTTTTCCTTCCTTTGGCATATCAACTCGCACTGCTGTTTGATTATTCCCTCGACAGTCTAGTTTATGGGCTTCGAGTAGGTCTTCCCGGATGTAATCATGGAGGCATCTCTCACAGAAGTACTAACGGGATTTATGTATACTTTGATTATATAATAAGCTAGATGTCTTTGCGGATGTCTTTGAGGAATTTCGGACAAAATGTAGGAATCAATATGGCCTCGATCCAGCACATTATTATACAAACCCATGGGACGCCCTACTTAAGAAAACGGAAATCGAACTTGAATTATGACCAGCATCTCTTCATCGAAAAAAGGCCTACGAGGTGGAATCTCCGTTAGGTCTTTTATCGCTGTGTAATGAAATTTTCCGTCCTTTTCTATCAGGAGTAAATGGAAAAGTAGTAAAGTCAAGCAGGCAAAGCCACATGCAAGACGCAACCACCACCAAAACACCGATAGACAGCATGACACACACACACACAACCACACACCCAAACGCACACACACACACACACGAAATGAACACAGAACACACCAAAAGACACACAAGAACCAGGGACAAACGTTCCACAACATGAACAAACCACAAGCACAAAGACGCAATGCAAACAAAAGGAAGGGTGACAAAGAGAGTACCGCCTTGGCACGGTCAGCAGCAAAAACACCACTGGGGGTTTAAACCGGTTTACGGAAGTTGATTTTTCGCATGGAGGCTGGCTGTTTGCTTATATGGTAAATTATGACTCAAACCCATCCAAACACATTTATAGCAAAATTATTTTGTTTCTCAATTTTTGGTATTTCAGAGATGGGTGTTGGAGAGTTAATTCCTTTTCGTTTTAGGCGGTATTCCACGTTATAATATTAAGAAGGTCTTTGAGGGTTCTTTTCTACCGGAATAATATCACAGAATACTCCACCATACACAGTCGTCGTCCTCGTTTTAAACATTTATCAACGCATGTTTATTTTTAGCTCACCTGGCACAAAGTGCCAAGGTGAGCTATTGGGATGATCCTATGTCCGGCGTCCGTCGTCGTGCGTCGTGTGTATGTGCGTATGTGCGTTGTGCGTTGTGCGTCGTGCGTCGTGCGTACGTGCGGGCGTCAACAATTTACTTAAACATCTTCGTCTCTGGAACTACAAAGCCAAGAGCTTTGATATTTGGTATGTAGTATGATGTAATGGTCCTCTACAAAGATTGTTCAAATTATGTCCCCCGGGCCAAAAATGGCCCCGCCCCAGGGCTTATCAGTTTTTCATAGGAAAATCTTTAAAAATCTTCTTCTCTGAAACTGTAAGGCATAGACCTTTGATCTTTGGTATGTAGCATCATCTAATGGTCCTCTACTAAGATTGCTCAAATTATGACCCCTGGGCCAAAAATGGCCCCGCCCCGGGGCTTATCAGTTTTTCATAGGAAAATCTTTAAAAATCTTCTTCTCTGAAACTGTCAGGCATAGACCTTTGGTATTTGGTATGTAGCATCATCTAATGGTCCTCTACTAAGATTGTTCAAATTATGAAGTACCTTCTGCTTGCTCCGTAAGACTGGGTCGGTGTTTTCCTCAACTCCACCCGGCTTTGCTTTACTAAGCTGAACTTTAACTGATTGTTGAAACTTAACCCCACTGAGAATTAAGATTTCTTCTTCCATTTTTTTTTCTGAATTTTAGGCCTAGCGTATTCAAGAAACGCTGTCAAATCCATATGTCCTACTGGTACATCTACCCTCCAACTACGTAGGTACTTTCCGAATGCTTTGGGGGTTTGGTGGAAATTAAAAATTTTATCTACTATTTTTTAAAGTTTTTTTTCTAGCTCTAGAAAGGCCACTTTTCTTCGCGGATAGGGCGATCTATCACCGGTTTCTCTTTCAAATTCATTTCTCAATGCTCTCGCTCTCTCACCATAAGTGGGAGTTGGTTCTCGGGTTGGTGGCGGAAGTTCCCCCGTTGTACTAATTTTTTCTAACCTTTCTTGTAATTCCTTAAGATCCGCTTTAGATCGCGGATAAGGGGGTCGCTCACCGGTTTCTCTTTTAAACTCGTCCCTCAATGCTCTCGCTATATCCCCATAAGTGGGGGTTCGGATTATTTCCCCCGTTGTTTTATATTTTTCTATTTTTTTTTTGCAGCTCCTGAAGATCGCGGATATGGAGGCTTTACGCCGGTTTCTTTATAATATTCTTCTCTGAAAGATTTCGCTCTCTCTCTGATAATTTTTTTTACCATTCTTTATTGGTATACATGTATATACTAAATATCTTTTCTTCAAATAGAAATATCTATAGACATAAGACGTTTAACCTCTTTTTGAAAGGCTCTATCCTCCCGCCGTCTTTCTCTACATTGTATTTTATTATATCCATACCTATAACATACGCAGTATTTATATATTTATATCTCCCGCAGATATTACAGGGATTTGTCCCGCGCTCTCTCGTAAACGAGCAAGATGAACATTACAGTAGTCCTTCCTACAGCTTTTATAGCATAACTCCGTCTTCCCGATGCTCAACCATTTGCATGTATTCTTTATTCTTATAGAGTAGCTGACTCCTATTGTGGGGCAATATAAATCGATATAGTCATCATCAAACTCATACTCGTGATAAACGCACTCAAACGAATGATTATATAATGTGCAAATGGGGCATTTTATAAATTTGTCCCCCGCTTAGTCATAAAAAATGGAAAAGCCTAACGAAAATCTTCTTTAGACCACGGATGCTTCCGGATTTCACAATAATATTTTTTTCCTCCAATATGTTTTGAGATTTCTTTACACGATTATTTTGAAATTTTAGGATTTCTTTACACGCTTCTTTTTGAAATTTGTCTTTTTCTACAATTTCTAGGCAAGCTATTTTATTTTCTATTTGATAATTTTCTCTGAAAGCTTTCATCAATCTCTGTGAAAATGTTGACATGATATATATAAAAAATCATTTGTTTAATTAACTTTCTTTTCGATGTAATAACCAGTAAGCCCGGCAGCACCAAGCGCTAAAATAATGAAACCTATTTCCCTAGCTTGCTGGTCACCGGATGGAGTATAATAGTCAGATAATTGAGGTTTGTTGGGGGGGGGGTGTTAACATTTTACTTTTCTTAGGCATGAATAGAGCATGCTCCTGCATAGCCATATCTACGTCTTTAAATGTTTGGATGGAGTGACCTTGCCGGCGAAGCTCATCCTGGATATAATCCAACCTCTGTGTCCGTTTTTTGGCCCAGGCCGCCTGAAGTTTTTCTATAGCGGCATCGTGCCGTCGACGCTCTTCTTCAACGCCAGAACTCTTGAACATACTGAATAAATAGTTATTCCCAGTGAACGCCACTGCATTAGCGACTGCACCACCTAACATCATTGCTATACTTGCCATTCTTATTTACTTTGAAAACATTACTTCAAAATATCGGCCGGGATGATGCCCTGCTGTATTAGGAGGTCCCTAGTGGCAAGGGCAAATGTGACGTCTACTATAATCATACCAACATCTCGAGGGGTGAAATCTAGTTTAGGGTACACGCCCCCTAGAACGGCCTTACTAATCCGGGCATACCAAACTGCAAGCCCTGTTATTACAGCTCCATGATAGATAGCGTTAACAATTTCTTTTCCATCTTGACATTATCTCATATAATGTGGATCTCTTTTATTCAAAATGGGTGTAGGTTCTGGAGTATGTTGTGTATTTGATGTTTTTGGTGGTGTTTTTGACCACTCCCAAATTACAAAACCTGAGACTACTGAAATTCCCCAAATTAACACCCACCTAAGAGTAGAGTTTTGTTCAGCAGGTGTTGAAGAATTTTCAGTAGGTGTTAAACAATCTTCAGTAGGTGTTGAACAGTGTTCCGTAGGTGTTAAACACTTTTCCTTATAATTCTGAAGCTGTTTAAGGAGTTCTTCATGTTTTATTCTTTTGGATATAGCCGCTTTTTTACCCGCAGCCACCTTCTTAGGATCTTTAACTTTAATTACTTTCTCCGGTTGTGTTTTCCATTATCTATATTTGTAGGTCTTTGGCAATGTTTAACTGTGTTGAGTATGGCCGTTAGGGGGGGGGGGGGGCTAAGTACATACCATAACGGTGATAAAGTTCGCAAGTAGCAGCACTTATTGCATGCCCAACAAATGGGTCTTCCTTAAGTTCAGTATCAAGTAAATTCTGTTGGTCATCTGGGATCGGTAGTAGGTAAGCCGCCAGTTTGCTATATAACTGCAGACTTACAGTATCTCGTAGCGGGTGTAAAGCTTCTCTATCTCTTCTTTACTCAAGTCTTCAAAATGATCTGCAGACATGACTTTACCTAGGTACAGCTTTCATTGACCTCCCATGGCCAGGGCGGCTAACCTCTCTCTCTTTTTAAAAATATATACAGGCTCTCCATCCTTCGGTGGCGGTGGTGGGGTGCTGTTTTTTTCTGTCTCAATAATCAAGTCTATAATCTCATCATCTCCATTGCTATACACACACCTCCCAAGTTTAATTAAGAGTTCCCAACCTAAAAATAATAGCAATCCACCAAATAAAGCAACATGAAAACTTTTAATCATATTATAATTCTATAGTTACTAGGCTGGGAAGTATTTAAAATCAACATAGCGTGTTTAGTTTTAGCCAACCTGTCCCGAATTATAAGCCTCTCGGAAGCCGGGATAACATCGTTCTCACGCAGACACTCTTCAAATGAGTATCGGTCCTTACAGTGAAAGAGAGCGACCCAGCGTGTTTGCTCCCGAAGGTCTTTGAGAACTGAATTGTACTTCTGAGTTAAGACCCAAACCGACTGCTTCGCATGCCGGCCACTAAACGCCAATTCGGAAAGCATATCTTTCTTTTTGGTAAGTTGCCCTTAGCGGCCATATCATCGTACAATGTCGACATCATACAATGTCGGTTCGCCCTGTAATACCTGGTACAAAGCGCGCAGGTAGTCATGAAGGCGTTCACCCGGATCTACAACGTAAACATCTTTGTCTGTTAAAACCCACAGTCGTTCTTGGTAAGTCTTATTGTGCTTAAGTGTCGGACAGATGATAACAATATGATTAAATATTCCGTAAAACGGACCCTCGAGTAAGTTTATAGGGCGAAGACCGTTTTTCCACACCCTGTCATTCCACAGATAATCGCTGAGTGAGATTATTTAGTAAAGTGCTGAGATATTCAGCTGTGCGTCCATAATGATGTAGAGGTACACGTTTAAATCACCTTTCGCTTCCGCTTCTTTAGTAATCTGGATCGTGATACCCTCACTCGCGTTGTCGATACGACGTCCATTACCATGTAAACTATCATCATCCAGCCAAAGTGCAAATTCCTCAGTGAGGTAATTTGCGAGTTTACAGGCGTGCATCCCTAATTCTTTCGCAACCATAGCCACTTTAGACCCGTTTAGACCCTCCAGCCATAAGCCTTAGCTTCATCCCACAGCTGATAGGGACGCATTCCATTAGCGTAGAGCTGGTTTGGAACTCCTTCTACCGTTACCTCCACCTTAGTTATTTTTGGGTTATAGAACGCCTCGGCCAACTCCTTATTAGTGGCCATCTCGAACTCCAATGCAATTCCCTCTATAGAGAACTTAGCATTGGCTTCGTAGTCTGCCTGGATCACACGGCTGTATTCATTAAATGTGAGTTCATACTCAAGCCTATCCCCAAAAGCCGACTGGAAGAAGGGCATGTGACTCTCAAGGATTTCAAAATCAAGCGGGATGATGAAGCGATTACCATAAGCATTTACAACGGCAACGTCCTTCTGTTTTCCATTAGCCTTGTCTCCGGCGTTTACTCTCAACTTTGTCACATTTCTATTCGTAGTGGTGTCAATCCCCTGGTACTGGGGATTCTTCCGCTTATTCTCGGTTGTCCAGAGGTCTCGGTAGCACTCGTAGACGTCGCTATCATCGACACTCATCACCTCGTTGCCGGAGATCTTTTTCGTGGTCTTCTTTACGATGGCTCGACCCAGATTGTTTACAACAGTACGATTAGCGTCGGTCGATTCCAGATTTATCTGGAAGGCTAGGTGGGCTGTCCCAGGGACTATAACATCGTTGGCTCCGAGGTTCGTGAACCTCACTAAAAGCTGTTGATTTTGGTCTATCGTGCTTGGGTTGTTTGTGATAACGACCGTCTGGCGGATACCTTTTACCCCCACAGTCGTCTGTATGGGTTAAGTTTTCTACCAAATTCACTTTGACTCATTTTAATTAAAGTTATTTACCTTTAATTTATAATTGAAAATGACAGAAGAATATGATATGGATGTTTTTTGATACCGAGGACCTGAACCAGGATAACATGGTGTCGGATGATATTGTAACTACTTCTTCTTTATCCAATGAATTACTCTTTAATGCCGTTGATAATTATTATAAGTGTAACAGGGGAGAAAAATATGCAGCCAGACCGGGGCTCGAACCCGGGACCTTCGGACTACCGTTCCGACGCTCTACCGACCGAGCTACCGGGCCGCTTACATATTCCTCATCCCAACTGTGTTAGGTTCGGTATATATATAAGAGCTATCTTCTCTTCTTCATGTGCTGATGCGGCCCTATCACTTACTGGCGTTGGCGTCTGTGATGATGGTGGGTCTGCTTCTGGTGGGCCTACTATCTTCCTATCTTGAAAACTACCGTTAGTTTGTTTGTGAACATCTACCTTTCCGATGTGGAGATCGGTTGTGGCTTTTAGTATTTTGTTGTATCCCGCTATATCTTGATTTATGTTTAGAATCATATTGCTCGGAGCCATATATAAACCGGCTCCAAACACCATATTTACCTCGCTTCCAGCATACTGTAAAACATGTTGATAACGTGTTATTGATTCTGGAATGTTAACGGGTGAGTTGATAGCATCCTCCACATTAGCTAAGAACTATTGAATCATTGAGACGCGCCATTCCGGGTTTAGTGAAACCTTTCGATTTATCTAGCACGAATGTACTCCAAGCCCCATCGAATCGTGGATCCTGTTCGATGAACTCAATATGTGCTTTTTAGGGGGGCGATAGTCACAAGAAGATACCCCACTGTGGCGTCCTCCAGAGACTTCAGAACCGAATGTCATTCGTGTAGGATCTAGGTTTCCAACATTCTTACTTTTGATATGTTTATCTGGATTGTCGTGACGGAAATCTCTTTGAGTGAATGCTACGTGACCTTTGGTGTGAACATCTCCGAGTCCATTAGTATTTGGGAACTCTTTTTGACGCCAGCCAGTTTGAGGGTGGACACCAAACTCCGAACAAAGCCGTTCATATGCTCTTCCGTTATATGTGTTACTAACGGGATTCCAAGAGTCATCTTGAGGAAGAGGGACTTTCATCTCTTTCAAGATTCGTCTAGTGGTGTAATACACGTGGAAGAGATATACGGATTGTAATAACAGGTTTTTATGAGCCTCTGGACCATTCAGATGGTCATTAAATGAAACCCCGCTTCGTGCTGTGGTACACCATATAGCGAAATTTAGTTGATTTTGCCAGAACTGCATCGGTTTGTTAGTCCAAGCTTGGACTGTGGCGTCTTTTTTAACTTTAGGCAATTTGTAATTTTTCCAGATGTCGGGTATGTTAGAAAAAAAGAATTGATTGGGGCCAGCTGTGATCAGGAGAGTGGTTAGATTGCTTGCATGTAGGTTTCTCGGATATACCGCTCCTGTCTTATACTTTACTTCGCTATTAAAGTTAATCACCTCCATTTTATAATAATGTTTCAGACTATCTCTAATATAATTAATGGTCCGACATATCTTCAACAACCTGTGGATAATAGAGACGGGCGTCTTAAGATTGGGCTACGATCAATCACATACTCAGTTGGCTGGTATAATATCGAGACAGAGCAGTATATTGACAAAAGAGATGATTTTGATTTTAATATTGTTAATTTTAATTTTCCTCATCTTGACGTGGATGTTCCGTGCTCCATCTTACGGGGTTTATATATCTCAACTTATTCGTTTTGCTAGAGCTTGTTCATCTATTGGCGATTTTAACAGTCGAAATCTCGTTTTATTTGAAAAACTGCTTAAGCAAGGATATATATACCATAAACTAAGACAAACTTTCTCTAAATTTTACTTTCGGAATCTCTCGCTTATTGGCAAGTACCAATGAAATCTCAAGGCGCTTCTGCGACACGGTATTTCACATCCTGAATTTTATGGTGATGTGATTTACAAACTTCGTAAAATTATTGGACATACCCATTTTCTCACTTTGTTCATCAAATATGTTAAAAAATTCATTTAAAAGGGATATGATCCTGTAGTACTACAACATACTGCATGTTTGGTTGTGAACCCTTTTACAGTTGGCAATCACGCTGGCCTCTTTGCATGTACACCGACAAGAAATGTTTAGTACTCTATGAAGGCGACCTCTTAAATCCAGAAATGGAAGGAGAACGTCGGATATCTGTACTATTTCGTTTTTGTCGTACCCTTTATTACTTTTCTACAGTTACTCTGTTTGCAGCTCAATCATTGAGTACACTAGCGATAGGTGGATACAGTTTGTTCACTTAAATGTTTTCGTTATACATGCACTTTACCACTGTATTTGCCGTCGCGGTTGTTGTAGATTAGTCGGAGAGGGGATACGTTTATTTACACTGTTTGTCTTTTAGGGTGGGGATGGAATAAGTGTGAGGTTGGGCGCCCATAAACCGGTTTAATCCCCCAGTGACTTTTGTCACTGACCGTTCCAAGTCGGTACTTCCATCTTCCTCCTATTGTATGTTTGTTTTGTCTTTGTGCATCTCTTGTTGTTTGTATAGTTATGTACATTTGCTGTTTCCTTGTGTTGCTGTTCGGGCGACTGTTTGTTCTGTATGTGGTGTTTCCTGCATGACTCATTTTTGTACTTTTAGGAGCGATTAAATGCATTATACCTGAAGGCCTTTGGTACTTTCAACATCTGCAAGATTGGTTCAGCACCAACTTCCCCCAGCTGTCAATGAACATTGATGAAATTAATGGAAGGGCCCTAATACAAAATAAGAGGTCAACTGCTATTATATTCCCCAAAGCGTTGATAAATATTTTTGGTGGCCCCTTTTTACCCTTTTCTCCTCTGGAATCTCGGGGTGATGATTACATTTTAAAACCTGGAGATTTTTACACACCTTCCAGACCAGTTAATTTCAGCCCGAACAGGTTGTTATATATTCACCTAGAGCAGTTTAACACATCTGGAACACTCTAAATGGAGCTCCTAGCAGTTTGCTCGCCATTGTTGCTGTCGGTGGCTGGTCATTCGGAGAAATTAAATCATCTACATTCCCTAACCCAGAGTTTAAACTTCTTCGACAAGGCTCCCTATTAGAACTCTCACTCTATGTTAGAGATGAGCACCGTAATAAAATACACAACCACGGTTTGCCTATTTCTGTTGTTCTTGAAATAAAATGAGTATCTTTGGTGGTCATGGTGGTGTTAAGGGCTGGAGACCCAGCTCGGATTTACCGAATTTATCCCAGTACGTAAAAAAGTCAAATTTACCTGATTTATCTCAATACTTACAAAAGACGAAGGAAGGCGACCTAGACCTAATGGTGGGTCGGGTTAAAACTCTCGGAGACATTAAAGAACTTTCAGATGCGGTTTCAGCGAAGTTGGTAAGAGAGGGGTGGGGTGTTTTAAGATCTGAAGTCCTTCGCAAAAATGGTGATACAGCTATGGAAGCTGATTTAACCTCGGTGGTCACCGGATTCGGGATTTGGAAACCCCACAAACTTCCACTGATGCCGCTAACAAGGAATATGTTTTGGCGGAGATAAATTCGGCGGATTTAAAACGAGATTGGTTGGATTTTTTGATGATTTTTTTCCTCTACAAAAATGGATATACAGCTATGGAAGGTGATTTAAATCTCGGTGGTCACCGGATCCGGAATGTGGGAACCCAACGCACTTCTACAGATGCTGCTAACAGGTACTACGTTGACACTAGAATCAGCCAAATTAATTCTGTAATTACCCTTGTGGCAGAAGGACGTGGCCTCCTGATCGGAGGGGAATTTGAATGGTCTTTCGGTTCCAACGCAGAAGGCAGTAATCAAGGTAAAGTGGGTTATGTTATGATGACAAAAGGGAAAATCTTTGCTATGTCTCTCTCTTCAGTCAATCGCGATGGTTTATTAGAAGATAAGGTCGTTGTGGGTATCACAATTAATGGTAATTTTAGGCATAGTTACGAAATAATTAAGAATCCAAAGAGTTACTCCGCTAATAAGACTTTTCAAATACCTCTAGAAATTAATACGGGTGATATCATCAACTTTCAGTCACGAATTACAAGCCGGAGACACGCTGCGAGTGTAGTTGCACTCCTAATTGAATTAGAAATGTGAAAATTATAAATATGAAATATATCGCATCAGCTCCACCACTTTATCCATCAGCTCCACAGTCAATTTATCCAACCCTGCCAGAGTCGGGGCACGCTTAACGCCTACAGGAGATAACCCGCATACAAGCCGATTTTAAACGTGAGGCTGAGAAAAGAGCCTGTCTCTATAAAAAATATAAGCGGGGTGTGAACTTCATAGGCGGATTAGACGCCACTCTAACATGTGTTGGTGCCTGTCTAAGTATCGGAGGAGATGGGCTTCTTTCTACAATCATGGCTATCCCAGTAGCAATGGGCCTTCAGGCTGGTTCTCTTGGATGTGCTGGTCTCATTGTTATTAGTAAGGTGGCTGGACGTCGTCTATCTACTAAGTGTAGTAAACATCAACGTATCGAGGCAATTGCACGGGAAAATCTGAATACAGTTGAAAATGAATTGATCATCAATCGGCTGCATCAACCGATAATCAATAGTTAAAATAGTCAGCTTCCCAACACTAGCGTAAGCATTTTTCTATTTATTCATATTGATTAGACATCCCAGCTGATTACCAGCAGATAACAGGCAATAATTTAACATTTTCTGGCAAAACGTGCAGCACCAGATGAGAAACTCCTATAGGAACTCATCTACTTCTGCCTTACACTGGCTCTACATTTGTCGATACTGTTTCCAGTAAGACATATTGTGTTCAAGATAGTAACAATCAATCAATAAACATAATGTAAAAAGCTGTATTCTATTATCAGTTGTCTCAATTATTCATCTCCTAAATATGTCTACCAATCGAAAAAAAAACCTTCAAAAATTTCAAACACATATTCGCCCAAAATAATGTCACGGAAATATGTGACAACCCTGTTTTCAATAACTTCTATGACAAAACTGACACAGATGAATACCTGTATACATTTCAAACACTTGAAATAATTTGATAATTCATATATTGTCTTAGTATCTGTCTAGTCTGGATGGTTAAATGTGCAAATTTCATTAATCATTTCCTTTGTAACAAAAAGCACTTGAACCTGGAGAAAATGGAGGCAACTATACCGCAGTAAATTTAATCAAATAGTGAATATAAAACTGAATAATATTTGGAGGAAAATTATACTTACCAAACCTTCGCTGAAAGTTATTTCCATACATAATTGTATTCCCTCTGCAAACAAAATAGATCCAGACCAGACTGTAGAAGTCATATCTGATGAGGGTCTGCTCCGTTTGTTTATGTACAATAGTGAAGTCTCTGTCTTTGTACAAACATCTCTTACTTAAAATGCTAGTATAAAATCTTATGCAAACAGTTTGGGTACAAACAAGGAACTCGGCGTCTCCTTAGGGTTGACGCTCTGTTCATCTTTTGATTATATCTTTCCTTTATATAAACGTGTTTCACGCATTTGCAAACAGAGTAGACCCAGATCAGACTGAGCTGTCCGACCAGGGTCGGCTCTGTTTGCTAATGGATCTTGATAGATCTGTTTCTTTACTTTCTATAATGGCTTCAATGTTCAACCTGCCATATTTCATTACAACTTTTTTGTCCATAAATATTCAGTAGGTATTGAACTTTGGAATAAATGTAGAACAGGGAAAGGGTTAAGATATTGACGAAACTTGACCTAGATAGGACCGTGTCCAGCAAACACTGAAGGGTTGAATTTTCGTGTGGACCAAGGATGTTCTGACCATGAAAGAAGTTGTAGAATTCCATAAACCTGATCAGACTGCTTCTAATCGGCTTGCATAAGGCGTTAAATATGCGTTTCTTTGAAATAAGTGATTAGTAGTTTGTTAGTCTTTGGGGGGAAAACCCCAACTGCTTTACTTACCATCCTTTGGAGAATAAGCCAGACTCACGAAAAAAACATAGCCAGACTCACGACAAAAAGATACTATTTTGCAATACAGAACCGATAATTAAATCATATTGCTTTTAAAACCGCGTTCCTATTCTCCAGAGCCTCCACACAACAGGAATAAGTATTTCTTAACGATTATCTTCGAAAAAGTATGTCAAAGAACGGAAGACCCACTAATATAAGTATGCTGCTATTTCGTTCTTTAAAAAGCCCACAAAACACCACAAAATAACAAAACAACGTGTATTTGATGTGTCCATGTTGGCAGCGACACAGTTTACATTTCTTTGACAGTAAACATTGAACATCTGAAATTTCTACACTGTTTAAGGGAAAACTGAAGAAAATTAAACAATGAAAAATATAGCATACGACAAATTTTGCAGACGACAATGTGTGGCGGTGAACGAGTTAAATCTTAGAATGCGGAATTTATTGTTATGGCTTAATGAATATTGCACATACTTAACGTTAATGACAAATAGAACCAATAAGGCCGTTTACCGTTAATCTGTAGTACACCATCTCTAGAGACCACCTAACAAATGTATAGTTCTGGATCACAAAGGCAGGAGGAAAGTTATGCAATACAGGAATGGCTGCATTACGTTTGCCTTGCATTAATTTTATATTAAAAACTGTCATAAACTGTATATCGATGGGTTGGTGAATATATATGACACATTGGGTAGAATATACATGTACAGTAAAACCTGTCTGAAGCGATAATTAATCTACTGAACATAAGAGTCTTAAACAACAGATGATTGCTTAATTTAGGGCAAAAGAAATTCAGATATATCCAATAGGAGCTTTCTTCATTACTTTCGACCTGCATTAAGCTACCACCTGTCTTGAAGACACATATTTAGACCTCATTTCAAAAATGGTCTTAAAACGGGTTAAACTGTAGGGAAGGTAACTGGGTAATTTTGATCGCAATAAATTACTATTGCTATACACAACAGAAGGGCTAAATAAAAAGTAATCAATTTTTAGCACTTCTGTTGTTTAATTCTTTCACTGCATATGTCACAACTGTGATTACGTGTGCAAACAGTTTGGATCCAGATGCTTATTGCAAATAAATTGTAGCAGACGACGTTTGCTGACAACAACATTTGTCAGTGAGAGAGTTAAAGCAATACTAATTCCCCCCAAATCAAAAGCATTTTAGCCAAACGTGTCCTCGATAACCAGAACTGGGATTAGAACCAATGATTCCTGTGAAACGTCATTGAAATCCCACCGTGAAAACAATTTGTTGGCTTTTATGGCTGTGAATAATATGTATTATGAGAAGGTGGTATTTCTGTCTGTAACCGAGAGCTTGTTGAATCTTTAAAATGATTCTGGCAACTTTTTGGGATTACCTTTACAAACGGTTTGGATCCTGACTAGGCACCGAGTATTTCGGCGACTCACCCAGATTTAACCCTTTCCCTGTTGAATATTTATGTAAGAAATAATGATATCATGGATATATTAATAGCTGAAAGTTTATATATTATTATACCTCAATATATGCTTCAATGCAAAACTCCTATAGACATAAAATGTGATATGATTATATATCACACTACTCAGGATGAGTTTCTAGGTGAATATAGCAGGATAAATCACCCTCAGAGTGAACTTCCAGGTGAATATACCAGGATATAGCATCCTCAGGATGATCTTCCACGTTAATATATCGGGGTATATCACCTTACATTTATATTTATTATTAGTTGTTTCTATTAGGGCAAAGTCCCACTAGGCCTTACGACCCCTTAAAACTAGTTACTATTTCTACCGACCTCTGGTCGCCGATATTCGTACGAAGGTCGCACGACAAGTCACTGATAATCGCCGGTGGTCTTCAGTAATCGTTGGTAATCGTTTCCAATCGTGCGACCAATTTCAGTCGTATTAAAGTCGTAGAGAGGTTGCTGATCATGTACAACAACCTCAGAGCCCAGTCCCACTAGGCCTACGACCACTTATGACCTGTTAACGATTTCGAGCGATCTCTTGTCGCCGATATTCGTACGACGGTTGCATGACAAGTCACTGATAATCGCGAGTGGTCTTCAGTAATCGTTTCTTGTCGTTCGACCAATTTTAGCCGCAGAGAGGTTTTGATCATACACAACAACCTCCTTACGATCGAGCTGGTCGCCGGTATTCTTTAAGAGGTAACCTTAGAGGGGTTTAGCTAATCGTGCGATCGTCGTACGAATTTCTACAATTACCCACGACTGTCGTGCGATCACCAGCGACTGCCTAAAGATTATCCGCGACTAGTCATAGATCACGTGACCACACAATAGGTCGGAAGTGAGTGTGGAACCTTCGTATGAATATCGTACGAATACCAGTGACTTGACGCACGGTCGTCAACAACATGTCTTACGGTGGTCGCAGAAGCATCGCCAATGCGACTGCGAATCATTTTTAGGTTTCGGACTACTTTCCGAAACCTAATAGTAATGCATCCCCATGGCATGCTTCAAGCAAATTTATAAAGAAATTCATATCCCATAATGCGCAATCAGACCACTGTTATACTACGAAATATCAATTTATGCTTACAATGCATACGTTCATTAGCCCAAATGCAGAAATTTTGAATGGTTTAACGTTGACAGAATGTTTATCACGTAGCGCCGATTAAACGATTTAGTTGTCTTCGGGTGTATTTCACCCGTATTTCTACTTTCATTTTGCCAAAAATGTGATTTTGTTAACACCCCTAGACAAAAATATAGTTCCAAGTGCAATGCGTTGGATAAACGATGTCGATAATTCTTCATTTGGTATTTGTGTCAATTATTAAAATGCAGATGCAACTGTTTCAATTACAAATAATTTTGCCATGTAAAATGCTACGTTATATGATAAATTTGGTCGCGTACGAATATATACCACAGAGCGCCGGTGAAAATGGCCCAGAAAATAATCGACTTCTGAAAGCCGGGCGGATATTTTGAAATCTACAAGCTTTTCTTGAGTTTGTCGGATCGGTACAGACAACGTTACGGAGAAAACAGTAATGAATAATGGTCGGAACATCGTCAATCTCTACACATTACACACGAACTATGGGAATGAAGATAACGACTGGAAATTGCTAGATACAGTATAAACACCCGATATGACGGGTATGACTCATATCCGCGGATATGAAGTTCGCAGCCTAAAATCGGCCACTATTTCAGCATTATTTTTTTTATTAGAAAAACCTTTTATCGAGCTTATTGGCTAATATTGTCCATATTTATTATTTGAAATACGTAAATTTAATATTCAGTGCTCACTGCATAATAAGTAGTTATAGTTGAAGTTGAAGAAAGCTAAAAAACCATAATATTCGGCACTTGTAAGCATTTAAGGATAATAACTCCAATTATAGAGAGTTAGTAGTTATAAAAGAGATATAGTGGAATTATTTTATTGTTTGTTTCACATAATGTTAATTATAACATATGCTGAACGTATATAATTCTTGACAAATCTGTGTTTGTAGTGTGTGTTTAAGCTTTCCCCCCAGCATTAATCTGTGTTAACATACAAGCATGCTGTGACCCCCTGGTATTTAATAATATCCCAAAATGAAGTAGAGGGGCATATTGTGTTTGCTCCGTTTCTTATTCTTATTATTCTTTCTTCCGATTTTTCCAATTCTTCTTCTTCCGTCGTGAACTTGTCCAACGCATTTCTCAGTAAGACTAAGTAGTTGTCCGATCCTAATGAAACTTCATATGAATATTGCTTGATACATGCAGATGTACATCCCACTTTTTATTTTTTGAAAATCACCATAACTAAATGGTTGGCTTTAATTGGTCCAAATTTAGATATTGTTTGGCGAAGTTATATATCATTCGATTTCTTGCTGAAAATTGGTATCATGGGATATTTCAGTACTCCAAATCAATTGGTATAGGTTTCGAAAGTACACGTATTGCAGGGTTTTCCCTGAACCCCTTTTTCTATTGAAATGTCCCTTAAATTTTACAAATGACCCTAAAAATTAAGAGGGTCTGTTCTTTACTTTATAGAGAGGGGGCCAAGAGGACCCTCAAATTGGTCTTTTTGAACGGTTCAAGGGAAAACCCTGGTATTGGTTGATTTTGCTAAAAAATTGTATGACGGTATATTTTGGCACTCAGGACTAATTTGTAGGTCTTTTTTAAGAATTGGTTGCAGTGGTAACTGAATGGTGGTCCTGATTGGTCGGAAATTTAGATCTTTTTCGACAAATTCAGATATTGTTCGATTTTGCCCCAAAATTGGTATGTCGGGATATTTTGACACCCAGAATTGATTGGTATGTCTTTCGAAATGATTTGTTGGTATGGATACTGAATGGTGGGATCTGATTGGTCAAAATTTTAGATATTCAAATTTGCTGAAAATTAGCATTTAGGGGTATTTGGGCACCCCAAACTCAGTCAAGTTGTTTTGAAATACTTGGTTGCCATGGTAATTGAGTGGTGTCCTCTGAATGAGTCACAATTTACATATTAGATTTTTTGGGAATTGGTCAGTAGGGATATATATGCAGTTTTCAAAAGTGTTGGTTGCCATGGTAAACAAGTGATCACTAATGGCCTGTTATGGGTTTAAATTTAGATATTTTGCTCACCAATACCAGTATAAGTTTCGTTTAGGGGACATTCTGCAACATATTCTGTTATAATTAGATCTTGTTAACTGTATGATATTTAGTTTCACATGACATATATAATTTATCCAAACTTGGTTGTAGTGCATAGATGGATCAGTTAGTAGCAGAAGTATGACCCTTTATTGCTTTCATATAGCCATATAGGAAATGTGACTGTTAGAAGTCATATCTTGGAACAGCTTGCTCAGATTTCATTTAAATTTGACGGGGTATTTACATGGGTATGTGCATGAGGCACATTATATGACGCCAACGTCGGCCAAATAATAATAGAGTAATGACCCTTTACTACATTCAAATATCAATTTAAGTAAACTTCAGGCACACAGTGGCAAATTGAGCGATTGGAACTGCACTGTGTGCTACTAGTCATCAATTTATTTCTTTAAACAATATCTAAAACACTGACAGGATTTTCAGAAAAGTTCACAGCAATTATGTTCAGATGACCTGTCAATTTTATCAAACAGTTCCATTAAACACCATTTTAGTTCAAGAAATAATGCTTCAGAGGTCATCTTACTATGTATCAATGGTACCAGTCCTTCCCTACCAAGCTTTTTCGTATTGTATAGTCACAATCGACATATATATGGCCCGAAACCTTCAGTACTGTCAGTACTTTGATTAGGGTTTCGGCTTTGCCGAAATCCTTATAAAATGGATTGCGACTCAAACTTCCTGGAAAACCCCTAGTGCATGAGCTCTACCTAGCGGGAACCCCCCTAAGAGAATACGCGTATGTGCAGTGCTTGGCTTACAATCCGGTTCCGGAATCTTACAAAATATTTATAATGGAATATGGAAGGTGGATCCATAAGCAAACAGAGCAGACGCTGATCCCATGGGAGCTGTCTTATCTGATATGTTTGCAGATGCATGAAAACAAGTTTATATGAGGGAACTTACGGGTTAAATAGACTTCTTCTGTTCTTCACATCAGAAACTACCGTATAAAGGTTACAGCACTGGTGGTCAGTAGTGCAGGGCAACTGTTACATCATGCTAAAATCTCTCGAGGTCATACGCTTAACTCTTTGCACGCTAGCGGCGAAACTGTGATTACCTATGCAAACAGTTTGGATCCAGATGAGAGGCCACATAATTCTGCATCTCATCAGGATCCAGACTGTTTGTCATTTTGACTGTATTTTTGCATAAATTGAAAGAAAGTTTATTGAAGAATTGAAGCAGACGGCAATTGTTGCAGACGAAAAATTACTTAGCATTGTAAGGATCAAGCAAGCTGTAGAGATCTGTAATATCGTCTGCTTCAGGTTTGTCATCATTTGAATTTCTAAAAGATCAGTTTTAGGCATTTTGACTTAAGGCAAAATTGTCACAAGTTGTAAACAGTTTAGATTTTGGTCAGACAGATACTTGGTATTAGATCTGAATCCAAACAGGGTGTCCCACTTTGCCAACCTCTATTGTTTAAGTAGCTTGGATGGTAGTAAACATTTACTATTAAAGGAAACAAGGGTTTTTGTATCCTTTATATTATTAAAAAAATCATTAAAAGGAAAAAAGGAGAAAGGCAAACAAAATGAGACAAAACACTTTCTTATCTTTTAATTTATATACATTTCATCATTCATTGATTTACGTGTCAGGCTTATAGTATCTTATAGTGTCTTATAGTATCTTATAGTAATGTATGTAATTTATTTCTAAGTCATATCATTTATTTCTTTGACGCCGGTTACTGATCAGGGTCTGTAGTGTTTACTACAGCACTAACTGTATTTTACATGTATGACTATAATTTATTTTTAATTATATCATTTATTGATATACTTGTTACATGTATGATGCTGCAAATAGCGAATACCCTGACCAGTTGTGGTAACTGATCGGGGTCTGTATTGTTTGCAGCATAGACTCAAAAATTGGCCCTAAACAGACTCACACTCGCAGTCTCCACAGGAAAAAGTAAGAAAATACAATGCAATCACACAAATAGACAAAGTATATGCATGGATAAACGATTTTATGAACTTCAAGGTCTTTTCTGTTTGCAAAAGCATAGAAAGGCTTATTTTTGCTCAGACCAATTGTACCCGATATGGAACCCTGAAATCGTCTTCACTATATAATATAAAGTGAAACAATATTATGTGTCTAACAACCCATATACCAATGGGAGGTTTTACTTCAAATCTTCACCCATGATAAGCTGTCAACCTTGATGTGAAGATTTTCTTAAAGAATGTAATTATTGCTCTGACCAGTTTACCAGACTTATGGGACTCTGACATTTTCTTCACTGTACAACACATACTGAAAAGTGCTTGATATAGAGACACTATTGTTAGGGGGAGGGATGCATCAGTGTCTTGGAATCAATTTTCTAGTTATTTTTATTTTCCCTGTTGTATCCTGCCATGCTTAGTTTGAATATATTTGTTACTTTATAATTTGTCATATTGTTAATATCACCCCACAGTATATTTGGCAATTATTTGTAGGGTATTTAGAATCATAAGGAATATGTCTAAAATTGGTGGAAGTGTATATATATGGATAAGTGAATGATGCATGCTAATTACTGTTATGATCCACCAGATAGTAGCAGAAGTATGACCCTTACTTTCAAATAATGGAGTGATGGCTCTTTACTACATTAAACTATCGATTTTGGCTCTATTGGCACAAAGTGGCAAGTTGAGCTATTGGAATCGCCCTGTGTGTGACATGTTCATAAAACAATTCTTTAAATGTCTGCCAAACTGCTGACATGATTTTCAGAAAAATCCACAGCAAACAATCAATACAATATATGTTATGTCCGAAACCCTCAGTACTGTCAGTACTTTGATTTTGAATTTTAGTCGCCGACAATCGCAGACGATCGACGGTTTCAGAGGTCTCAGAGGTCGCCAGTGGTCTTTCACGATCGTAAGCGCTAGTGGTACTGTAGCCTTAATTGTAAAAATAACTAATATTGTACTTCTAAAGTTTTTCGGTATGGTAAAATAATTAAGACATGGCTGTCGGGGTGATAGAGGATATTGTCAACCCTTGATCTGGCATATTTACATCTCGGCTGCGCCTCGGGGTAAATATACCACTTCTCGGGTTGACAATATCCTCTATCACCCCGACAGCCAATTAAATTAAAATAATGGCATATGCACACACTCTTTTGGCATTTGTAGAAGCTGTAGAGTCGGGTCAATTTCATAAGCAAACAGAGCAGACCCTGATCAGACGGCTCCTTCAGGCGCCGTCTGATATTGGCCTACTCTATTTGCAAAAATTGTGAAATAGTGATACAGTAGTAAAGTCAGGCAGGCAAAGTGTTGATATGAGGGAAAGTGTTAACACTTTTCTTCATATAAACGTGTTTTCACGCATTTGCAAACAGAGCAGACTCAGATCAGACGGCTTCTATAGGAGCCGTCTGATCAGGGTCTGCTCTGTTTGCTAATGGAGTTTGTAGTAGATGTTTCTTTACTTTCTAAAATGGCTACAGTGGTCCACCTTACATGTTACTATTCTGTCCACGAATACTCAGTAGGTTCAATGGGTTGACACTGTAGTAACACGAATAAAGATGAACTAGGCATAGCCATCAGCTCACAAACAGTCTGTTAAAGATTAACTAGGCATAGCCATCAGCTCACAAACAGTCTGTTAAAGATGAACTAGGCATAGCCATCAGCTCACAAACAGTCTGTTAAAGATGAACTAGGCATAGCCATCAGCTCACAAACAATCTGTTAAAGATGAACTAGGCATAGCCATCAGCTCACAGAAATCTGTTAAAGATGAACTAGGCATAGTCATCAGCTCACAAACAGTCTGTTAAAGATGAACTAGGCATAGCCATCAGCTCACAAACAGTCTGTTAAAGATGAACTAGGCATAGCCATCAGCTCACAAACAGTCTGTTCATATCATGAAAGGATAAACAAGTACAAACGCTTTCTAATAACAGTGTTTTCGTGTGTTCTTGGTCGACAACATTATAAGGTGAATGATAGAATACCAGAATTTGAGATTTAAAGCAGTTATAAATTTCTTCACGAAATATGGAGACATTCACCGACGCACGGTTCGTATGGTGCTACTGGACATCAATACTGCTCTGTAGTATTTTCAAAACATATTTGGAGTATCAAACAGTTTGGATCCTGATGAGACTCATCTGGAACCAAGTTGTTAGCAAATGTTTTCACAGATTTGTTCATTACAGCAAGGTCTATGGGTCGATACTTTAGTACAGTCGTTAATGTTGTACTACAGTTGAACTTCAAGGGACCACACACATTACTTCGAGATAACAGATGTTCGAGTTATCAATTTTCTAATCTGGACACTTTCTCTACTCCTGTAGGAGCTTCCAGCATTACTTTCGACCTGCATTAATCTGCCACATGTTTCTAAATATTAATTAATGCGTAGTGATATATTTTAGAACAAGTTTGTATTGTAAACTTTGGAAGGATCAAACGTTTAGTTCGAGTTATCACGAAGTTCTAGTTATCCGAATTCGCGATATCGAAGATCAGCTGTATTTGAGATGTTGCAGAATACAACGAGACAAGAGTAACGAACATCTCTGACAATTATGAAACTTCAGACACATCAAATGGCGTCTGACAATCTAACAACAGTTTTTCAATAGCGTCCTTCTTATTTAATTCTATTTGAAACAAACTTCAGACCTATTTGACATAAGACAGTAAAGCATCGCCATTGGAACCATTAACAAAGAGGGTTTGTCCTACATTAAGCTACCACTTGGTTAAACAATCCAGCATTATACAGTAGAACCTGTCTAAACCGGCCAGCAAAAAGAGGTCTTATTATGGGTCTGTAAGGCTGCTTAATGCAAGTCGAAAGTAATGAACAAAACTCCTATAGGAGGTTTGTGCATTACTTTTGCCCTGAATTAAGCCGCCATCTGCTTTTAAGACGCCTATGTTCAATACATGAATGGCCATTTAAGACAGTTTTTACTGTATTTGTTTTAGTGGTCGTATTGGCGAGAAATTACTGTATTTCATTAAAACTTTAACAAATTATGATAGAGTTTAATCACTCTTGACCACTCGTTGTTTTTGATGTGTATGTCTGCATTATGTCCAGTTATCTACTAATATAAACACGTGTGTGTGTGTGTGGGGGGGGGGGGGGGGGTTGAGGGGGGGGGGGGGTGAGGGAGTGAAGAAGGATACAGAAGAACCCACCCAAGATGCCTTGGTTATTTAAGGTTTCTAGTGTAAAGCACTGACGCATATTAGCAAGAAGGGGTGACATGTCGTTTTTATTTATAGATGACCCGTAGATTGGGATAACACCACTATTGTATTAGGTGAGCTCAACATTGAACTATTTGATTTAATCACTTCAATGTATAGGCAATCGGACTAACTGCACGAGCTTCACGAGCCATTGGCATGTCAATTTAAGCAAAACCCTTTTGTATAGAATGGAATAGTTTGAACCCCCCCCCAATCTATAAAAACGACAGGTCACTCCCACTTGCTAATACACGGATTTCAACCTTTTATTGTCCTGTTTTTTAACCTGTCAAAAATTAGATAATTATACGCTTACTGAACACGCAATGTATAATTTCGGTTTATATCGATTGTTTCCGCTAATAAAAGCTATCCTATCATTCATAGCATTGTGAATCTCGTGAAAAACGTTTGAAACACAGGTTTACCGAAGCTAAATATATCCTATCAGTGACGTAGGAATATTCACAGTTTGACAGGTCAAAAAAACAAAACAAAAACAGGATAATAACACAGTCACGTTATCCTGACACCGATTCAGCCAGTCCTAGCAGTACTCTCTAAAGCTGAGCGAGGGACGTTTGTTGTGTGTGTGTTTGTCTTTCTGTGTGTTTGTCTCTGTGTGTGCTTGTCTGTGTCTGTGTGTTTGTGACCTGGTCGGAGTTTTTACCAAACACAACCTACTGTAATTCATCTCAACATTGTATTTGTTTGTTTGTAGTGGGTATGTACAGTATTTGTTATATCGCGACGTCTAGCTAATTACAGGTGGAGGAAGTATCACGACGTCAAGCTAATTACAGGTGGAGGAAGTATCACGATGTCAAGCTAATTACCGGCGGAGGAAGTATCACGACGTCAAGCTAATTACAGGTGGAGGAAGTATCACGACGTCTAGCTAATTACCGGTGGAGGAAGTATCACGACGTCAAGCTAATTACAGGTGGTGGAAGTATCACAACGTCAAGCTAATTACAGGTGGAGGAAGTATCACGACGTCAAGCTAATTACAGGTGGAGGAAGTATCACGACGTCAAGCTAACTACAGGTGGAGGAAGTATCACGATGTCAAGCTAACTACAGGTGGAGTAAGTATCACGACGTCAAGCTAATTACAGGTGGAGGAAGTATCACGATGTCAAGCTAATTACCGGTGAAGGAAGACCCCATACACTTTCCCGTTTATGGAACACATTGCACTGTTTCGTGCACAGAAGAACACCTAGGAAGAATCACCCACCTACCGCAAGCTAGCTGAAAAGTTTCCTCTTATGAAAACTCCAGATGCCAAGACCAGGATTTAAAGCACAGCGGTGAGTTGCTTTTAACAAGGTCTAAGCGAATTTCAAACACTAAACCAGTGTCCTGATGATGGATTTAAATAGGGTCAATCAATAGTAACCGAAAAAATCGGACCATCCTATATCTCCTCTTCATAGGTTTGTAGAGCTGAACAATTCAAACTGGCACCTTTGTGATAGCTCTAAATTAGACTAGCATGGTTGCAAAAAGTGTAGATCCTGATTGTACCGGATCCGTTTGATGTGTGTCCGTATCGTTTGATGTGTGTCCGTATCGTTTGATGTGTGTCCGTATCGCTTGCCTAAGTTTGACTTCCGAATACTTAGGTTAACCCTTTCAACCCCGAATTATCAAAGTGGACTAGTCCATGAGTACTTAACTATAGAGTCCTCTCAGTATGAACTATAGAGTCCTCTCAGTATGAACGGCAGGATCACTACAGGAGTTTGACTGACACAATGTGCAGACCCTGATCAGAGGGTTCCTATAGGAGAAATCTGATCTGGGTCTACATTGTTTGCAAATGACAGTGCACGTGCGTCCAGGGTTGAAAGCGTTAATCGGGGTAATGGTGAAAAATGAATAAAGAAATATGATTTTAGTGACCCTCACATGTAACCAAGCAATGCATAAGATCACATCTCTCTCTCTTATCTATTCGTTTAGTTCTTGCTAGAGAGATGTGGATGTCAGCATACCATCATAAATTGCAATTATACCCGACGACAGCGGCAAGTCAGACTGTGTGCGAAATTTAACTCATTCCGTTATAAGCTATTTTCAGACCCAGTCTCTTTGAATAAAGTCTCTAATGAAAAAGGAGCATTTTCTAGCAAAACAGGAAAAAATGGAGTTGTGTTGTTTTGAGACCATTCTGATAAATAGAGCATTTGCATGATAGGAGCAAATGCTCTATTTATCATGATACTTTCACAAACTTGTTTTAACAGAGGCGTGAATGGCGTCAGTATGAGGAAGTGGTAAAGTCTTCAATATATTTTTTTTCAACTGCATGCTTAGCGAAACATAACTGATATTTGCAAACATTGGCGAAACTGTGGTTTTCAATATAAATACACACGAAATATATGCCATCTTATATAGCTATATATTACATTGTCGACATGCTTGACGTGTACAGGCCCCGCAGAGAATTAAGATCAGCAGGTAGTTCTTTCTCGTTGGTTGTACCAAAAAGTCGTAAGGTAAAATATGGTGAGAGAAGTTTCATGCATGCAGCTCCGAAACTCTGGAATGCTCTACCATCAGGCATTAGAGATGCAAGCTCACTGGCATGTTTCAAAACGCATTTATTCAACATATATTATTAGGGCAGTTTAGAAAACGTAGCTAATAATCGTCGATTATCATAACTGCTGCATTAGCCACAGCGTGTTGATCCTGCCACTCTCTTATGACAGTGGGACATTTTTAAACCCACTTTTCAAACATAATGCTCCACAAATGTAGAAGAAATAATTAGATAAACGATCAACAAAAACCTCATCCATAATTTTGATGGACTTCTAGGGAATCCCCTTGCTGTTGTACGTGCGGGTGTTGTGTCACCGGGATTCCGCTGTCAAGGCGTTGGATTCCGAGGGAGTGCTGTTGTCAAACGGGACATCCCTACATGCTTGGCACCTCTAGTAACTCCAGTTCCAATGCCGGAGGGAGCACCGTAGTGGAACAGGGCTTCCGTATACCGCGCTGGTACATTGGGAATCTTGATGGCATGCCTTGCTACCCTGTCCTCAATCAGTGCCAGGGATTCCTGTTAAGCTAACCCAGTTTCCTTATTTTTGTTTACCAGCATCGCGCGTCTCAGTCAGTCTCGATTTGTCCGATATGATTCCTTTGCCATTGCAGCCGGTGGGATATGTTGTAGGAACAGTATACAGGATACCCTCTTTAGCTCTACTTTGGCTGGGTTCCCATAATAGGACAAGTTACTTAGTAATTAAATTTTGGATATACCTTATTACAACTCCGTTAAAATACGGATTATCCTTCGTGTACTTCCTCATTGCCATAGCGGGTCGAATAGTGTTTGACTGGAGGGGTTGCATATTGCGCGTATATAACAGTTGTTTATTTGTATTGCTTAGTTTATATGCATGAACTTCAAATTGATCTGTTCTGCTACCCAATTTTACAGTATATGTAAGGCAATATTTTATGTGTAGCGTTGTATGCCAAAAAAATGTACCCAGGTATGTTGGGTCTGGGTCATAACTATGTGACGTACTGACACTGTGCATAAAATGTTACATTCAAGTTTAGTTTTTTTATTATCTGCGTGCGTTGGCACAATATAATATAGCATAATATGACACAGATAAACTTACGGAAAGGATGAAGTTGGTTTACCTATGCTCTAAATAAATTCTTTTATATTATTATTCTTATCTATATATAAGTATTAAATATATTCTAGTTTAAATGTTCTATAATTATGCATTGAATATACCCGGTTTTGTATATAAAATGTATCTATGTGAAGCGCTTTTGAACGCACATATCCTGTGTGAAAAGAGCGCTATATAAATGTGGTATAAAAATAATAATAACAAGAGATGTTTGTAAAACATGTATACCCCCCAGACCCCCTGACCTTTGATCTAGTGACCTCAACTACAGAGGTCATCTAGCGGTCATGACTAATCACCACAGCAACTTTGAAGATCCTAAGCCAAACCACTGATCATTTATTGATCTGAAAACATTTCACAAGTTAAGGTCATGGTGACCTTGACCTTTGACCTAGTGACCTCAACAACTATAGGGGTCATCTAGTGGTCACGACCAACTACCACAGCAAGTTTGAAGGTCCCGAACCAAACCATTGAGCAGTTATTATATGGAAACCATTTCATTAGTTAAGGTCATGACCTTGACCTTTGACCTAGTGACCTCAAAATAAATAGGGGTCATCTAGTTGTCATGACCATTGACCAATCACCACAGCAAAGATCCTAAGCCAAACCCTTGAGCAGTTATTGATCGTAAACCATTTCACCAGTTAAGGTCATGGTGACCTTGACCTTTGACCTAGTGACCTCAAAAACAACAGGGCTCATCTAGTTGTCATGACCAACCACCTAAGCAAATTTGAAGATCCTAAGCCAAACCCTTGAGCAGTTATTGATCAGAAACCATTTTACCAGTTAAGGTCATGGTGACCTTGACCTTTGACCTCAAAACCAATAGGGGTCAACCGGTTGTCATGGCAAACTACCGCAGCAAGTTTGAAGATTCTAAGCCAAACCCTTGAGCAGTTATTGATCAGAAACCATTTTATCAGTTAAGGTCATGGTGACCTTGACCTTTGACCTAGTGACCTCAAAAACAATAGGGGTCATCCAGTGGTCATGGCCAACCATCACAGCAAGTTTGAAGATTCTAAGCCAAACCCTTGAGCAGTTATTGATCAGAAACCATTTTACCAGTTTAGGTCATGGTGACCTTGACCTTTGACCTAGTGACCTCAAAAACAACAGGGCTCATCTAATTGTCATGACCATCAACCTAAGCAAATTTGAAGATCCTAAGCCAAACCCTTGAGCAGTTATTGATCAGAAACCATTTTATCAGTAAAGGTCATGGTGACCTTGACCTTGGATCTAGTGACCTCAAAAACAATAGGGGTCATCCAGTGGTCATGGCCAACTACCATAGCAAGTTTGAAGATTCTAAGCTAAACCCTTGAGCAGTTATTGATCAGAAACCATTTAACCAGTTAAGGTCATGGTGACCTTGACCTTTGACCTAGTGACCTCAAAAACAATAGGGGTCATCCAGTGGTCATGGCCAACTACCACAGCAAGTTTGAAGATTCTAAGCTAAACCCTTGAGCAGTTATTGATCGGAAACCATTTAACCAGTTAAGGTCATGGTGACCTTGACCTTTGACCTAGTGACCTCAAAAACACTAGGGGTCATCTAGTGGTCATGACCAACCACCACAGCAAGTTTGAAGATCCAAAGCCAAACCCTTGAGCATTTATTGATCGGAAACTATTTCAACATTTTAGGTCATGGTGACCTTGACCTTTGACCTAGTGACCTCAAAAACAATAGGGGTCATCTACTTGTCATGACCAACCACCACAGCAAGTTTGAAGTTTCTATGCCAAGTCGTTTATTAGTTATCATTCGGAAACCATCGATCTACCGACCGACCGACCGACCGACCGACCGACCGACCGACAGACCGACCGACCGACCGACCGACATGTGCAAAGCAATATACCCCCATTTTTTCAAAAGGGGGGTATAATAATAATAATAATAATAATAATAATAATAATAATATTATATATATTTGCGAAAATCATTGGCTAAACTGTGATTTTCAATATAAATACACACGAAATATATGCCACCTTATATAGCTATATATTATATAGTTCTATAGCTTGCTCTTTTCGCAAACATAGTTTATTATAACCTGTTTCAGTGTACATCAAGTCCTTACTAAAATCATATAGATTTATAAAGTGGTCAATTTTATTTAATGCTTTACATTTAGCCGAAACATCTAAAAACTTTGCGACTTTTAATACCGAACATGTGTAGCCGTCGATCTTTAATTATACATTCAACCGCCTGAATTATACATTCAACCGCCTGAATTATATATTCAACCGCCTGAATTATACATTCAACCGCCTGAATTATACATTCAGCTCCTTTGGTGCCATAGGCGAAACTGTAATATCCTTTCTAAACAGTTTGGATCCAGATGAGATGCCGAGTAACTCGGCCTCTCCCCAGGATCCAGCCTGTTTGACTATAAAGAAATGAAAGAAATAATCACTTTGAAATCTGAAGCAGACGACAATCCCAGCAGATGAAATTTATCTGGCGCCGAAAGGGTTAAATCTTAACGTTTGAAAGGTAATTGCCTTGGCTTCAGATGTACCTTTATGGTATGAAAGTTACACTGTTTTGTACTGGTCAATAAAGTTCTTGTTATCAATTTATTAACTATAAACAGACCAAATACTTATAGCGTTTCTAAAATGTTTCAACTTTATCTTACCTCAAAGAAGCAGGATTTCTAATTATGACTTCGTTGATAGTACTATTAGTAATTTACCCGTTGGCTCTTCTCTGAAGTGAAGAAATGCAATATTATGGGATATGGGAGTTTATAGAGAAAGTTGATTTACGGCTTAATATCTTCGAAAGTCCATCTAAATATTATTTTTGATTCATGAGCATACATGGGTTAACCGTTTAGATACGAATTTTTACGTATTTGCAAACAGGGTTTGCTTGACAAAATATATCTAATTATACAGTATCTGTCATAATAAAACTCCCTTTGTTTCATAGTGCCATTATAAAACCCCCAATAATTTAATATTCACGATGTCATTATTTCTGACATTAATATTCATAGTTAAGGTTTCGTATACATGTAAATTAAAATCGATATTTTCAGAAACAGCTTGAACGAATCGAAAGCGAAACTTATTACACAGTGCTGTTTTAGCAGCTAAATAATAATTGATGCTAAAGTACATTATAACACAATATAGATTTGATTATACAGTATAAGTCATAATAAAAAACGTTGTTTCATTATATCATTATTAAAATCAGTTAATTAATATTGACGATGTCATTATTTCTGACATCTCTTCTGATTTCTCTCAGTTTCCCACTCCTTCTTGTAAATAACTATGCAGGCTCGTAGGATGGATATATATTACAGACTCCTGTACAACGTCTCGGTTATTAGTTTTCTTAACGGCGCAACCAACACCAAAGAAAATTGAAAAACAAATTTGCGATGTGCTGTTATACTTGCAATCTAGTTAATATGACTTCTTTAATAGCACCTGTCATTAATGTAGTGACCACACCCTAGGTTTCTCAATTTGAAAACAAAACAAGAAGCTGTCAGAGGGGTCAGAGATCCAAATAAGATGCGTGAATTAAAACATTTTCAACACAGTTTCTTAATTTCTCCACCAAACCTATACTCTTTAGAATCGTCTCTTCGAGTGGTCACAGTATAGGGTTAAGTGGAGAAATGACGATTTTAGTATTTTGGTCTGTACCTTTATCTGTAGCTCTGAGAGTTTATAGCTAGAGTATAATCTAGATATGAGACATCTTAAAGGGAAAGGTAATGTTCCTGATACACTTTCCTGTGTGTAACACATGTTATATAAATGTGTGAATTTTGAAGTATTCAGAGTTTAGTTTAAACATATTTCATTTCAGTATATATTGAAAGAGGTTGGCCACTAGTTCTACCAACATTAGTTACAGCCCTTCCCCTACAATTTTAACATTGAAAATTAATATTTGGCAATATGGCAATATATACACAAAAAGTCAAAAACATACACAAAAAAGACAGGAGGAACAAGAGATGTCACAGTCACGTGACAAATGCCCCCCAAAATTGTACCCTGTGACCTTGACCTTTGACCCATGGACCAGGGAGTTGACACATCGTCTTTGTGTGGTGAACATTTGTGCCAGGTTCCTTTGAAATCCATTCACAGATAAACAAGTAAGTGTACCCTGTGACCTTGACCTTTGACATATGGACCAGGGAGCTAAACGCGACACGTCATCTTTGTCTGGTGAACATCTGTGCCAAGTTATATAGAAATCCATTGATAGATAAAGATGTTACAGACCGGACACGAAATGTGTGACAAAGTAATTGTATTCTGTGACCTTGACCTTTGACCCATGGACCAGGGAGTTAAAAGCAACACATCATCTTTGTCTGGTGAACATTTGTGCCAAATCATATTGAAATCCATTGACATATAAAGAAGTTACAGACCGGACACGAAATTTGTCACAAAGTAATTGTAGCCTGTGACCTTGACCTTTGACCTATGGACCTGGGAGTTGAAAGCGACACATCGTCTTGTGTGGTAAACATTTGTGCCAAGTTATATTGAAATCCATTTATAGATAAAGAAGTTACAGACCGGACACGAAATTTGTTACAAAGTTATTTTACCCTGTGACCTTGACCTTTGACCCATGGACCTGGGAGTTGAACGCGATACATCGTCTTTGTGTGGTGAACATTTGTGGCAAGTTATATTGAAATATATTGATAGATAAAGAAGTTACAGACCGGACACGAAATTTGTAACAAAGTAATTGTACCCTGTGACCTTGACCTGTGACCCATGGACCTGGGAGTTGAACGCGACACATTGTCTTTGTGTGGTGAACATTTGTGCCAAGTTATATTGAAATCCATTGATATATGAAGAAGTTACAGACCGGACACGAAATTTGTGACAAAGTAATTGTAGCCTGTGACCTTGACCTTTGACCCATGGACCAGGGAGTTAAACGCGACACATCGTCTCTGTCTGGTGAATATGTGTGGCAAGTTATATTGAAATCCATCTATAGATGAAGAAGTTTCAGACCGGACACGAATTTGGGACGGATGGAAGGACAGACGGACGGACAGACAGACGGACAGACGGACAGACAGACGGACAGACGGAAGGACGGACAATGCGATTACTATATGCCCGCCTTTGGGGGCATAAAAAGTAGGAGAAGAAGAAGAAGAAGAAGCAGAAGAAGATGATGATTAAAGAAGAATATGACTAAATGTTGAGAACATATCAAGAAGAAAAGACGAAGGATATGTATGAAGGTCTAAGAGCTATTGTAACCTGAAGTTTGGCAATTTGTCAGGCTACAGTGACTGCTGCTGTAAGGTGTAGGTTTCCCTGTTACGCTTTAGAACTAGTAATTACGACACTCCGACATTAAGAACCCTTAAAATATAGCAATTAAAACATCAGTAAAAAATAAATAGAAGAAAATAGTTTGGATCTGACTCAAAACTTGTTGTTAATCCTCATTCATCTATATATAATATAGGCTCATAAGATTATTAGATAGAAAGTAATAGATATGGCGAAGGAGAGCATAATGCAGAATGCAACGTGCTTATCACATGATTAATTAGCATAGGGCTTTCAAGTACCGATGGTTTGAAGTGAAGACGCCTCAACTCCTTTTCAAACTTTAAGGAATTGTGATATCTTGACCTGGACCATCAACAAACGAATTTGTCTTAGCACGCTGTACTTTCGCTTGTTTTCCACCTCAAAACGAAACGAAACTAGAGAGGTGGATAAACGAAAATGAAACCAGTTAATTATGCCTGTTATATTTATATGTTCACATAAGTGAATAAGCCCGTAACGCCTGTGATACAGTTTTAGGGTTTTAACGACAAAAGGGATGAATAAGCGAATTGCATTTTAGTTTAAACATATTTTATTACTGGAATATACAACATGCATCAATTTACATAGATTCTAAGAAGGATTGGAATGAAAGCTAGGAGCTTATGAAATTCCTCTCCTAGGCATATAATGCTTCACAAAAGCAGTTGTTCATAAGAATTACAAACTTTTCAAGATATAATGAAATGCTGAAAAACAAGTGTATATGTTGAATCGGGAAATAATAGATAGATGAAGATGAAACGAAACAGAATGGTATGATTGGGAGGAAGAGTGAAAATCCGTGGCGCATACAAACACATTGTCAATAATGAGTCACATTGCCCAGCTGAGTAGATACAGATCTATATAAGTAAGCTTGATGTTTTAATTCATAACAACAATTGAATTAAGACATGAACCTTTTGGTTTTTACAATGTATCTCTGAACTGCAGTAAACATTTGAATATTAATTTCTAATGAAAGTTTAAGATCTCCGAATAACAGTAATTTGAGTCTGGTCTACAGAAAGGCCTGATGCTATTAAACAGATCAATCCGAAGTGCGTTGTACAGCGGACACGAAATCAGATAATGTTCAGTACTTTCGACGCTACCGCAAAGACAAAGAGGAGAATATACTAGATTTTTCTGGAACAACACAAGGTTGAGCGAACTGCAGTTTGTTCGCAAGCGGGTGTGTAATACCTGTCCTTTTCGACTTCCACAGTTGTAAAACGAAGGTGGCTTAGACATTTTGCATTTGTTAAGTGAATGTTTGAAGCTTTGTACGGATCTAGAGTTTTTAATATCTTCAGACAAAGAGTTCCACATGTTTGTTACAGAGGGAAGAAATGATTCGGCATAGAGTTTAGTTCGAGAGAAAGGGATTCGGAGATTATTAGAATTTCGTAAACTGTAATGTGAGAATTCCCTGACTTGTGATGGAATCAACGATGACAAATATGTTGGAGTAAGCTGATGGACCATTTTGTAAAACAGAACCAACTTGTGTGTTTGCCGTCTAGACTTGAGAGACTCCCACCCAGTTTCAGTGTACATGTATAATTCTTGTAATGATATAAGTTTAGTAGTTCCTGTCACAATTCTAGCTGCTTCCTGTTGAATTTTTTCAAGTTCTTCAGTTTGGTAGATTGTGCAGTTATCCCATGTGACATCGGCATATTCGAGAACTGGTCTAATAAAACAAATATACACATTTTCTAGCGATTTCCTGTCAAGAATAAATTCTAATTTGCGCATTATATTTATACGTGGCCATGCTTTCGATTTTATGTATTCGATGTGAGAGTGCCAGCTCCCATTGTTTGAAAGAAGAACGCCTAAATGTCTGTGAGACTCAACTTCAGATATATCACGATTCAACATTGATAGAGAAGGGTGGCGGATGCCGTTACGTTTTCGTGAGATAAGAAGCGACTCTGTTTTATTAGGGTTGAAAGATACCAGCCATGTTTTTGCCCAATCAGTTATTGTTTTGATGTCTTTGTCAAGAATTTCGGCAGAGATGTTAGCGTGTTCAACTATAAGATAAAGACTGGTATCGTCCGCAAAGAGACGAGTATTAGAACGAATATCTGATACAATGTCATTGATGTAAACAAGGAACAAAAGAGGACCCAAGATAGACCCTTGTGGCACTCCGGCCTTGACTTCGGCCCAATTAGATTTTACTCCGGGAATGATCACTCGTTGTTTCCTTCCAGAGAGATATTCAGAAAACCACTCTAGAATATTACCCCTGATACCAGCTCCTTTCAATTTAGCAAGAAGACCCTTGTGCCAAACTCTGTCAAACGCTTTACTATATCAAAGAACACTGCCCTTACTTCCTTGCCTTCATCCAAGGCTTTACAGAAAGCATTATAAATATAAGTCAATTGGTTAACTGTCGAGTCACCAGGTATAAAGCCAGACTGAAAAGACGAGAAGAAGTTGTTCGCAACGAAAAAGTTGTAGACGTGCTTGAAGATTAATCTCTCTAGTACTTTATCAATATTACTCAGCAGTGATATAGGGCGATAGTTGCTAACAACTCCTGGATCACCTTTTTTAAAAATTGCACAAACATGAGCTTCTTTCCAAGATGAGGGAAATGCACCAGCGTTTATTGATTTGTTAAAAATATCACACAAAGGAGTACTCAGCTCGCTTGCTAATTCTTTCAGTACCTTATTATTTATATAATCAGGTCCAGATGCTTTCCCTAACGGAAGGCATTCTAATACAGATTTGACATCATCGACAGTAAATGTTAGTGTTGACAAAGTATAATTATTCGGCACAATATAAGGAATGTCAGCGTTCTCTTCTGATAGAAGCGTTTGATTTGCAAAGAAATCATTGAGAAGGTTTGCCTTTTCATTGTCATCAGTAACTATTGTATTGTTATTAATCAAGGCAGGAATGGACGGTTTATCGTTATCAGTGATAAAAGTTTTCATGGTTTTCCACCAGTCGCGCGATGAAAGGTTTCCAGATGCGAGTTTGTTGGATAATGTATTATAATATTCCTGTTTTGCGTTACGAATAAGAGAAACAACTTCATTGCGTAATTTCTTAAATTTATCCCATTGTCTATTATTAATTGATATATTTGCTTTTTGTATGCCCTTTTCCTCAACCTTATTTTACGTTTAATATGTGACGTTATCCAAGGAGGTTCCCATGGTTTAACAGTAATATTTTTGTAAGGAATGGATTGCAAAGAAATTTCAAAATTTTTATCCGTGACTTGTTTCGCATATATAGCAATATTGTCGTCAATCACATCCGTCCATTGAGTGGTACTTGCATTATGCATAAGGAGATCGAAATTGCATTTATCATATTGCCAAACAGTTCGTTTAAAGGACGTCGGTTTGTTTTTCTTGAATTTATAAATTCCATAGATCGGAAAATGGTATCTAATCTGTTGGTTTAGAAAGGGATCAGAGACACCACTGGAGATGAAATTTTGTTTATTATTAACAAACATTATATCAATTAGAGATGATGAATGTTCAGTGAAGTGTGTTTGTTCTTCTATTAATTGTGAGAGACCACATTGCTGAGAAAGAGAATTAATTTTCTCCGCTGTTGGCTTATTCAACATATTTAGGTTAAAGTCGCCAACGATTATTAAGTCATTTGCACGAGAGTCTACATCTAAGTGTATTGAGTCTTCTATTTCGCTTAAACAATGGATTCCGGAATTAGGGGGTCTATAGAACACGCCTATCAATATTCGGAATTGTTTGAGAGTTATTTCAACCCAAATACATTCTACATCAGGAAGTTCAAATTCATTTTTTCTTTTGTATGTTATTGTATTTTTATGTAGACACAAATTCCCCCATATCCATCGTCTCTGTCTTTCCTTTCAGGTTTATAATAAGTGGGGATATTTAAGTCATCAGAAATAACAGATTCGTTCAGCCAAGTTTCCGTAAATGACAGAATATCAAAATCCTTAAGTTCCGTGTAAAGAGTGTCTATTTTGGGAAGTATACTTTGAACATTGTAGTGCACTAAAGAAAACTTATGCATCAAACTGGAAAACGATTTATAAGAGCTTGAAGAAGTTTCTGAGTCAAAACTATTCTGTAAGGGGAAAATGGGACCGGGGTTAGGATGTATATCACCTGAGCGAATCAGAAGAGCTGCCAACAATACAAGACATCCATGATGTGTTATGAGGCACATTAAAAGGGTGAATATGTTCAGTAGAGATAATGCAAGTATAATGTGTTTAGTGAAACGTACATTCGAAATATATTTTTTATCTGGGTTGTAGCATCGATATACAAACTGAATAGTCCCACAGTTGTAAAACGAAGGTGGCTTAGACATTTTGCATTTGTTAAGTGAATGTTTGAAGCTTTGTACGGATCTAGAGTTTTTAATATCTTCAGACAAAGAGTTCCACATGTTTGTTACAGAGGGAAGAAATGATTCGGCATAGAGTTTAGTTCGAGAGAAAGGGATTCGGAGATTATTAGAATTTCGTAAACTGTAATGTGAGAATTCCCTGACTTGTGATGGAATCAACGATGACAAATATGTTGGAGTAAGCTGATGGACCATTTTGTAAAACAGAACCAACTTGTGTGTTTGCCGTCTAGACTTGAGAGACTCCCACCCAGTTTCAGTGTACATGTATAATTCTTGTAATGATATAAGTTTAGTAGTTCCTGTCACAATTCTAGCTGCTTCCTGTTGAATTTTTTCAAGTTCTTCAGTTTGGTAGATTGTGCAGTTATCCCATGTGACATCGGCATATTCGAGAACTGGTCTAATAAAACAAATATACACATTTTCTAGCGATTTCCTGTCAAGAATAAATTCTAATTTGCGCATTATATTTATACGTGGCCATGCTTTCGATTTTATGTATTCGATGTGAGAGTGCCAGCTCCCATTGTTTGAAAGAAGAACGCCTAAATGTCTGTGAGACTCAACTTCAGATATATCACGATTCAACATTGATAGAGAAGGGTGGCGGATGCCGTTACGTTTTCGTGAGATAAGAAGCGACTCTGTTTTATTAGGGTTGAAAGATACCAGCCATGTTTTTGCCCAATCAGTTATTGTTTTGATGTCTTTGTCAAGAATTTCGGCAGAGATGTTAGCGTGTTCAACTATAAGATAAAGACTGGTATCGTCCGCAAAGAGACGAGTATTAGAACGAATATCTGATACAATGTCATTGATGTAAACAAGGAACAAAAGAGGACCCAAGATAGACCCTTGTGGCACTCCGGCCTTGACTTCGGCCCAATTAGATTTTACTCCGGGAATGATCACTCGTTGTTTCCTTCCAGAGAGATATTCAGAAAACCACTCTAGAATATTACCCCTGATACCAGCTCCTTTCAATTTAGCAAGAAGACCCTTGTGCCAAACTCTGTCAAACGCTTTACTATATCAAAGAACACTGCCCTTACTTCCTTGCCTTCATCCAAGGCTTTACAGAAAGCATTATAAATATAAGTCAATTGGTTAACTGTCGAGTCACCAGGTATAAAGCCAGACTGAAAAGACGAGAAGAAGTTGTTCGCAACGAAAAAGTTGTAGACGTGCTTGAAGATTAATCTCTCTAGTACTTTATCAATATTACTCAGCAGTGATATAGGGCGATAGTTGCTAACAACTCCTGGATCACCTTTTTTAAAAATTGCACAAACATGAGCTTCTTTCCAAGATGAGGGAAATGCACCAGCGTTTATTGATTTGTTAAAAATATCACACAAAGGAGTACTCAGCTCGCTTGCTAATTCTTTCAGTACCTTATTATTTATATAATCAGGTCCAGATGCTTTCCCTAACGGAAGGCATTCTAATACAGATTTGACATCATCGACAGTAAATGTTAGTGTTGACAAAGTATAATTATTCGGCACAATATAAGGAATGTCAGCGTTCTCTTCTGATAGAAGCGTTTGATTTGCAAAGAAATCATTGAGAAGGTTTGCCTTTTCATTGTCATCAGTAACTATTGTATTGTTATTAATCAAGGCAGGAATGGACGGTTTATCGTTATCAGTGATAAAAGTTTTCATGGTTTTCCACCAGTCGCGCGATGAAAGGTTTCCAGATGCGAGTTTGTTGGATAATGTATTATAATATTCCTGTTTTGCGTTACGAATAAGAGAAACAACTTCATTGCGTAATTTCTTAAATTTATCCCATTGTCTATTATTAATTGATATATTTGCTTTTTGTATGCCCTTTTCCTCAACCTTATTTTACGTTTAATATGTGACGTTATCCAAGGAGGTTCCCATGGTTTAACAGTAATATTTTTGTAAGGAATGGATTGCAAAGAAATTTCAAAATTTTTATCCGTGACTTGTTTCGCATATATAGCAATATTGTCGTCAATCACATCCGTCCATTGAGTGGTACTTGCATTATGCATAAGGAGATCGAAATTGCATTTATCATATTGCCAAACAGTTCGTTTAAAGGACGTCGGTTTGTTTTTCTTGAATTTATAAATTCCATAGATCGGAAAATGGTATCTAATCTGTTGGTTTAGAAAGGGATCAGAGACACCACTGGAGATGAAATTTTGTTTATTATTAACAAACATTATATCAATTAGAGATGATGAATGTTCAGTGAAGTGTGTTTGTTCTTCTATTAATTGTGAGAGACCACATTGCTGAGAAAGAGAATTAATTTTCTCCGCTGTTGGCTTATTCAACATATTTAGGTTAAAGTCGCCAACGATTATTAAGTCATTTGCACGAGAGTCTACATCTAAGTGTATTGAGTCTTCTATTTCGCTTAAACAATGGATTCCGGAATTAGGGGGTCTATAGAACACGCCTATCAATATTCGGAATTGTTTGAGAGTTATTTCAACCCAAATACATTCTACATCAGGAAGTTCAAATTCATTTTTTCTTTTGTATGTTATTGTATTTTTATGTAGACACAAATTCCCCCATATCCATCGTCTCTGTCTTTCCTTTCAGGTTTATAATAAGTGGGGATATTTAAGTCATCAGAAATAACAGATTCGTTCAGCCAAGTTTCCGTAAATGACAGAATATCAAAATCCTTAAGTTCCGTGTAAAGAGTGTCTATTTTGGGAAGTATACTTTGAACATTGTAGTGCACTAAAGAAAACTTATGCATCAAACTGGAAAACGATTTATAAGAGCTTGAAGAAGTTTCTGAGTCAAAACTATTCTGTAAGGGGAAAATGGGACCGGGGTTAGGATGTATATCACCTGAGCGAATCAGAAGAGCTGCCAACAATACAAGACATCCATGATGTGTTATGAGGCACATTAAAAGGGTGAATATGTTCAGTAGAGATAATGCAAGTATAATGTGTTTAGTGAAACGTACATTCGAAATATATTTTTTATCTGGGTTGTAGCATCGATATACAAACTGAATAGTCCCACAGTTGTAAAACGAAGGTGGCTTAGACATTTTGCATTTGTTAAGTGAATGTTTGAAGCTTTGTACGGATCTAGAGTTTTTAATATCTTCAGACAAAGAGTTCCACATGTTTGTTACAGAGGGAAGAAATGATTCGGCATAGAGTTTAGTTCGAGAGAAAGGGATTCGGAGATTATTAGAATTTCGTAAACTGTAATGTGAGAATTCCCTGACTTGTGATGGAATCAACGATGACAAATATGTTGGAGTAAGCTGATGGACCATTTTGTAAAACAGAACCAACTTGTGTGTTTGCCGTCTAGACTTGAGAGACTCCCACCCAGTTTCAGTGTACATGTATAATTCTTGTAATGATATAAGTTTAGTAGTTCCTGTCACAATTCTAGCTGCTTCCTGTTGAATTTTTTCAAGTTCTTCAGTTTGGTAGATTGTGCAGTTATCCCATGTGACATCGGCATATTCGAGAACTGGTCTAATAAAACAAATATACACATTTTCTAGCGATTTCCTGTCAAGAATAAATTCTAATTTGCGCATTATATTTATACGTGGCCATGCTTTCGATTTTATGTATTCGATGTGAGAGTGCCAGCTCCCATTGTTTGAAAGAAGAACGCCTAAATGTCTGTGAGACTCAACTTCAGATATATCACGATTCAACATTGATAGAGAAGGGTGGCGGATGCCGTTACGTTTTCGTGAGATAAGAAGCGACTCTGTTTTATTAGGGTTGAAAGATACCAGCCATGTTTTTGCCCAATCAGTTATTGTTTTGATGTCTTTGTCAAGAATTTCGGCAGAGATGTTAGCGTGTTCAACTATAAGATAAAGACTGGTATCGTCCGCAAAGAGACGAGTATTAGAACGAATATCTGATACAATGTCATTGATGTAAACAAGGAACAAAAGAGGACCCAAGATAGACCCTTGTGGCACTCCGGCCTTGACTTCGGCCCAATTAGATTTTACTCCGGGAATGATCACTCGTTGTTTCCTTCCAGAGAGATATTCAGAAAACCACTCTAGAATATTACCCCTGATACCAGCTCCTTTCAATTTAGCAAGAAGACCCTTGTGCCAAACTCTGTCAAACGCTTTACTATATCAAAGAACACTGCCCTTACTTCCTTGCCTTCATCCAAGGCTTTACAGAAAGCATTATAAATATAAGTCAATTGGTTAACTGTCGAGTCACCAGGTATAAAGCCAGACTGAAAAGACGAGAAGAAGTTGTTCGCAACGAAAAAGTTGTAGACGTGCTTGAAGATTAATCTCTCTAGTACTTTATCAATATTACTCAGCAGTGATATAGGGCGATAGTTGCTAACAACTCCTGGATCACCTTTTTTAAAAATTGCACAAACATGAGCTTCTTTCCAAGATGAGGGAAATGCACCAGCGTTTATTGATTTGTTAAAAATATCACACAAAGGAGTACTCAGCTCGCTTGCTAATTCTTTCAGTACCTTATTATTATACCCCCCTTTTGAAAAAATGGGGGTATATTGCTTTGCACATGTCGGTCGGTCGGTCTGTCGGTCGGTCGGTCGGTCGGTCGGTAGATCGATGGTTTCCGAACGATAACTAATAAACGCCTTGGCCTAGAATCTTCAAACTTGCTGTGGTGGTTGGTCATGACAAGTAGATGACCCCTATTGTTTTTGAGGTCACTAGGTCAAAGGTCAAGGTCACCATGACCTAAAATGGTGAAATAGTTTCCGATCAATAACTGCTCAAGGGTTTGGCTTTAAATCTTCAAACTTGCTGTGGTGGTTGGTCATGACCACTAGATGACCCCTACTGTTTTTGAGGTCACTGGGTCAAAGGTCAAGGTCACCATGACCTTAACTGGTTAAATGGTTTCCGATCAATAACTGCTCAAGGGTTTAGCTTAGAATCTTCAAACTTGCGGTGGTAGTTGGTCATGACCACTGGATGACCCCTATTGATTTTGAGGTCACTTGGTCAAAGGTCAAGGTCACCATGACCTTAACTGGTTAAATGGTTTCCGATCAATAACTTTTCAAGGGTTTAGCTTAGAATCTTCAAACTTGCTGTGGTAGTTGATCATGACCACTGGATGACCCCTATCTATTTTGAGGTCACTAGGTCAAAGGTCAAGGTCACCATGACATTAACTGGTTAAATGGTTTCTAATCAATAACTGCTCAAGGGTTTAGCTTAGAATCTTCAAACTTACTGTGGAAGTTGATCATGACCACTGGATGACCCCTATTGTTTTTTAGGTCACTAGGTCAAAAGTCAAGGTCACCATGACCTTAACTGGTAAAATGGTTTCTGATCAATAACTGCTCAAGGGTTTGGCTTAGGATCTTCAAATTTGCTTAGATGGTTGGTCATGACAACTAGATGAGTCTAATTGTTTTTTAGGTCACTAGGTAAAAGGTCAAGGTCACCATGACCTTAACTGGTGAAATGGTTAGCGATCAATAACTGCTCTATGGTTTGGCTTAGGATCTTCAACTCTGCTGTGGTGGTTGGTAATGACCACTAGATGACTCCTATTGATTTTGAGGTCACTAGGTCAAAGGCCAAGGTCAGCATGCTCTTAACTGGTTAAATGGTTTCCGATCTATAACTGCTCAAGGGTTTGGCTTAGAATCTTCAAACTTGCTGTGGTAGTTGGTCATGACCACTGGATGACCCCTATTGTTTTTGAGGTCATTAGGTCAAAGGTAAAGGTCACCATGACCTAAACTTGTAAAATGGTTTCTGATCAATTACTGCTCATGGGTTTGGCTTAGGATCTTCAAATTTGCTTAGGTGGTTGGTCATGACAACTAGATGATCCCTGTTGTTTTTTAGGTCACTAGGTCAAAGGTCAAGGTCACCATGACCTTAACTGGTAAAATGGTTTCCAATCAATAACTGCTCAAGGGTTTGGCTTAGGATCTTGCTGTGGTGGTTGGTCATGACAACTAGATGACCCCTATTTATTTTGAGGTCACTAGGTCAAAGGTCAAGGTCATCATGAGCGTAACTGATGAAATGGTTTCCAATTAATAACTGCTCAATGGTTTGGTTCGGGATCTTCAAACTTGCTGTGGTAGTTGGTTGTGACCACTTGATGACCCCAAAAGCTGTTTAGGTCACTAGGTCAAAGTCAAGGTCACCATGACCTTAATATGTGAAATGTTTTCAGATCAATAAATGATCAGTGGTTTGGCTTAGGATCTTCAAAGTTGCTGTGGTGATTAGTCATGACCACTGGATGACCTCTATGGATGAGGTCACTAGATCAAAGGTCTTGGGGTCTTGGGGGGTATACATGTTTTACAAACATCTCTTGTTTATATAATCAGGTCCAGATGCTTTCCCTAACGGAAGGCATTCTAATACAGATTTGACATCATCGACAGTAAATGTTAGTGTTGACAAAGTATAATTATTCGGCACAATATAAGGAATGTCAGCGTTCTCTTCTGATAGAAGCGTTTGATTTGCAAAGAAATCATTGAGAAGGTTTGCCTTTTCATTGTCATCAGTAACTATTGTATTGTTATTAATCAAGGCAGGAATGGACGGTTTATCGTTATCAGTGATAAAAGTTTTCATGGTTTTCCACCAGTCGCGCGATGAAAGGTTTCCAGATGCGAGTTTGTTGGATAATGTATTATAATATTCCTGTTTTGCGTTACGAATAAGAGAAACAACTTCATTGCGTAATTTCTTAAATTTATCCCATTGTCTATTATTAATTGATATATTTGCTTTTTGTATGCCCTTTTCCTCAACCTTATTTTACGTTTAATATGTGACGTTATCCAAGGAGGTTCCCATGGTTTAACAGTAATATTTTTGTAAGGAATGGATTGCAAAGAAATTTCAAAATTTTTATCCGTGACTTGTTTCGCATATATAGCAATATTGTCGTCAATCACATCCGTCCATTGAGTGGTACTTGCATTATGCATAAGGAGATCGAAATTGCATTTATCATATTGCCAAACAGTTCGTTTAAAGGACGTCGGTTTGTTTTTCTTGAATTTATAAATTCCATAGATCGGAAAATGGTATCTAATCTGTTGGTTTAGAAAGGGATCAGAGACACCACTGGAGATGAAATTTTGTTTATTATTAACAAACATTATATCAATTAGAGATGATGAATGTTCAGTGAAGTGTGTTTGTTCTTCTATTAATTGTGAGAGACCACATTGCTGAGAAAGAGAATTAATTTTCTCCGCTGTTGGCTTATTCAACATATTTAGGTTAAAGTCGCCAACGATTATTAAGTCATTTGCACGAGAGTCTACATCTAAGTGTATTGAGTCTTCTATTTCGCTTAAACAATGGATTCCGGAATTAGGGGGTCTATAGAACACGCCTATCAATATTCGGAATTGTTTGAGAGTTATTTCAACCCAAATACATTCTACATCAGGAAGTTCAAATTCATTTTTTCTTTTGTATGTTATTGTATTTTTATGTAGACACAAATTCCCCCATATCCATCGTCTCTGTCTTTCCTTTCAGGTTTATAATAAGTGGGGATATTTAAGTCATCAGAAATAACAGATTCGTTCAGCCAAGTTTCCGTAAATGACAGAATATCAAAATCCTTAAGTTCCGTGTAAAGAGTGTCTATTTTGGGAAGTATACTTTGAACATTGTAGTGCACTAAAGAAAACTTATGCATCAAACTGGAAAACGATTTATAAGAGCTTGAAGAAGTTTCTGAGTCAAAACTATTCTGTAAGGGGAAAATGGGACCGGGGTTAGGATGTATATCACCTGAGCGAATCAGAAGAGCTGCCAACAATACAAGACATCCATGATGTGTTATGAGGCACATTAAAAGGGTGAATATGTTCAGTAGAGATAATGCAAGTATAATGTGTTTAGTGAAACGTACATTCGAAATATATTTTTTATCTGGGTTGTAGCATCGATATACAAACTGAATAGTCCCACAGTTGTAAAACGAAGGTGGCTTAGACATTTTGCATTTGTTAAGTGAATGTTTGAAGCTTTGTACGGATCTAGAGTTTTTAATATCTTCAGACAAAGAGTTCCACATGTTTGTTACAGAGGGAAGAAATGATTCGGCATAGAGTTTAGTTCGAGAGAAAGGGATTCGGAGATTATTAGAATTTCGTAAACTGTAATGTGAGAATTCCCTGACTTGTGATGGAATCAACGATGACAAATATGTTGGAGTAAGCTGATGGACCATTTTGTAAAACAGAACCAACTTGTGTGTTTGCCGTCTAGACTTGAGAGACTCCCACCCAGTTTCAGTGTACATGTATAATTCTTGTAATGATATAAGTTTAGTAGTTCCTGTCACAATTCTAGCTGCTTCCTGTTGAATTTTTTCAAGTTCTTCAGTTTGGTAGATTGTGCAGTTATCCCATGTGACATCGGCATATTCGAGAACTGGTCTAATAAAACAAATATACACATTTTCTAGCGATTTCCTGTCAAGAATAAATTCTAATTTGCGCATTATATTTATACGTGGCCATGCTTTCGATTTTATGTATTCGATGTGAGAGTGCCAGCTCCCATTGTTTGAAAGAAGAACGCCTAAATGTCTGTGAGACTCAACTTCAGATATATCACGATTCAACATTGATAGAGAAGGGTGGCGGATGCCGTTACGTTTTCGTGAGATAAGAAGCGACTCTGTTTTATTAGGGTTGAAAGATACCAGCCATGTTTTTGCCCAATCAGTTATTGTTTTGATGTCTTTGTCAAGAATTTCGGCAGAGATGTTAGCGTGTTCAACTATAAGATAAAGACTGGTATCGTCCGCAAAGAGACGAGTATTAGAACGAATATCTGATACAATGTCATTGATGTAAACAAGGAACAAAAGAGGACCCAAGATAGACCCTTGTGGCACTCCGGCCTTGACTTCGGCCCAATTAGATTTTACTCCGGGAATGATCACTCGTTGTTTCCTTCCAGAGAGATATTCAGAAAACCACTCTAGAATATTACCCCTGATACCAGCTCCTTTCAATTTAGCAAGAAGACCCTTGTGCCAAACTCTGTCAAACGCTTTACTATATCAAAGAACACTGCCCTTACTTCCTTGCCTTCATCCAAGGCTTTACAGAAAGCATTATAAATATAAGTCAATTGGTTAACTGTCGAGTCACCAGGTATAAAGCCAGACTGAAAAGACGAGAAGAAGTTGTTCGCAACGAAAAAGTTGTAGACGTGCTTGAAGATTAATCTCTCTAGTACTTTATCAATATTACTCAGCAGTGATATAGGGCGATAGTTGCTAACAACTCCTGGATCACCTTTTTTAAAAATTGCACAAACATGAGCTTCTTTCCAAGATGAGGGAAATGCACCAGCGTTTATTGATTTGTTAAAAATATCACACAAAGGAGTACTCAGCTCGCTTGCTAATTCTTTCAGTACCTTATTATTATACCCCCCTTTTGAAAAAATGGGGGTATATTGCTTTGCACATGTCGGTCGGTCGGTCGGTCGGTCTGTCGGTCGGTCGGTCGGTCGGTCGGTAGATCGATGGTTTCCGAACGATAACTAATAAACGCCTTGGCCTAGAATCTTCAAACTTGCTGTGGTGGTTGGTCATGACAAGTAGATGACCCCTATTGTTTTTGAGGTCACTAGGTCAAAGGTCAAGGTCACCATGACCTAAAATGGTGAAATAGTTTCCGATCAATAACTGCTCAAGGGTTTGGCTTTAAATCTTCAAACTTGCTGTGGTGGTTGGTCATGACCACTAGATGACCCCTACTGTTTTTGAGGTCACTGGGTCAAAGGTCAAGGTCACCATGACCTTAACTGGTTAAATGGTTTCCGATCAATAACTGCTCAAGGGTTTAGCTTAGAATCTTCAAACTTGCGGTGGTAGTTGGTCATGACCACTGGATGACCCCTATTGATTTTGAGGTCACTTGGTCAAAGGTCAAGGTCACCATGACCTTAACTGGTTAAATGGTTTCCGATCAATAACTTTTCAAGGGTTTAGCTTAGAATCTTCAAACTTGCTGTGGTAGTTGATCATGACCACTGGATGACCCCTATCTATTTTGAGGTCACTAGGTCAAAGGTCAAGGTCACCATGACATTAACTGGTTAAATGGTTTCTAATCAATAACTGCTCAAGGGTTTAGCTTAGAATCTTCAAACTTACTGTGGAAGTTGGTCATGACCACTGGATGACCCCTATTGTTTTTTAGGTCACTAGGTCAAAAGTCAAGGTCACCATGACCTTAACTGGTAAAATGGTTTCTGATCAATAACTGCTCAAGGGTTTGGCTTAGGATCTTCAAATTTGCTTAGATGGTTGGTCATGACAACTAGATGAGTCTAATTGTTTTTTAGGTCACTAGGTAAAAGGTCAAGGTCACCATGACCTTAACTGGTGAAATGGTTAGCGATCAATAACTGCTCTATGGTTTGGCTTAGGATCTTCAACTCTGCTGTGGTGGTTGGTAATGACCACTAGATGACTCCTATTGATTTTGAGGTCACTAGGTCAAAGGCCAAGGTCAGCATGCTCTTAACTGGTTAAATGGTTTCCGATCTATAACTGCTCAAGGGTTTGGCTTAGAATCTTCAAACTTGCTGTGGTAGTTGGTCATGACCACTGGATGACCCCTATCGTTTTTGAGGTCATTAGGTCAAAGGTAAAGGTCACCATGACCTAAACTTGTAAAATGGTTTCTGATCAATTACTGCTCATGGGTTTGGCTTAGGATCTTCAAATTTGCTTAGGTGGTTGGTCATGACAACTAGATGATCCCTGTTGTTTTTTAGGTCACTAGGTCAAAGGTCAAGGTCACCATGACCTTAACTGGTAAAATGGTTTCCAATCAATAACTGCTCAAGGGTTTGGCTTAGGATCTTGCTGTGGTGGTTGGTCATGACAACTAGATGACCCCTATTTATTTTGAGGTCACTAGGTCAAAGGTCAAGGTCATCATGAGCGTAACTGATGAAATGGTTTCCAATTAATAACTGCTCAATGGTTTGGTTCGGGATCTTCAAACTTGCTGTGGTAGTTGGTTGTGACCACTTGATGACCCCAAAAGCTGTTTAGGTCACTAGGTCAAAGTCAAGGTCACCATGACCTTAATATGTGAAATGTTTTCAGATCAATAAATGATCAGTGGTTTGGCTTAGGATCTTCAAAGTTGCTGTGGTGATTAGTCATGACCACTGGATGACCTCTATGGATGAGGTCACTAGATCAAAGGTCTTGGGGTCTTGGGGGGTATACATGTTTTACAAACATCTCTTGTTTATATAATCAGGTCCAGATGCTTTCCCTAACGGAAGGCATTCTAATACAGATTTGACATCATCGACAGTAAATGTTAGTGTTGACAAAGTATAATTATTCGGCACAATATAAGGAATGTCAGCGTTCTCTTCTGATAGAAGCGTTTGATTTGCAAAGAAATCATTGAGAAGGTTTGCCTTTTCATTGTCATCAGTAACTATTGTATTGTTATTAATCAAGGCAGGAATGGACGGTTTATCGTTATCAGTGATAAAAGTTTTCATGGTTTTCCACCAGTCGCGCGATGAAAGGTTTCCAGATGCGAGTTTGTTGGATAATGTATTATAATATTCCTGTTTTGCGTTACGAATAAGAGAAACAACTTCATTGCGTAATTTCTTAAATTTATCCCATTGTCTATTATTAATTGATATATTTGCTTTTTGTATGCCCTTTTCCTCAACCTTATTTTACGTTTAATATGTGACGTTATCCAAGGAGGTTCCCATGGTTTAACAGTAATATTTTTGTAAGGAATGGATTGCAAAGAAATTTCAAAATTTTTATCCGTGACTTGTTTCGCATATATAGCAATATTGTCGTCAATCACATCCGTCCATTGAGTGGTACTTGCATTATGCATAAGGAGATCGAAATTGCATTTATCATATTGCCAAACAGTTCGTTTAAAGGACGTCGGTTTGTTTTTCTTGAATTTATAAATTCCATAGATCGGAAAATGGTATCTAATCTGTTGGTTTAGAAAGGGATCAGAGACACCACTGGAGATGAAATTTTGTTTATTATTAACAAACATTATATCAATTAGAGATGATGAATGTTCAGTGAAGTGTGTTTGTTCTTCTATTAATTGTGAGAGACCACATTGCTGAGAAAGAGAATTAATTTTCTCCGCTGTTGGCTTATTCAACATATTTAGGTTAAAGTCGCCAACGATTATTAAGTCATTTGCACGAGAGTCTACATCTAAGTGTATTGAGTCTTCTATTTCGCTTAAACAATGGATTCCGGAATTAGGGGGTCTATAGAACACGCCTATCAATATTCGGAATTGTTTGAGAGTTATTTCAACCCAAATACATTCTACATCAGGAAGTTCAAATTCATTTTTTCTTTTGTATGTTATTGTATTTTTATGTAGACACAAATTCCCCCATATCCATCGTCTCTGTCTTTCCTTTCAGGTTTATAATAAGTGGGGATATTTAGGTCATCAGAAATAACAGATTCGTTCAGCCAAGTTTCCGTAAATGACAGAATATCAAAATCCTTAAGTTCCGTGTAAAGAGTGTCTATTTTGGGAAGTATACTTTGAACATTGTAGTGCACTAAAGAAAACTTATGCATCAAACTGGAAAACGATTTATAAGAGCTTGAAGAAGTTTCTGAGTCAAAACTATTCTGTAAGGGGAAAATGGGACCGGGGTTAGGATGTATATCACCTGAGCGAATCAGAAGAGCTGCCAACAATACAAGACATCCATGATGTGTTATGAGGCACATTAAAAGGGTGAATATGTTCAGTAGAGATAATGCAAGTATAATGTGTTTAGTGAAACGTACATTCGAAATATATTTTTTATCTGGGTTGTAGCATCGATATACAAACTGAATAGTCCCACAGTTGTAAAACGAAGGTGGCTTAGACATTTTGCATTTGTTAAGTGAATGTTTGAAGCTTTGTACGGATCTAGAGTTTTTAATATCTTCAGACAAAGAGTTCCACATGTTTGTTACAGAGGGAAGAAATGATTCGGCATAGAGTTTAGTTCGAGAGAAAGGGATTCGGAGATTATTAGAATTTCGTAAACTGTAATGTGAGAATTCCCTGACTTGTGATGGAATCAACGATGACAAATATGTTGGAGTAAGCTGATGGACCATTTTGTAAAACAGAACCAACTTGTGTGTTTGCCGTCTAGACTTGAGAGACTCCCACCCAGTTTCAGTGTACATGTATAATTCTTGTAATGATATAAGTTTAGTAGTTCCTGTCACAATTCTAGCTGCTTCCTGTTGAATTTTTTCAAGTTCTTCAGTTTGGTAGATTGTGCAGTTATCCCATGTGACATCGGCATATTCGAGAACTGGTCTAATAAAACAAATATACACATTTTCTAGCGATTTCCTGTCAAGAATAAATTCTAATTTGCGCATTATATTTATACGTGGCCATGCTTTCGATTTTATGTATTCGATGTGAGAGTGCCAGCTCCCATTGTTTGAAAGAAGAACGCCTAAATGTCTGTGAGACTCAACTTCAGATATATCACGATTCAACATTGATAGAGAAGGGTGGCGGATGCCGTTACGTTTTCGTGAGATAAGAAGCGACTCTGTTTTATTAGGGTTGAAAGATACCAGCCATGTTTTTGCCCAATCAGTTATTGTTTTGATGTCTTTGTCAAGAATTTCGGCAGAGATGTTAGCGTGTTCAACTATAAGATAAAGACTGGTATCGTCCGCAAAGAGACGAGTATTAGAACGAATATCTGATACAATGTCATTGATGTAAACAAGGAACAAAAGAGGACCCAAGATAGACCCTTGTGGCACTCCGGCCTTGACTTCGGCCCAATTAGATTTTACTCCGGGAATGATCACTCGTTGTTTCCTTCCAGAGAGATATTCAGAAAACCACTCTAGAATATTACCCCTGATACCAGCTCCTTTCAATTTAGCAAGAAGACCCTTGTGCCAAACTCTGTCAAACGCTTTACTATATCAAAGAACACTGCCCTTACTTCCTTGCCTTCATCCAAGGCTTTACAGAAAGCATTATAAATATAAGTCAATTGGTTAACTGTCGAGTCACCAGGTATAAAGCCAGACTGAAAAGACGAGAAGAAGTTGTTCGCAACGAAAAAGTTGTAGACGTGCTTGAAGATTAATCTCTCTAGTACTTTATCAATATTACTCAGCAGTGATATAGGGCGATAGTTGCTAACAACTCCTGGATCACCTTTTTTAAAAATTGCACAAACATGAGCTTCTTTCCAAGATGAGGGAAATGCACCAGCGTTTATTGATTTGTTAAAAATATCACACAAAGGAGTACTCAGCTCGCTTGCTAATTCTTTCAGTACCTTATTATTTATATAATCAGGTCCAGATGCTTTCCCTAACGGAAGGCATTCTAATACAGATTTGACATCATCGACAGTAAATGTTAGTGTTGACAAAGTATAATTATTCGGCACAATATAAGGAATGTCAGCGTTCTCTTCTGATAGAAGCGTTTGATTTGCAAAGAAATCATTGAGAAGGTTTGCCTTTTCATTGTCATCAGTAACTATTGTATTGTTATTAATCAAGGCAGGAATGGACGGTTTATCGTTATCAGTGATAAAAGTTTTCATGGTTTTCCACCAGTCGCGCGATGAAAGGTTTCCAGATGCGAGTTTGTTGGATAATGTATTATAATATTCCTGTTTTGCGTTACGAATAAGAGAAACAACTTCATTGCGTAATTTCTTAAATTTATCCCATTGTCTATTATTAATTGATATATTTGCTTTTTGTATGCCCTTTTCCTCAACCTTATTTTACGTTTAATATGTGACGTTATCCAAGGAGGTTCCCATGGTTTAACAGTAATATTTTTGTAAGGAATGGATTGCAAAGAAATTTCAAAATTTTTATCCGTGACTTGTTTCGCATATATAGCAATATTGTCGTCAATCACATCCGTCCATTGAGTGGTACTTGCATTATGCATAAGGAGATCGAAATTGCATTTATCATATTGCCAAACAGTTCGTTTAAAGGACGTCGGTTTGTTTTTCTTGAATTTATAAATTCCATAGATCGGAAAATGGTATCTAATCTGTTGGTTTAGAAAGGGATCAGAGACACCACTGGAGATGAAATTTTGTTTATTATTAACAAACATTATATCAATTAGAGATGATGAATGTTCAGTGAAGTGTGTTTGTTCTTCTATTAATTGTGAGAGACCACATTGCTGAGAAAGAGAATTAATTTTCTCCGCTGTTGGCTTATTCAACATATTTAGGTTAAAGTCGCCAACGATTATTAAGTCATTTGCACGAGAGTCTACATCTAAGTGTATTGAGTCTTCTATTTCGCTTAAACAATGGATTCCGGAATTAGGGGGTCTATAGAACACGCCTATCAATATTCGGAATTGTTTGAGAGTTATTTCAACCCAAATACATTCTACATCAGGAAGTTCAAATTCATTTTTTCTTTTGTATGTTATTGTATTTTTATGTAGACACAAATTCCCCCATATCCATCGTCTCTGTCTTTCCTTTCAGGTTTATAATAAGTGGGGATATTTAGGTCATCAGAAATAACAGATTCGTTCAGCCAAGTTTCCGTAAATGACAGAATATCAAAATCCTTAAGTTCCGTGTAAAGAGTGTCTATTTTGGGAAGTATACTTTGAACATTGTAGTGCACTAAAGAAAACTTATGCATCAAACTGGAAAACGATTTATAAGAGCTTGAAGAAGTTTCTGAGTCAAAACTATTCTGTAAGGGGAAAATGGGACCGGGGTTAGGATGTATATCACCTGAGCGAATCAGAAGAGCTGCCAACAATACAAGACATCCATGATGTGTTATGAGGCACATTAAAAGGGTGAATATGTTCAGTAGAGATAATGCAAGTATAATGTGTTTAGTGAAACGTACATTCGAAATATATTTTTTATCTGGGTTGTAGCATCGATATACAAACTGAATACGATATGCAAGATTTCCTGTCGACACAACATTTAAATACATAGAAAACATGCTGACATAACATGGTAGTAGTGTCATTAGGCACATCATATGTAATGTTAAGACTAACGTAGATCTGCATCTGTACGACGGCATGACGGCGGGAACTAGTGAGTCTCATGTGATCTCGCAGAGTAACAACAAAAAATGATATGATACCATCAGCCAGTCGCACAACAGAGCAATGCAAAGCACGTTTGACCCAGTACACCGCCACAGACCACACTCCTGTTCCAAACCACCTGAGATCAAAGAAGAAATGTAAAGGAAGGCAACTAGATGAGGGATTGTAAATAAACAAAACATTAAGTTAAACATGATAAGAAAAAAGAGAGAAAAAGTTCGCTTTGAGTTATTCGGAAAAGTTCATACTGCACAAACATTGGAAGGTATGGACAATATATCAATGTGGTTAACATTTCCGTTTCATATGAAACATCGAGTAAACTTGGCGTCTCATCAACTTGGCATCTCATACGTGACGTACACTTAGTTGAGAAGAACCATCATACAATTATACCTAAAACACCGGAGAGATATTGCTCCACATCGGTGTAAATTCTCTCAGAAAGCTTACCTTTAACCCTTAGCCTGCTGAACAAACTATTCCAACACAAACTTTTCACCGACTACGTGTCCAACATTCAAGCTTTAATCAATGTGTCTACCAGAATGCAACCAGAGTGTCAAAAAGTTTGGATCCTGCTGAGACGCCGATGTACTCTGTGTTTCATCTGGATCCAAACTGTTTGCATAGGCACGAACTCATCCGCCCGTACCAGGCCAACAGTCAAAACGGCACGGCGTTCGATAATGAAGTAAATGAGCAAGGAATATACATTCATTCAACTTGTACCTGTGTCGAAGGAGTAAGGAATATACATACATTCAACGTGTACATGTGATCAAGGAGTAAGGAGTATAAACTATATACATTCAACGTGTGTCTGTGACCAAGGAGTAAGGAGCATATATACATTCAAAGTTAACTCGTGACCAAGGAGCTGTGATCAGACAATTGCTATAGGGATGCAGCATTACTTGTTATACAATGGAATAATATATGTCGACGATTCTATAAGTGAGTTAACAAAAAACAAACAATTTGGCCGACATTTTACAGAATCAAAAGCATGTGTCTATTGCAGAAACTAGTCTGAATGCGCTCATTTCAGTTCGGATTCTTGCCGAAACGAAATACAAGAATAACACAAAAAAACCGTTACTTAAGTCAGATACAAGTTAAAATTCAGAATCTTCCTGTTACCAGTGAAGACATCAACCGAAGTATAAAAGTCAGTACTGACGTCCCCAAAATGAAATGACCTGTGTACATACATACACAGGCGTTTAAAACCTTGTCGAAACGAAACACAAGATTATTCAATGTGGTAACAGAAGTTACATGTACAAATACAGGGTGGCAAATAGGGATCTCAGACCTGTATTCACCCGCTATCATCTTGTATTAGCCCTTTCCTTCACAGCTTCTATTCCTTTCCACCTCTTTGTAAATGAGTTCAAAATGTGGAGGGTTATTTTCTGCTCTCATGATGATAAAATTGTAATTATAAACTTTATTGCAAAAAGTTATCTCAGATATAAAAGTGCACAGTTTCTTTTTCGTGTCAGTATATAGATGTGGGGTTTATTCAGATCCCTATGTATTTGGTAGCTCTTAACAGTGTTCTATAGAGAATATCATATTCAACGGTGTTCTCGGTCTGGTATTCATCATGGTTGTCATGTTTATATCATGTCTATTGGTTATTGCCAGACCGGGATTCATCCTGATTATGAAGATTTCTTTTTATTTTTGTGTGTACTCGGAATTGTGAAAAGTTTACGACATAGAAGTCGTCAGAAGGTGATTGCCAGGGATTGCTGCAACTGCTGATATGTAGTCACCTTCGCAAACAATTTGGATCCAGATGAGAAGACGAGTAAATCTGCGTCACATCAGGATCAAAACAATCTGACATACCGTGTACGAAAATAGCGCTGAGACTTAACACTTTCCTTCATATAAACGCCTTTTCACGCATTTGCAAACTGTGTGGACCCAGGAGCCGACTGATCAGGGACTGCTCTATTTGCTTAAATACAATTAGTATATAGATCTGATTCTACACGTTCTGTCGCGAGGGTACATGTGGGGCAGACAATGTACCGTTTTGACAAAATACATTCCAAAAAAGTCTGAATTCACGCCTTAGCAAACAGACTAGACCCAGATCATATGGCTCCTGTACGAACTGTCTGATAAAAAATCGTATGTTCATATACCATAACAAATATTCAACTAATGAATATTCATGATGTCATTATCTCTTACCTAGATATTCATGAGGGGAAGGGTTAAGTACAGTAAAAGCAGATCGAAATAGAAAATGCAGGAAGTCAAGTTTTTCTGCATCCACTTTTGGTTGTTATCAAATTAAAAGACCACATTTACCAGCGGAAAACAAAGTTATATAAATAGAACGAATCAAGAATAGACACAATTTGTATTGGTTTGTGATTTAATCAAATTGCTTGACAATAAAGTAGACATCAATTAAATAAAACTACAAGCGACTACAGAACAGGACTGTTACCAAGGCCACGATTTGATTGTTTCCGACATACTTTATTTCTACAATCGACATGCAACTTCAATGAAGGATCACTAAATAAAATGGTAATAAAATGGCTTTGAATTATATAATTGCCATTAGCTCATTTTCTGCCAATGACGGATCTATTAGTTTGGATCCAAATGAGACTCACCGGGATCCAATAAATAGTTAAATTGTGTGATTATGTTTCTTGACGAAAAAAAGAAACTTGTAGCAGAAATAATTTTTACGGACGAAATTACATGGCAGCGAAAGTGTTAACCTTTAACCTGCTGAATAATTAAAACTGGCTCCTCCCCTATCTGAATAGTAAATAACTCTGTCGTTGTCAAATTATGTCGTCTGCAACTTTTGTCGTCTGCTGCAATTTCCACTTTTTACATTTCTTCATTTTGTTTAAAAACATATCCTGATTTACCGAGTTACTGGGCGTCTCATGCGGATTCAAACTGTTTGCATGGGTAATCACAGATGCGACTTTGGCATCGAAACAGTTAAATAAACAATTGTATCAAAATTTATCAAAGAAAAAAAAAAGACAAATAGTGTTGACTCTGATCAAAGGGCTTCCCGTGGAGCGCTTTGATCTTGGTCTACACGTTTTGCAAATATCTTATGTACTCGGCTCACGTACATTAAGGGCTAACCGTTTCCTTCATATAAACGCACTTTCTCGCATTTGCAAACAGAGTAAACCCATATCAGCATGCTCTTATAGGAGCCGTCTGATCGAATTTGATAAATCTGTTTCTTTACTTTCTATAATGGCTACAATGTTCCACCTTCCATATTTCATAAATAATATTTTGTTCATGAACATTCAGTAGGTGTTGAAATTTGGAATAGAATAGGTTAACTCATCCACGCAGCTTTCATTGGTATATACAATACTGTGTAAGGAATATATTTTTTAACTATTTGAACCCGGGAAACGGATGCACTTGCATTTTGCAAACAGAATTGGATCAGATCAGAGGGTTCCTCTAGGACCAGGATTTGCACTTGTGTTGGCATTCAAAGTCGCATGTCTTTCCTTTCATACTGGGCTCTATCGTTTACTTATAAATGATGGACGAATCCACTTTGAAAATGTTAATACTTACCTTTTGATGCTCTAACGAACCACCACTCTGAAACTTAGACATTTAGGTTGAGGGACTGAAATATCTGGCAAATAATTATTATTATCCACCAAACCCGTAAGTGTTAATACTCACTAGATTAGAATTGCCTCTTGGGTTTCCCCAAAGAAATAAAATATTAGGATAGTACAGTACACCTAATTGCATGGAAATATGACTGACTAAATATTAATACAGAAGAGTCCCGCTACAGCAACCACGTGATGTAATAACACAGGGGATTGTAAAAGCAAGTGGTTGCTTAATGCAGGGCAAAAGTAATACAGAAAGCTCCTATAGGCCGTCTAACAAAATGTATATTCCAGTAACGCTTATATAAGCTACAATTAGAGTTCATTTAATATATTACTATATTTACCATACTTTACCCCAACTTTGCTCTGGATATGAAAGCAGTTGGTTACTTAATGCACATCAAAAGTAATGCAAAACGTTCCTATTTCTGCATAAATCTTCTACGTTTTTTTTTAAAAATCTATAAATACACTTCTTTTGAGAGTTCTTATTAGCGAGACTGTAACGTATTGTACTTTTATCTGATAATTGCGTTCACAATTGTTTACATGTCAATCGACAGAAAAGGTACCCATGGAAACAAAAGCCTGGTGTTATACAACTTTTTACTTGAGTCTGAGTTCATTCTCAAACAAATATACAGTGCTCCCTCCCTACAACGGCCCTCTCTGTAAGTTGGTCGGTTAATGTGTTTTATCGCTAATGTTGTTTGCATTGACACTGTCTTTCTTCTATATATGTCACGCGAAAGTTTTCGCATGCTAAACCCATCCTCTTATATTGACGCATTTTGATGCCTCTGTAATAAATTACTTATATGTTCAAATGGACTATTCCAATGTCCAAAAACTGTCATGCTTACCCTTAACATTCTGCGAGTTTTTCTAAAGTGTAACATAACAAATAAAGCAGACTCTGGTGAGAAGGCTCCTCTATGATTGCTCTCATCTGGGTCTACACTGAGAGCATAAGTGACTCGTTTCCGGCACTGAAAGGATTAGCCCATTACCTCCTGTATTGTTATGTTAGAAACAATGACATCATGAATATTAGAGCTGAAGTTTTATATTGGTACAGTAAAAACCCTCTATACCGGCATTCTAGTAGAGAAGAATTTAGATACTTTTAGACAGGTGACTGCTTAAGCTGTCACCTATCTCCAAGACCTATATTTATACTAAATTTAACGTCTGGTTTAGATGGGTTTTACTGTATATGAATACACCAGGTATTTAACGTCTGGTTTAGAGGGGGTTTACTGTATATGAATACACCAGGTATTTTACGTCTGGTTTAGAGGGGTTTTACTGTATATTAATACACCAGGTATTTTACGTCTGGTTTAGAGGGGTTTTACTGTATATGAATGCACCAGGTATTTTACGTCTGGTTTAGATGGGTTTTACTGTATATGAATACACCAGGTATTTTACGTCTGGTTTAGAGGGGTTTTACTGTATATGAATACACCAGGTATTTTACGTCTGGTTTAGAGGGGTTTTACTGTATATGAATACACCAGGTTTTGACCATGACAGAAATTGTAGAATCACATCTGTGTAATACAGATAAATAAGTAGAGCAGACCCCAATCAGATAACTACTGTAGGAGCCGTCTGAGCATGGTCTGCTCTGTTTGCAAATGCGTTAATATGCGTATTTGTGGAGTTACAGGCAATGTTTGACCCAGGCCCCCGTTCCACGAACATTCTTAAGTAATTGCTAAGAATAAGACTGAAGTCTGTTAAGGATTTAAGACATTTAGTGGACTTAAGAATGTTCGTGGAACGGGGGCCAGGGTCTGTTTTGTATGCGAAGGCGTTAACAGATGTCTTATCAGAGGTTTTAGACGCATTTTCTTCATGATATACGTTTCTAGTTTCCCATATGTACTATTTACACCAAAACAATTATACAGTAAATGCCCAATAGTTCAAACACTAAATCTAGTTGCATTATCAGTATTTAAGACAGATGGCAGCTTAATGCAGGATGAAAGTCATGCAGAAATCTCGTATAGGCTCCTCAATGGCAAACAGTTACTAATTAACTGACAAAGATTTAACACAGCATGATCACCAATTATTCACAGAAACATAGATATTATAAGAGCGAAAACGACGTCAGTGATGATCACCATCAAGAAGACCATTAGCATGACCATGATCACGATAGCACCATCTGTGTCAAACAGTAACTAAGCGTCACATCTAGTGTTAAACAGTTATTGAGTGTCTCATCCAGTGTCAAACAATGACTAACCGTCTCATCAAGTGTGAAACAGTAAGCGTCTTTTCTAGTATCACACAGTGCCTTACGCGTTACATCTATTGTCAAACAGTTACCGAGTGTCTCGTCTAGTGTCAAACAGTTACTGAGTGTCTCGTCTAGTGTCAAACAGTAACTGGGCGTCTCAGCTAGTGCCAAAATTGTGACTAAGAGTCTCATCTAGTCTTTGACAGAAACTAAGCGTTTCATCCAGTATCAAACAGTAACTAAGCGTATATCATAACACGAAACAGTAACTAAGCGTGTATCATAACACGAAACAGTAACTGAGCGTATATCATAACATGAAACAGTAACTAAGCGTATATCATCACATTAAACAGTAACTGAGCGTCTTATCCAGTGTCAAACAACACTTTAGCGTTTTTTTAGTGTCAATCAATAATTTAGCGTCTCATCTAGTACAAAAATACAAATGAGTGTCAGACAGTAACTAAGGGGATTTTCTATCTAATATGAAATAGTATACAAGCGCTCCAATCAGTGTCAAATACTAACGTTTTATCCAGTATAAAGCAGTAACTAAGCGTCTCATTTAGTGTCAATCAGTAAGTTGGCATCTTATTTAGTGCCAACTGTAAGTTGGCGTCTTATTTAGTGTCAAACAGTAACTAAGCGTCTTAGCCAGTATAAAACATCTGTGATCGTCATGAAATGGAAACTTTTCGAAATAAAACTGACGTACCCTTTACTCTGAATGCTTTTAAGTACATGTATCCATAACTTTTAATGCTGTTTAATGCACGTGTTTCTGTAATCCTCTAGTGTAACCGAAAACCGTTTTAACAAATTCCTTTTTTGAAACGGCTTGAAATGTTTTGTTCACATACAAAGTAAACACTCAAACATTTAATCTCATACACAGTAGAGCGTCTAAATAGCGATACCTTTATGGATACACATTTAAAAGCAGGTGCTTGGCTAATGCAGAATAAGAGTAAAGAAAAGTTTTCTTCAGACGTTGTATCCTTCATTAAGCTACCACCTGTGTTGAGCCCATCATTACACTTTGTGGTCGTTGGCTTGTAGAGAGTGTTTGCTGTGCAATTAACACGTTACACGTATACTAAATTCGGCTCAAGTGGCAACAATATAACATACAACATAGGTGGATTGTAAAAAAACCCCAACAGTGTGGACACTGGCGAGAAAGCTTCTCTAGGAGTCATCTTATCTTGATTTACACTGTTTGCAAATGATAGACAAGTCGTTTCCCACATTCAAAGGGTTAATGCACAACTGAAATCACTATATCGTTTAATATCTATAAGAATTTTACAAAATAAGGGTATTCCACAAATGGTTAAAGTTATATTTTCTTTCTTTTTTCCCCCCACTAAACCAAACGCAATCAGAGGTTCAAACAGTTCAGATTTTGATCAGAATCCGATATTATCGTTTTTTACCGATATTATCAGGGTTTTATATCGATATTATCGGAATTTTATTTGGTTGAAAACTATTTGCAAAGGTCATCACTAGCTCGCCCCATTAAGGTCGCGACAGTCTTGCACTAATTCCTCGAATGCAGCTTATAGTAAACAAGCGAGGTTTTACGCAAGCGTAAAATGGCTGCCTAACATGTATCAGGTGGAAAGATCAGCAGTGTAAACCAAGACCTTAAATGTCAATAAATACATAAATAAAATAAGAAGCGGGTTATATAGTGTACTTGCAGAAAAAAACAATGGTGGTGGTGGTGGTGGTGGTGGGGGGGGGGGGGTGTTGGGGTTGGAAATGAATGGAAATCAGACAAAAAACATACATGTATTTAACACTTATTAACCTGTCGTGTTTGAGAGGTTTTGTTGTGTTTGCATTTTTATTATGCAAAGAAACTTTGAAATAAAAAGTTTGTATTCAACTAGTTACCAAATTCAACTGACAGTTAATCAGTTATTCACTTGTTAACGTGTTGACGTAATTTCATCGGCAAATCAGAGTTAAGGTGTCATCTGTGTAAGTGTGGAGTAGGTTCTACATACGGGAATGGATTTAAAACAAAAGCACGTTAATGTCGAACTAAGAAATAAAAAACAAATTGACGTACGAAAAGAATTTATTTTTTCGTATCTACCTAGGATAGAACCCGTGTACCCTTGGTTTCTAGGCTGACGCGCTACCCATACGCTACGGTGCTTTATACTAAAAATATGTTTCAATTATAGCTATATCACTAGCATTTAAAGAACCGCTTTCGAAGAACATGTTCATAAACATGTGCATATGAAATTAAAATGCAAAAGCATCATGCGGAGTTTAAACAATAATAAATGGGTACGTCATATCTTTTTTAAAAAACAACAACATAATTTTAATGAATTTTAGAAAAGAAGAGATAACAAAAAAATCCGTTGCAGTCAGCAGTTACAGAAACACAGGACCGCGGTTAATCATGCACCTTTTTCTAAGGCGTATAAGTATAGGCTGCCTTCGGCAGCCTAATCACCATTTTACATGTTACGGTTAGTTCATCCTTATTGGCTTACGACAGCGTACTCTGCTTATAATGGTTTTATGTGCTGGTGAACTATAGTACTACTTTATATCAAGTGTTCGAGCCTTCTGCTTATACCATTGAACAATCGCATTTTAGAGAAATCAATATATTTGATATTTTATGCATATTTATATCATGTCATGCTGTCTATCGGTGTTTTGGTGGTGGTTGCGTCTTGCATGTGGCTTTGCCTGCTTGACTTTACTATTTTTCCATTTATTAGTACCGGTCACGTAATATGGAAGTAAATAAACAACAGTTTCACTTCAAATACGGTGTCCACATTAAACAGTGTACTTAAGCTTTCATAGACGACATATATAGCTTTACAGCTGTCCTATGGGATTGTGAAGACTGTATTAGTCAACAACAATATACATCGTTCAAAATATTAAAACATGTTTCCCAACATAGGGTATTGTAGGTTGGTCGGTTAATTGTTTTTACCGCTAGTGGTGCGTTGACAATGTCTTCTATTTCATCCTAATATTTCTACATGTTATTCAACATGAAAGTATGTGGTAAAAGTAGGATAGACCAGGGAAAGCAAGAACACAGGTATAATGAATCTTTCAACACTGAATGTTCAAAAGGACTATTGCAATATTCAAACAGCTCAAGACTTTTTAAAATAAATGGTCAACATGACAAGCAGTGTCTCGATGAAAAGGTTCATCTAGTTGTCTCATCAGAGTCTACACCGATTGTAAAGGACACCAGACTCATTTCAGGCACCAGATTGGTTAACCCTTTATCTTCTGAATAGTTATGCAAGAACAATGACGTAATGAATGTTATTAGAGCTTATAATGGTACATGTATATGAATGCACGAAGTATTGGCCATGAAAAAACTGTACAATCAGATCTGTATAGTTACCCTTAGCCTGTTGTGGAAACGAGGTCTGCTTAAGCTCAGATCTGTTGCTGGTGTCACTTACTTCTGATTCGTTCAAGCTTTTAAGATACTTTTGACATAGTGTCAAACAGCATGGATCCTGGTGAGACGCAGACGTCTCATCTGGATCCAAGCAGTTTGCAAATGTCAGTTAGGTCACGCTTAGCAGTTCCATAAACAAACTGAGCAGACCCTAATAAGATGACTACAGCGGGAACTGTCTAATCTTGGTCTGCTCTGTTAAAATACGTTACTAGGTATGCCTGTGAGGTAAAGTATTACGTGCTATACCACAGGCGATGTTTTACTACTTACTGAAGTGTTTGTTACCAAAATGGAATGCAGCATGATAGCTGATAATGAAATATGTTATTTTGTCGCAGCTCTGCTCACTCCAACTCAAACAGTGATACTGTTACCCTTTCACCTAAACAAATAATGACTGTATGAATTAAAGTTAGATTTGTTACTCATAAGTGTTAATGGCAAAATGATAAATATTATTCCGTCTATTTTTTATATTGATAAACATTCAATGCCACTACAAAGCCGTTTTTTTTAGATATGAATGCATGTTAAGTTTCAATCCAGGTTGTCATCTATCTAGTGTCAAACAGTAACTATGCGTCTCAGCTGGTGTCAAACAGATTGCCGTATCATCTCCTGTCAAACTGTAACTAAGCATCTCATCTAGTGTCAAACAGTAACAGAGTGTATCATCTAACGTCAAACAGTAACTAAGCGTCTCGTCTAGTGTCAAATTAATCCTCATTTCCCCCAGTCCAGGAGAGCATATGAAAATATTTGTACATGCACACGTATATGAATATGTACACAAAGGCAAACGGTTACAAATAAACTGACAAACATAGAACACGCAACATGTTATACAAGAATTCTTTACAGTAACATATGAGTATTATGAGAGCGATTCATATGATAATGCTGATGACGACGTCAGTGATTGACGTCACAATGACGATCATAAGCATGGTCATTATCACGATGACACCATCGACGTCAAGGCGTCTTATCTAATATCAAACAGTAATATATAGTAACTGAGCGTCTCATCTACTAAATGTGTAAACAAGAGTGCCAGTGGGCACAATATACACCCGTCTAGGTATTGTTCAACATAAACTGAGGTTAACGTTAAGTCCAATTGTGCGACCAAGTTTCAAGGCTTTATCTCAAAGGGTTGTAAATATGACGTACTTTAACAAAAATTCTAAATTAAAAAGGGCCGTAATTCTGTCTAAATGCTTGACAGAGTTATTTACTTTTGCCTACAGGTGAAGGTTGTGATGGTGAACAAGTGTTCCAAGTTTCAAAGCTTTATCTCAAAGGGTTATGTAAATAAGTGGACTTTAACAAAAGCCTTAACCGAAAACTCCAATGAAGTAAATATTCCAAAATACATAAATACTTAAACTGCTCTGATCTAATATTTCGACCACTAAGGGCCTTTGTCAAAGATTATCATGTCAAAATACACGTCACATTTTTGTTACATGCATTCAGCCATAAAATCAAAGAGAATAATGTTGATCCAGCGTCGTCATGGTGACATTGGGTTGTTTTTTAAAATGTCATGACGTCATCAAAATGACGTCATCAAATGACGTCATGGGTGCAACGACGTCATGCATGCATTAGCGCATTATCCTCTTTGATGTTACAGCCAAATGGTCTGTAGGTTCTCAGCCTCTATATCCAATCAGTTTCATGGATCTGTCTTTCAGTTCTACATGCATGGAACATCCGTTTCAAAACTACAAATCTCACATCATCACTGCTATGACCACCGATTCCAAAATGTCTATTTATTGGCTTCTCTCTCTCATGCCTCACATCACTCAAATGTTCTTTCATTCTCTCCCGAATTTCTCTCTCAGTTTCACCGACATACACCATTATATCGCATTTACTGCATTTAATTGCATATACTACATTTCTTTCTCTACAGTTAATATTAGTTGACACATTGTAAACTGATTGCCTATTTGTGTCACTTATACTTGACATTTCAAGAATACTGCAAGTAGTACAACCCTGAGAACAGACTGTATTGCTTGGTCTAACAATCCTGTTAGTTTTTGAATGCACCAGTGTGTCACATAGATTTTTATCACGCCTGAATGCTACGATTGGCAGTTGTTGGAATACTTCTTTAAGCCGGTCTGATTGATGCAAAACTTTTGAATGTTTGTTTACAATGTAATGTATATTCGGTAGCAGATTTGAATACGTCAAAACTAAAGGGACCCTATTCATTTTCCTGTTAGATCTAACTGTTTGTTTCTTTACTAATGTGGCAGATCTTTCAAGTTTATCCACCCTTACCAACTGATTTTCTATCATCCTACCACTATATCCTCTCTTCCTTAACTGACCCTTGAGTTTATTTCTTTCTCTAATATAGTCCGATTCTCTTTCACATATACGCTTAATTCTTAGTCGCAAACCATATGCTATGCTCCTTTTTGTACTAGGAGGATGACAGGAAGAATTATTAAGGTACAGCTGTTTGTCTGTTGGTTTTACATAAAGATCTGTGTATATATGACCATTGTCTATTTTAACTAGAGTATCCAGAAATTCTATCTGATCCAAACCATATCTAAGCTCTATACTAATATTCGGGTGAATACTGTTTGCATGTTTCGCAAAATCTTCCAGTTCTTGAACTGTACCATCCCAGATCCCGAAACCATCATCAATGAATATCTTGTAAAACATTGGCACTTTTTTGTGTGACATCAATTCTTCATCCCATTTCCTCATATATGAACAAGCAAAATTCTTTCCTAATTTTGAACCAATTGCCACCCCATCTTTTTGTATGAAAGTGCTATCTCCAAAAGAAAATGTGTTGTTGTCTAAAACTGTTTGAATCATCTTAAGAACGTTTTCTGTATCAATCAATGGATCACTTCTGTTTGCAAGGCCTTCCATACATGCATCTAGTCCCTCTTTCTTTGGGACTGATGGGTACAACTTTGCTACGTCAAAACAGAACAAAATGCAATTTTCTGAAAGTGGTTCATTAATCTGTTTTAATTTGTTAATAAAATCAGTTGTATCCCTGATGTAGCTGGGTGAAGTTTCAACAAATTCACTAAGTTCATGCTCAGCAACTTCAGCTAACCTCTCAGTGGCAGTACCCATGCCACTAACTATTGTTCTAAAAGGAGCAGTTGGTTTGTGGATTTTAGGGTTCCCTTTCAATTTACCTGGTCTGGAGTACTTTGGGATAAGATACTGTTTCATTTCTTTTGATATGGCACCTTCCCTAAACATTTTGTTTACTAGCTTTTTCACTTCTTTCAGGCTTATTTCAGTTCGGTCACTATTAGTTGCCTCATACGAATCACTTGTAAAACCTCTTTTTTCATTGACTCTATGTATACTTCCTTATCTAAAACAACTATACCTGAACCCTTGTCTGCAGGTCTGATCACTATGTTTTCATTGTGCAAAAGTTCATAAAAAGCCTCTTTCTCATCTTTCGATATATTTAGCTGACTATTCTTTTTCAAACTATTGACTATGTCATTCTTAACCAGTTCTATATATAGGTCAAGATGCCTGTCCCTGGCTGAATTTGGTGTGAAGTTTCTATCTTTCTTCACTTTAAATTTATCACTAATATGATCATTATCGTCATCATGTAGATCTACACTATCATATTCAAAGAAATACTCTTTCAGTCTCATTTGTCTTTCCCATTCAGAAAGATCTGATAACAGTTTTACCATGTCTATTTTTGTCCTAGATGGTATAAATTTTAAATGGAAAAGTAGTAAAGTCAAGCAGGCAAAGCCACATGCAAGACGCAACCACCACCAAAACACCGATAGACAGCATGACACACACACACACAACCACACACCCAAACGCACACGCACACACACATACGAAATGAACACAGAAAACACCAAAAGACACACAAGAAACAGGGACAAACGTTCCACAACATGAACAAACCACAAGCACAAAGACGCAAGGCAAACAAAAGGAAGGGTGACAAAGAGAGTACCGCCTTGGCACGGTCAGCAGCAAAAACACAACTGGGGGTTTAAACCGGTTTACGGACGTCCTAACCTCACACTTCTCTCAAAGTCACCCTAGCTTTACAAATATTGTAAATAAAGGTATCCCCGCTGGACTTACCCACAACATAGACGACGGTGAACACAGGACAACATGTAAAACATAACATAATAACTGTGACAATCCGTCAAATATGTACTCAATGGCTTTGCTGAAGTCAGAGCACCTGCAGGTAAGCCGTTAAGGGCACGACAGGGAAAAAATAATACATGAGTCTGGTAAGCTCCTCCTGTATCCAAGTTTAAGAGTATACCATCATAGAGTACTACCCTCGGCCTGTCATCGCGCAAGCAAAGAGGGAAGCGTAGCTACCGACTGTAAAAGGATCGATAACCAAACATGCAGTGTGTTGCAATATAATAGGATCATAACCTTTCTTTTTAAATTTTTTAATGCGTTTTATAAACAAATCATGAAAATGGATATGACCCCGAATTTTCCTAAGTTTGTAGATAACATCCCCATAAAATTCTGGTTGAGAAATGCCTTGTCGCAGTAACGTCCGTAGATTGCAATTATATTTACTAATGAGAGGTAAATTTCGATAATAAAATTTAGAAAAGGTTTTCCGAAGTTTGTGATATCTGTAACCTTGCTTAAGAAGTTTATCAGTTATAACTAAATTACGTCTGTTAAAATCTTCAAGCAAAGAACAGGCTCGGGCAAACCTAATAAGTTGAGAAATATAAACACCATAAGATGTAGAACGTGGCACATCCCCATCTAGAAAAGAATAATTAACAATTTTAAAATTAAAATCTTCTCTTTTATCGTATACTTTGGACGAAACTTTATCATTTGTAATTGAAAGATTCAAATCTAAAAATGAAGCATTAATGTCAGATTGATTAGCTTTGTTTAAAGACAGTTCTTTTGGGTAGATTGAAGAAACCATAGTATCAAAATAAGGATTATCTAAATTCAAAATATCGTCTAAATACCTTGAAGTTTTATTAAAAGCATTCACAATATCGGTCTGTGTATCAGGTTTTAAGCTAAGCATAAAATCCCTCTCGTAGCAATACAAAAACAAATCTGCAACAAGAGGGGCACAATTTGTACCCATGGGTATACCAACAACTTGACGATATATGGTATCTCCATAACGCACAAATATATTATCTAAAAGAAAGGTAAGAGATCTACAAACATCAAGGCAAGTCCACATTGTGTAATGTTCAACTTCTGAATTCGAAAAGAATGAACGTTGAACATTACAAGCAATGAACATTTTGTTTTCTCTGGCAAAGGTTTTTTCTATTAATTTAATAAGTCTATCCTTTATAAGATGGTGAGGTAGAGTAGTATAGAGTGTAGAGAAATCATAAGAGCTCAGTAAAGAAATGTTATACTGTTCATTTTAAACCCTTTTCTAAAAGTAATTATTGTGCATTAGTAAGTGGGTAGCTAGACATGTTAATAACTGATGTATCCTTATTTCTTTTATTTTCTGTAATGTTTTTGGTTGCGTAATCAGACTTAGACAAGGCATTTCTCAACCAGAATTTTATGGGGATGTTATCTACAAACTTAGGAAAATTCGGGGTCATATCCATTTTCATGATTTGTTTATAAAACGCATTAAAAAATTTAAAAAGAAAGGTTATGATCCTATTATATTGCAACACACTGCATGTTTGGTTATCGATCCTTTTACAGTCGGTAGCTACGCTTCCCTCTTTGCTTGCGCGATGACAGGCCGAGGGTAGTACTCTATGATGGTATACTCTTAAACTTGGATACAGGAGGAGCTTACCAGACTCATGTATTATTTTTTCCCTGTCGTGCCCTTAACGGCTTACCTGCAGGTGCTCTGACTTCAGCAAAGCCATTGAGTACATATTTGACGGATTGTCACAGTTATTATGCTATGTTTTACATGTTGTCCTGTGTTCACCGTCGTCTATGTTGTGGGTAAGTCCAGCGGGGATACCTTTATTTACAATATTTGTAAAGCTAGGGTGACTTTGAGAGAAGTGTGAGGTTAGGACGTCCGTAAACCGGTTTAAACCCCCAGTGGTGTTTTTGCTGCTGACCGTGCCAAGGCGGTACTCTCTTTGTCACCCTTCCTTTTGTTTGCCTTGCGTCTTTGTGCTTGTGGTTTATTCATGTTGTGGAACGTTTGTCCCTGTTTCTTGTGTGTCTTTTGGTGTTTTCTGTGTTCATTTCGTATGTGTGTGTGCGTGTGCGTTTGGGTGTGTGGTTGTGTGTGTGTGTGTGTGTGTGTCATGCTGTCTATCGGTGTTTTGGTGGTGGTTGCGTCTTGCATGTGGCTTTGCCTGCTTGACTTTACTACTTTTCCATTTAGAACGACTCTTGACACTAGAAAATTTCCTTTTGCCCAATCTTGTTTTTATTCTAGATATTTCCGGTGGCATAGTGATTTGGCTTTTTGTCTCCAATACATCATATCCTTTTCCTGCAAAAACTGAAATTTCTGAAGCTGTAGGATTTTCAAACCAATCTACTGAAATGTTGGGGTTGTTACTTCCTGCAATTGGATTAACATTTGGCAAAGAACTATCGGTAACAACTAAACTAAAATGGTGATTTTCAAGAAGAAGACTTACCCCTCTGTTTCCACTCTCACACTTCTCACTTACAAACCTGTGCCAATTATTGTATTTCCTATCATATGTCACGATGATAGGTATGCAATATAAATCAGTAGCAGCGTGAAGTTCTGCCTCAGTAGCCCACGATGATACTCTGCCATCAGTAAATAACTGATTTCTGATATGAGTTTCAATATCATCGTCTACCGAGTGTCTGTATGACTGCTTATTCTCTTTGATTTTATGGCTGAATGCATGTAACAAAAATGTGACGTGTATTTTGACATGATAATCTTTGACAAAGGCCCTTAGTGGTCGAAATATTAGATCAGAGCGAAAACTCCAAGTTAAAAAGGGTCATAATTATGTCAAAATGTTGAACAGAGTTATGGTAATGTACTCCTACGTTATGCCTACATGTGAAGCTTGTGAAACACATGTTCCAAATTTCAAGGCTTTATCTCAAAGGGTTATTTAAATAAGTGGATTTTAACAAAAACATTAACCAAAAATGCTAAGAGGGGCATAATTCTGTCAAAATGTTTGACAGAGTTATGTTCTCTTGCCTACAGGTGTAGATTGTGATGGTTAACAGGTGTTCTAAGTTTCAAAACTTTATCGCAAAGGGTTATGTAAATAAGTTGACTTACAAAAATGTGTTCAACATAAAATGAGGTTAATGCAAATGCTAAGCGCAAATTCTAATTATTATTATACCACATTTATCTAGCGCTCTTTTCACACGGGATATGTGCGTTCAAAAGCGCTTCACATAAATAATTTGCATGTACAAAACTGAGTATACATAATGCTTACAGAATATTTAAAACAAGTGAAATTTAAGATAGAGATATCGATAAAAAATATTAAAAATGGAATTAGTTAAAAAGAATCATAGAACAAAAATAAAATCAAAATCATCCTTTTCTGTACGTTTTTATGTCCATAAATCATAGGAAATAGACGCATGCTGTGACTATATTGTGTCATTCCACTCATATCACTGAAACTGTAATGAAACATTATATATATGGTCAGTGTCGGTACGCCAGAACCACCTGGATTGGCATACAACACTATACATAAGATATTGTCTTACTTATGTAGGACAATGGGTTAACAGAATAGGACAATTTTGTAGCTAATGCATATTATTATTATACCACATTTATATAGCGCTCTTTTCACACTGGATATGTGCGTTCAAAAGCGCAATAAACTACACAATGCAATACAAACATTACAAACAACCGGCCAATATAATTATACACCCAGCATGCAAAACCGGCGAAGGAGTATCATAAAATCAATCCAGCCGACACTGAAATGAGGCACACAATGCCACCCGAGCCGCAAACCGGGCGGTTTCAAAGAGATCAGGGACTATCCCTACCATCAAGATCCACCACCCGCACAACACGAGCTACACATCAAGCCCCCACAAACAGTGCGCAACTAAAACAACTGACAGGACACTCCTCAACCAATATTTTGCAAGCAGGAAATGTCAGAAAGGAGAGGGATTTGAAAATGTCCCGACAGTCACAAGAGAATGGCAGGATCGACATTCCGTGGTTAAGACAGCAGTCCTCATGATTAATAATTATTATCTACATTTTCCTGTCATGGCAATGTCCTATTCCTAAATTCTAAATCCAATTGTGCGACCTTGACCTTTAATAAACGTACCAGGAAATACCCATGCTACTGTAGCATGCCCAGATAAACATTGTGGTGAAATTTGAGAAGGATCCACCCAGCAGAACTTGAGTTAGAGATGTTACAGACAGACATGTTAACATTTTTGCTAAACCGCAAATTCTAAGTCCAATTGTGTGACATTGACCTTGGATATACGTACTGGGACTGGGCATGCTACTGTAGCATGTCCAGATAAACATTGTGGTTACATTTGGGAAGGATCCACCAAGCGGATCTCGAGTTAGATATGTTACAGACAGACGGGCAGACAGACAGCGCCATTTCATAATACGTCCCGTTTTTTAAACGGGCGTATAAAAATACAATGTATACTACTGAAATAAAAATCTATTAAGGAAGAGTTTGAAAACTCCTTTACCAGTTATTAGGGTCTACTTTGTTATTTTATATGATTATTGTTTATTTCTTGATATGCGTCCCGTTAAGTTTTATCTTTTAACTGTGTCGTTTCTTGTTTCATGGTGTATGGTACCGTGTCCTTTCGTGTGTGACTCTCCCTGTTTGACTTTTTTCACTTTTAAACACCGTTACATATTAACATTCTACTTCAGGACAGGGTATACCCAGAGAAAACGACTCCGTAGGAGCTGTCTAATAAGTGTATATCTGTTTTGTTACGGAGTAATATAGATATGATTCTACAGTTTATGCCATGACCAAATATCCATGTGTTCGTATATCATTATAAACAATAATTACGATATCTGTATTTCTTAGATTATAATATCTATGGAGGAGAGCGTACTGTATAGGGTTTGTTGGTGATTGAGCTGTATTCATCACAAAGTCAGTTCAGCACTGTGATCTGTTGTTATTATATCATGTTAATTGACACACGTCATTACATGTCTACAAAACATTAAATTTGCAAAAATAGCATACCATATATGGCTAAAATTGATTTTAGATATACTCTTTCCAATTTCGATATAATGTATTTATTGAGATATCCTTTCAATAGACATTATAATAATGACATTATCTTTTTTATCCAGGCAAACACGTAATACCAAATCTAAGTGTTTTCAATACATGTATATACTTTAAACTATATTCACGCGAAATGTTAACACATCTGGAGATAATATCTAACAAATGTTTAATAGAAGCACACACACCTTGCCCCTACTACTCTTCAATTAACAAGGTAGTAATATGGGATAAACAAAAAAATGTTACATCTTAATGATTAAATATTTAAGAAAATGACAGTTTTATCACACAGTTAAAATCAATTAGAACTGACAGAAACTTATACAATTAGTACATGCTGCTGTATTTGGAATAAATGACCTCTTTAACCACAATTATCAACCATTTAATCAAGTTCATCTAATAGAAAATTTGTAAAATGGCATCGCACTCTGTGTTGTCCTACATAATGTGGCATCGTGACATTGTTGATTGTGGGTATTTAAAGAAAATAAATTAAACAGTATGCTATTCGAATATAATTGAAGGAAATTATCTGTTTTCAAGAACGAGTCCGATTATGGTTACTATTAATGATACTTATTCTACTACATATGACACTAACATAACTTATGTTCATGGAGACTTTGAACAGATATTCTTCTTGAATATTGAGCATCGTAAAGATAATGTAACGCAAAATATGCGAAGGTCTTCTTACAGAATATTAATCTACACAAGCTCTTCTTTGAGTACAGAATTGGAAAGGTCCAGGATTTGATAGAATAACCACATTTTACAAATCATTTTGGAACAACATAAGACAATCTAAATTCTCATATCATATCAGATTCGCCTTACTGAGCTTTAGGCCCAACGTTTAACTACGCTCTTATCGAAATCCGGAAAGAAGACAATGGTTTTGGAAAACTGGAGAACAAGTAGCCTTTTAAATACAGATTACCATTTTGTACCTGAAGTCATTGACCACGTCGTATTAACAATGTTCTAGATTATTTTATAAGCTCGATTGAAATCCATTGTTTTAAAAAGATGCAAAGTGTTGTGTAATAAGTCATGCATATTTAATGTTGTTAAAAAGTAATGCATCCAGAGCAAGTGATTAAAACAAGAAGAACAGAGTAATAAAAAATAAAACAAAACGGACATCAGGAAGTGTTAAATCCATTGGAATGACCCTTTCAGCAAACAATAAAAACTAAGCAAATATATAGATCCTAAAATACAAGAGTTTATAATGTAAATAAGACGTTGGCAACCCAGTATAAAATGGTAACATTACTGTGATAGAAATATTTAGACTACCAAAATTAGTTGACCAATAAAGGTCCTACCAAATCCGACACGAAAACAATCCCCTATTAACATGTTACAATGAAACATGTGTGAATTTATCGAAGACAAAAAATGTGATAAAATTAATAGAACTGCTATTAGCAAATACTACGAACGAGACAATTTTATATCCTCGCCGAAAGCTGGCTAGACTAAACAATTGTTTGATACAAACACTTCGGATATATGGAAAAACATAAAAACATATACTTAATAAACATGGAGGCAAACTAGTTTTATGAAAGCATTTTACTAACGGATGATGTGCTTAGCTTATTTAAATACAATTTATTATGTCATCAATACCTTATAACCGCATGAATAAATTATTAGAATAGATCAAAAGAAAAATAATGTTAAAAACGTATCAGAAGTAATTTGGAACAATATCAATATAACATTTGGTTAAAAATCTTTGTTTCATAAATCCTTGTTTAACAATGAACTAAACTATTATATCAAATATATGAATTCAATATGGCAGATTTGTTTTCATTTGGAGAATTTACAATTGTTATCGATGTATCGCAAAATGATTTTATGAAATACAGTCAACAGTTCACAATCATTCCAAGGCACCGGAATGAAAGATGAAAAAGCGTAACATGCAAAGCGATCTCAAACAAATTACATGTAACCGGTGCAATTCTTAACCATCTCCGACTGTATTTGATACTTTTAAACTTTAGTCTGCCAGGAACGAACCCATGATTATCTTTGCGAATAGTTTGGATCTAGATGACACGCATCTAGTAAATGGACGTCTCGTCAGGATTAAAACTGATGGTCACTTTGGTTATAATTTGAAAATAATGTTAAAATCTGATGAAGAATACGTCTTAGCTCAGCAGGCTAAGGTTGGCATCAACCAATGGAATGACAGTGCATCGCTAACATATAGTAACATATAGTAAATACAATACAAATCTTAATTGGCATTAAGCATAAACATACACTTCTAGCCATAGAATATGATATGAAACAAATCTACTATGTTAGTTTTAAATGTTCGATCAAACAAACACGACTAAACCTTCAATACAAGTACACAAGTAAACAATTGCTGTACATGTACAGCAAAGTGAGTAATTGCTGCGGCAAAACAAAAATTCGGGGTCATATCCATTTTCATGATTTGTTTATAAAACACATTAAAACCTTTAAGAAGAAAAGTTATGGCCCTATTATATTGCAACGCACTGTATGTTTGATTATTGACCCCTTTACAGTCAGTTGCTTGCGCGATGACAGGCCGAGTGTAGTACTTAATGATGGTATACTCTTAAACTCAGTAACGGGATGAGCTTACCAGACTCATATATTACTTTTTCCCTGTCGTGCCCTTCACGGCTTCCCTGCAGTTGCTCTGACTTCAGCAAAGTCATTGAGTACATATTTGACCGATTATTCACAGTTGTCATGCTATGTTTTACATATTGTCATGTGTTACCGTCTTCTATGTTGTGGGAAAGTCCGGCAGGGATACCTTTATTTTCACTATTTGGTAAGCTAGGGTGACTTTGAGATAAGTGTGAGGTCAGGACGTCCGTAAACCGGTTTAAACCCCGAGTTGGGATTTTGCTACTGACCGTGCCAAGGCGGTACTCTCTTTGCCACCCTTACTTTTGTTTGTCTCGTGTATTTGTGCTTGTGCTTTTGTTCATGTTTGGAATGTTTGTCTCTTGTGCGTGTGTGTTTGTTGGTGTTTTCTGTGTTCATCTCGTGTGTGTGCGTGTTTTTGGGTGTGTGGTTGTGTGCGTGTGTGTGTAACATGCTGTCTATCGGTGTTTTGGTGGTGGTTGCGTCTTGTATGTGGCTTTGCCTGCTCGACTATCACCTCCCTTCAGAATTTACTACCTTTTCATTTAACATTTGAAGTATACAGTGTTTATCACTTGAGCATTGAAAGCAAAGTACATGTAGTTTTAAAAAGTATAGACACTAGTAAAATATTGTTTGTATTTCGAGTATACTAGAATACGAAAGGCTAGTGTTCTGATCCTGATATGAATTAATTACGCTAGGAAGTAATAAGAAGAGCAAATGTCGGGCACAGAAAAGGAACAACAAAGTTAATGATTAGTTATCTTTATTTTAAAAAGCCTCTAAATAATATACAATAGAAAAGGAATACTTTTAGTGCTGATCAATAGCATTAACTAAAACTACTAGGTAAGTGACAATGAGGGATATTACAGTAAACCCTCCCTATAACGGCCACTTCATTCCATGTTTCAGGATACTAGCTATTTAGAAACCTTTCAGGAGGTAACTAGGTTTTTAACCTTTTACTTAATATATTCAATCATCATTCATGATGCCATTATCTTCACATGAACATTACTAAACTAGGTTTTTAACCTTTTACTTTAGTAATGTTCATGTGAAGATAATGGCATCATGAATGATGATTGAATATATTTTTTATAAAGGAACGTTAACGCGGTAATATCTTGCTAAGACAGGAACTATAGTATCATAAGTTTCTATATTATGTCGTAAGCAAGATGAGCCTGACCAGACGACTGCTACTTGTTACTGTGCTAATGACGTTTTAAATCATACTGTAACTGTTGAGTGATTCGTTGTCGCATCAGGATGTCAATTTGTGACACATGTGTTATACTAAGTGTATGTCATAGTTCATGTACTCGTATTATTTGAAGAAAACAACAGATAGGGATTATTTCCTAGTGAACGACACGATGGTGCTTCGTTTTGACAGTCTGGTAAGTGAGAAATAGGTGGCCAACCTGTTGTTTGCTTCAAACTGTATGCAAAGACAAACATTAATGCGTCAAAGTATGTTAATGGTTAGATATAATCTTGGCTGAATCAGTATGTAAATGTAACTAGACAATAAGCATTACTTTTGAACAGGCATTCACAACTGAGCAAGCCGTACTAAACAGTTGGTGTAAAGTACTGCTTTAATTAGTTACAATGTACATGTATATCAGATCTATACGTCCATACTGTCGAGTTGAAGTACATATATGTATTATATAATATATTCATGTATCTTAGTAAATGTATGTACTGTTTATCCCTTGAACGGAAACATCCGTTTACACGCTTTAACCCTTTCCCTGATGAGTATTCGTGTAGGAAATAATGGCGTCGTGAATATTGGTGAGGTTAATTTTATAGTGGCATATGAGCACAGGGTATTTTGGCTCGGCAGGAGTTGTGGTGTCAGATCTGTATTGTACCGTAAGCAAACAGGACAGACCCTGATAAGACGGCTCCTATATGAGCCGTCTGATTTGGGTCTACTCAGTTTGCAGATGCGTCAAAATGCGCTTACATAAGGGAAAGGGTTAATATGTCTCTATGTTTCGTTTCGTTAGAAATGTACAACAAGCGTGTCAGAAACGGATCGCTTTTTTTTTTACATATAGGTATTATATGGTATATTTATGGATCCAAAGATGTATATATCTTTGGATAAATTCTGGACTCTTTAGATTCAGGGCAGAAGCATCCGTTTACACGCTTTAATATGTCTCTATGTTTCGTTTCATTAGAGGTGTTCGACAGGCGTACTCCAAATGGGTCACATTTTGACATGAATGCTAGTCTGTACTCTTAGGGACTAGTTTGTATGATTTGTATGAGCGTGTGATTGCATCTCATTTCATACATTATATATATATAGATAACAATCACTTTTCTTCATTATGTTATGATAATCATGCGTTATCTCTTCTATCTTTTCGTGTTAATTTGCATTTGTTATATTTGTTTGTCTCTACGGTATTGTCTTGACCGTTTACAAATGTATTGTCCCACTGTGTACATAATGTTTCGTAAATGTATCGTCTATATGTTCATATGTATGTTACCTTGGCTCTCCTGTAATGGAGGAATTATTATTATTATTATTAGCTTACAGCAAGGTGAAAGTAAAACAACGCTCCTATAGGAGCTTTAAGTAGCCACCTGCCTTCAACACAAAACACTTGGTGTAATTTAGTGGACGTTATAGAGAGGCTTTACGCTAGTCAGTTGTTTGCTCTTGATAAAAATAGAAGCTTTTTAAAAATCCATGGCTTCTTTTTTTTGAAAACCTTTGTTTTTATCCTTGATGCACATGTCGACCAAGTAAAAGTTTAAAAGGTTAATTAATAAATTATATGGACGAACTTAATTTTGTGAAAAGAAATAAGGACCTATTATTTTTTGAAGAGTAGCAAAGGGAAATAAACAACTAATGTTCCTCATTACATCATGCGCAAAATCAAGAATGAATCAATCATTTATAATTATCTTTAAATGTTTAAATGACGAAAATGAAACAACTTCGTTAGGGTCTTCCAGATCTGAGTTTACTCTGCAAAGATGTTTAAATGTTTATGTGGGAGAAAATGTCACAAATAAACATTTAAAAACATTTAAAAATCTAATTTACACAAAGAAAGTACAGGTAACATACGTTGTTTTAATAACAAAAGGACAATGTAACATATAAGACTTCATGCTGTCTATCGGTGTTTTGGTGGTGGTTGCGTCTTGCATGTGGCTTTGCCTGCTTGACTTTACTACTTTTCCATTTGTACCATTAGTCTTCTCAAAACCAAGTATCTTTTTTTACCAATACAAATTATATTTGACACCAAAATATGAATTATTTTACTAGGAACTACGGATACTTTACAGATATCGTTATTAATTCGCTAACAGTGCAGATTCTGATATGAGGGCTCATAAAGAATGTCCTAATTAACTTATTGGTCAACCTATCGTGACCAAAATGACAGATTTACAGGTTGATATGATTTTGAATAAGTATTGTCCATTTGGTATTACTAATGCTCAGGCCACATTTCATTAATTGTCCAAAAATGCTCCAACTGATATATCGGTCAAGTGATCATGATCAAAATCACAGGTGCACAATGCCATAGAAAGAAGTATACACAACTTGAGATTCATAGAAAGACGACCGAGTAATGCTCCGGACAAAACCGGACAGACCGATGAACGGAAAGACAGACTGGTCAACAGATAGAGTGATTGCAGTAATACCCATCTCAACTAGTTGGAGGGGTTGAGGAAAATGTGAAAACCATTGGAACAAACATCAGTATTTTGCATCAGTATTTTGCATATAATTTAAAAATGAATTGCACATAAATCGTTGTGGTTGAATGGTTTCTGGGCCGTTAGCCTGGCGCCTCTTTCCAAATAGTCATGTACAGTACATATACACAAAAATAGAATTACTGTTTATCACTGTGTTAATGAATAATTTCTTAATGAAGCTCAGACCTTCTTTGCTGAAACAATCGGTAACTGAATACCCAAATACTTCATTGCGACTTGGGAGTATACAGTACAATATACACGCACACGCAGTTAGTTCCGTGTATAAGATTTTAACTGATGCAAAATATGTTTTGTTATACATGTACTTATATATGTACATTTAACACCTTGGCAAATAGAACAGACCCATATTCGACACTCCAGTAGGATCAGTCTGATCAGGGTCTGCTATGTTTGCTTATGAAAAAAACACAATATCAGATGTTTTTGTCATGTCGCTATATAGCTCAATCATTGCTATTTGTTCCTTATCTATATGCTCTGTATACTTCTTGCTTGATAAGTATGTTTGCTCATTCATATTTATTCGATATACTTAAGGTTTGATAAGTATGTGTTTCTTTCAATTTAAATAGGATACTTACTGACATCATTCTCCATACTTGACTATCACAATTCAGCATATACTGGTGTTGAATGCTTATTTATTATCAAATCAAACACATACATCTATTGGATTTAATCTTGCGTACGTTGGTACATTCCGTTCAATAATATCACAATTGCCATTTATATACCTTTGAATGTAAATCGGTTGAACTAAACATTTCGTAAACATGGCTGTATTTTATAATGGGCCGAAACGATCCAGCCCGAAACGGATTGGAACCGAATCGTTCATAACAAATAAGCTCTTCCAAGCAGAAGGTAGAAATGTTACTCCAGTAGGTCATACCAAACCATCACATACTTTGTGCTGCGGGTTACCCGCAGCACAATAATGTAAAGTATACGTACAAATAGATTTCACTTCCCTATTGACAGTCAGATGTATGCAACATGGGTATGGAAACTGCAGAACACACTTGCTTTTTGGAATTGATATTATCATTCATTTTTTTAATTAAAGGGAAAGTCCCTACATTCGACGTGTTTCAGAAATACCTAAAATATACAAAACTAATTTGTTTATATTCTGAAAAGTAGTAAATCGCATGAAAACCTATCCAATAAACGTTGAAAATGACAAAACATCCATGTGTTCGATATCGACGATCCCGCTTTTATTCCCCGATGTTTCAGTTTTATTCGGGTTGGGTTTTAGTGCGTATCTGTTCGCGCTATTCACGTCTCTCCGACCACTTCCGAGAAAAGCTGTTACGTAAACAATGGAGGGATCGGGTGATCATCGGTAAAACGCGGACAATTTGAATTGAAAAGGCCGATAATACTTTGCTGTAGAACAAAAATTACAAGTATTGATGAAATCGGTTTATTTTGTAGCACAGGGTCATTTTTGGATGTAAGTTCAAATTGACAATCTTCATAATAATGATTGAGCATAACCAAGTTTTATTATATTATTGAAAATATGCGTTCATTGTAGGGACTTTCTCTTTAAATGTCAATTGTACTTATATTAACACACGACTAGTATGTTTTGTTTTAGCAATATTCAGTGTGTAATGCTTAGGTCATTAACGTCACATTTACACCAACTACTTCATCTGTTCGTTTAACTAAAGAAAACAGCATCCTTATGTCCTTCGGACGAGACTATAACCCTAGGTCCGATGTATCAGTGCTTTACACTGAGTATCTAAAAGAACCAGAGAAAGTCAGTCGATAATAAGAGTAGGGCATCGCGCCCGAATTTCTCTGTATCATCTCCCCTCTCTCTGGGGCGCCCAATTAGCCAATAGAAACGGACGTTAATCAACACAAACAAACAAAACCTTTATAATCGTATTTAAACCCTTTCAACGACTGACATGCATGCACTGTGATTTGCAAACAGTGTAGAAGGGCTCTCAGAAGTATATACATGCGTATCAACAGCTGAATTTGTAACAACCGAAACATTATGTGCATTATTTTTGTTAGCCATGTTGATTGTATAATGTACATTGTACTAACAATATGATTTATGAAAATGAAAAATAATTTTGTGTGAAATACTATATTTGTGTTTGTCAAAACCAAACCTACATCGGTGTATAGCAAAGTTACAAGCTTCAGAGCACATTCATTGAATATGAAAATATTGGAAACGTTTCAAATAGACCCAGTCGTAATTTCCATTATAATGTTAGATTATGTTTCCTTATGGATTTGAATGTAGATCTGTGTCTACAGTCTGATTTCGCCTTGACGCTTGTTCATACGGCGGTATAAAATACGTCTAATTGATATTCATACAGTCATCATTTCTTACACGAATATTCATCAAGTGAAGCTTAACCCTTTACGCATTTGCAAACAGAGTAGACCCAGATCAGACGGCTTCTATAGGTCTGTTCTGTTTGCTCATGGAATAATATAGACATGAACCCTAAGTTTCTGCCTTGGTAAAGATTAATATGCCATTTAAAAAAAAAATCTAATTAGTATCGATGATGTCGTCATTTCTTACATGACTATTCATGGATTCAAGAGTAACGTGGAAAGGTACAAAGCGCGATAACAACGGTGTTAAATATAATGTAGAACCGTTGCAGTATCAAACAAAAGAGAAAATAATAACACAGTAAAATTATGTGTAATACAAAAATCAATAAATCACCTTGTCAGTTTTGTTTTTGTATGAGCTCAAGCTAAAGTTTTAGTCTGCAAATCCCTCCCACATGCATTTACACCCACGTAATGATCTAAACATGTATTATAACTGGCAATTATACATATAAAAATAGATGCAGGTAGATTTAACTGCGAGTTTGTGCAATATCAAACGATCTAAAGTCAAGGTTAACGTGTAGTATAAGCCTCAAAGGATGCTTTATCAAGTTATGGCTTCCATAATGCAGCATAATTGTCAATGCATATGTTACATGAATAGTCTGAGTGTACAGTAAAACTTGTCTACAGTGACCACCCTATAATATTCCAATCCTGTGGTTTTAAGGCAGGTGGTAGCTTAATGCAGGACGAAAGTGGTGCAGAAAGCGAAATCTCTAGGAGCTGTCTCTATTACTTTCGTCTTGCTATAATCAACTACCTTATCTTATAGAAACATTGTTTATTCATTATGTGATCACTGTACACAGGGTGAACTGTAACATACTCAGTGTTATACCATTAATCGGAGATGCAATAATCCTACGGTACAGATTTTTTTTCATATTCTCTAGTTTTTCTAAGGTTTTGAATTCGAATATTATGTACCGTGTTATCTATAAGTTCGTATTTAATTTTACAGCCTAAACCCTAATTGGAACAGTTTTATACTATGGATATCGATATCTACAGCCAAACATATATTGGGGACAGTTTTATATTTTCTATCTCTATTTTCTCAGACAAACACCTAAATGGAAGAGTTTTAAATTATGGATCTTTATTCTACAGCCAAACACCTCAGACGAACCGTTTTGTACTATAGAGTTGTGTGTGTTCACATCCACCCACCTAAAGGGAACTGTGTTATATTATGGATCAATATTTATTTTCACAGCCAAACAGCGTTATAGTATGGATCAATATTTACAGTCAAACACGTAATGCGAACAGGTTTATACTATATATTTATAAAATGAAATAAATATGGACTTAGCATTGAAATGCCTCAGTGAACTGGTTTTGTCATGCGTTTTACTTAAAACATTGAGCGGTATATGTGTTGATATGGAAACTATGTTTGCTGTTTGTGAATACGTGAATGGGAAGGGTTAAGCAACAGTCTTAGATATAAAACTAAATTACTGTGTCAACAAATAACAGGGTAAATAAACAACTTGATCAACTAATAACATGTTCATCTATCAACATGGTCAAATAATAGCCGGTCAAACTAACAACTGAATCACCTAATAAAAGGGTCAACTATTTACTAACAACTGGGTCAATTAACAACTGGGTCAACTAATAACAATGTTAACTAGCAGCAAGGTCAACTAACAACATGGTCATCTAACATTTGGGTCAACTAATGACCAACTAACAACATGGTCATCTAACATTTGGGTCAACTAATGACCAACTAACAACAGGGCCATCTAACATTTGGGTCAACTAATGACCAACTAACAACAGGGTCATCTAACATTTGGGTCAACTAATGACCAACTAACAACAGGGTCATCTAACATTTGGGTCAACTAATGACCAACTACATTGGGGGGGGATGGGTTGTTTATTGTTCCAGGTAATATACTTCCAATAAAGATGATAGGATACGTCCTCTCTAAGAGTTAGTAGTCTATACTTAGAATAATTTCATTGGACAGTGAAAACTCGATATCTCGAACAGGATAACTCGAACCTTGTGATAAATTGAGCCAAAAGTTCGGTCTTTCCCTTTACAATACATAGAGAATATTACAATACTTTGCATAATTATCGTGGGCACCGGATCACTCGAGCTGTGTGTGTGTGTAAAGGCTATATCCCGCGAGACCGAAGGTGCCCAAGATATGCAAAGTATCGTAATATCCCTTTTATTATATACCTATAACAGTAAACAATAAATTAAAAATGACAGAAATATTTCGAACTATATTATGTGCCGCAGTGATCACAAGTGCTCCTCAACACATTGCGTATTAATATATGCATATAAACTGCATAAAAAACCTGACAAAATAGCGGTTGAACTGACCTCTTCGATTCAACAAAACAATCATGATTTCAAGTGTTTTAAATATATTAACACCGGAATAATGTGTATGTGAGAGTTTTATTCACTATCGCAAACCGAAACCGAAACCGAAACCGAAACCCACCCCATCCTACAGGTGCGTTCAGCATTAATTTAGACCTGCATTAACCTGTTAACTTGCGAAATTGTCCAGATTATAAATCAGATGACTCGAACTTCTGTAATCTCGAAGTAATTAGTATACTCCCTAGGAGTTCGAGATACCATAGTTCAACTGTATCTTTCACCACCATAAACGAATCCGCGATACTCTTAGTAAATAGTTTGGATCCACATTAGACGCCGAGTAACTCGGCGTTTGATCAGTATCCAAACTGCGCGACACTCTGGTGACGTATATATTTGAAACTAAATCCAATTTGAGACACAAAGCAGCCGATAATCTTGGGAGACGGCATTTATTTGGTGGCGAAAGGTTTAATTGAGATGGAAAACGAAATATATTCATGCTATATCACTGCTCTGTCTGGGGGTAAACTAATAAAAACTTACATAATACGCAGCTGTGAGAATGTCGACACAATATGCTGCCTTTGTCCGGGGAGATAGTGTCTGTGAAAAAATATAGAAGATAATCGATTTGAGATAGCAGTTATTCTAAAAAGGAAATTGCAGACAACTTTATTATACAGACACTTTTTATCATAAAATGATAAAACCATATTGTAGAAAAATTAGGGGGAATACCGGACAACAGAACATTATACAGTAAATCCCCATGAAAGAGGTCAATTTATGAATGAACATACATGTCTGAAAAAGCAGGTGACTGATTAATGTAGGGCGAAATTTCAAAATTATGCAGAACGCAAAAAGGTCTACTGTTGGGTCTTAATTGCACTCTGCACTACTTTAGCAACAATCTGCTTTTAAAGATACATTTTTGGCCGGATTGCTCGCAATCCAGGCTTATAGATTGGCGAATGCCGTCCGTCCGTCCGTCCGTCCGTCGTTCGTCCGTCCGTCCGGTTGACCTTTTTGTTTAAGTTAGTTATAGCCAAAGTATAATACCTACAGTAACCAAACTTGGCATGTGGGTTCATAATGAGGGTCACATTACATGTCATAGGTTGGCAGGTTACTATGACCCCTTTTTGACCTAGTTTTTACGCTTCATTGACTTAGAGAATTTCCAGGTTGACCTTTTTGTTTCCGATCGATAACTAATAAACAACTTGGCCTAGAATCTTCAAACTTGCTGCGGTGGTTGGTCATGACAACTACATGACCCCTATTGTTTTTTAGGTCACTAGATCAAAGGTCAAGGTCACAATGACCTTAACTGGTGAAATAGTTTCCGATCAATAACTGCTCAAGGGTTTGGCTTGGGATCTTCAAACTTGCTGTGATGGTTCGTCATGACCACTAGATGATCCCTATAGTTTTTGAGGACACTAGGTCAAAGGTCAAGGTCAGCATGTCCTTAACTGGTTAAATGGTTTCCGATCAATAACTGCTCAATGGTTTGGCCTAGAATCTTTAAACTTGCTGTGGTAGTTGGTCATGACCACTGGATGACTCCTATTATTTTTGAGGTCAAAGGTCAAGGTCCCCATGACCTTAACTAGTAAAATGGATTTTGATCAATAACTGCTCAAGGGTTTGGCTTAGGATCTTCAAATTTTTGGTCATGACAACTAGATGGACCCTTTTGTTTTTGAGGACACTTGGTCAAAGGTCAAGGTCACCATGACCTTAACTGGTGAAATGGTTGCCGATCAATAACTGCTCAAGGGTTTGGCTTAGGATCTTCAAACTTGCTGTGGTGGTTGGTCGTGACCACTAGATGACCCCTAATGTTTTTGAGGTCACTAGGTCTAAGGCCAAGGTCACCATGACCGTAACTGGTGAAATGGTTTCCGATCAATAACTGCTCAAGGGTTTGGCTTATAATCTTCAAACTTGCTGTGGTAGTTGGTCATGACCACTAGATGACTCCTATTGTTTTTGAGGTCACTAGGTCAAAGGTCAAGGTCACCATGACCGTAACTGGTAAAATTGTTTCTTATATTAACTGCTCAAGGGTTTGGCTTAGGATATTCAAATTTGCTGTGGTGGTTGGTCATGACAACTAGATGAGCCCTCTTGTTTTTGAGGTCACTAGGTCTAAGGTCAAGGTCACCATGACCTTAACTGGTGAAATGGTTTCCAGTCAATAACTGCTCAAGGGTTTGGCTTAGGATCTTCAAACTTGCTGTGGTGGTTTGTCATGACCACTAGATGACCCCTAATGTTTTTAGGTCACTATGTCAAAGGTCAAGGTCATCATGACATTAACAGGTGATATGGTTTCCAATCAATAACTGCTCAAGGGTTTGGCTTAGGATCTTCAAACTTACTGTGGTGGTTGGTCATGACAACTAGATGACCCCTATTGTTTTTGAGGTCACTAGGTCAAAGATTAAGGTCACCATGACCTTAACTGATGAAATGGTTTCCGATTAATGACTGCTCAATGGTTTGGTTGGGGATCTTCAAAATTGATGTGGTGGTTGGTCGTGACCACTAGATGACCCCTATAGTTGTTGAGGTCACTAGGTCAAATGTCAAGGTCACGATTACCTTAACTTGTGAAATGTTTTCAGATCAATAAATGATTAGTGGTTTGGCTTAGGATCGTCAAAGTTGCTGTGGTGATAAGTCATGACCACTAGATGACCTCTATAGTTGAAGTCACTAGATCAAAGGTCAGGGGGTCTGGGGGTATACATGTTTTACAAACATCTCTTGTTTTTTATGCTTCAATGAATTTCTAGATTGACCTTTTTAACATGTGGAGTCATAATGAGGACCTCATTACATGCAATTGGAATATGTTTTAACTATTCATTATGTCTTCAGCATCTGCTGATGCAGAAATGTATAATGATTGACTGTTCATCTGTATCACTTTAATCGGCAATCCGGCCATACCGACATTGGCGGTTTCTTGTTTATTCATAAAGTGGTCCCATTACGAGAAGTTTTAATGTACTTCCTTATGTAATTCTCAATATAACCCTTGTGCAGGACAATGTTACAGTAAAAACACTCTAATGCGACCACCAAAAAGGGGCATAGATCTGTCTGGCAGAGGCTATATGAGCTTTCTGCATTACTTTCGTCCGGCATTAAGCAACCACCTGCTTATATAAAGAGATATGAAATGGTCATTCTTTAAGTGGTCGCATTAGAGGGATCCTGCTATATATTTTTAATGTTTCACTACACCCCTGTCTAGGACAAACTAATAAATACTTACTAATAGTACTGTGACATTTTCGAACTTGTGTAGCAACACATTATCTTAACCCTTTCACCGACTATGTCGCAAAAATGCACAACGACAAGTAGTGCAGTCCCAGATCAGACGCCGTCTTTTCGAAGCGGCGTCTGATCTGGAACTACACTTTTGTCCCAATCTCTACTTCTATATCTGTGGTTTATTCCTTCGAAATTTGCATTTATTTATCTCATTTCCTTATTTTGCCGAAATGGTTTAACAAAATTGGATTGGAAACTATAATAATAAATCTGGCACCGAAAGGGTTAAAATTACATTTATGCGAAAAGCAAATTGCCAACTTACAGTAAAATCTCTCTATAACGGCCGCTAAATTTGGTTAATTAGTTGGTATTTAGGGCAGGTGGCTGCTTAAAGCAAGGCGAAAATAAAACAGAACGCTCCTATATGATCGTTCTGTTTTACTTTCACCTTGCTTTAAGCAGCCACCTGCCTATAACACAAAATACTTGATGTATTTTAGTGACCCTTATAGAGAGGTTTTACTGTATTTACGAACAACTGTATTTACAACAACTCCCTTATCGTTGTAGATAATAAACAGATCAGAACAGAATAAAAAGTACCCATTTTCTTACAATGAACCCTTCTGATGTTAACCGCGACCTGACTGGTATTTGCAAACAGCTTGGATCCAAATGAGACATCGGCTAACTCGGCAAACAGCTTGGACCCAAATGAGACATCGGCTAACTCGGCGTCTCATCGGCATCCAAATTGATTTACACTCGATCACTAATTTCTCAAATGTTTGAACGAATCACAAGCCAGCAAAGTGTTGAGCAGGTCCGAGATTGAGCAGGCATGATTGTATTCAACTTGATAATGGTAAAAACGGACATGTAAGTAAAAGGAGCAGCTGATATAGTCCAGATAATAAGAACTTGTAACAAGCGAAAAAAGAAGAACTATGAGAAGAAAATATAGAACCTGTCCTAAGCGGCCATTTATTTATTGAACATAGGAATCTTAAAAAGCTTATTGCATCACATTTGACCTGAATTAAGCTTCCGCATGCCTTACAGATCCATAATTAGACCTGCATTAAGCTACCATTTGATTTGCAGACCCATATTAATACCTCTTTCGGATGGCCTCTTAAGACAGGTTCTACTGTACATCAATTTTCATGGATGGTGTCTATGAAAAACCCTTACACTAAAAACCATTACACTAAAAATCGTTGCACAAAAACTCATTACACTAAAAGTCATTGCACTAAAAATCAATGCACGAAAAATCATAAACTCAAACGATTACTCAAAAGACGAAATTCAAAGGTTACATAATGATTAATCTAATTATTTTCTGCTTTCTGTTTTTGTCATATTGTCGAATCTAGCGCAAAGCAAAGAGTATATATATTACCCCGACTTGTCTATATTTCTATTGATCGCCATACATATATGGTAATCTCACATGTATATCTTCCCTCAACCCTCCTGCTGTTGATGGACATAAATGAGGCCATTATACAATTACTGTAAAACCCCGATAGTTAAACACTAAAACAACTATCATTATCGGTCTTTAAGGCAGGTGGCAGCTTAATGCAGGATGAAAGTCATGCAGAAAAGCTAATAGAGAAGATTTCTTCATGACTTTCACCCTGCATTGAACAGCCACCTGCCTAAAAGCATCAATTGTTCATTATTAAAATTTCGAGGTATCCAGTTTTTACTGTAAAGTATTACATGATTTAATGTTCAGCGAAACCTAATTAAATACATACCAATTCTAAATGGCTAGGTAGTAAAGTTTGATATCGAAAAGCGTATTGGATCAATACACAAGAGAATATATCTTCGAAGAGATCTCATTCGGTCCAAAGCAGGTTTTAACCCTAATTATGGTATAAGCGACCTGATTCGCATTTGAAAACAGCTTGGCTCAGGATGAGACGGCGAGTAACTCAGGGTGCACCCTGCACAGCCGTCTAATTTGGATCTACTCTGTTTGTATTGGCGTGAAAAGCCATCTACACAGGTAAACGGTTAAAAACATTTTTCCAAGATTATATCCTTCTCACATGAGAAAGAAAAGTTCAAAGATTCTGATAAGAACATGATTGACGCCGGCTCTTGAAGAACATGGAATCAAATTTGTATCAGGTCGACTATTTTAGTAGAATGTGATCACGCACTTCTTAGACCTGAGAAGAATATGATCTTGGAAAAAATGACGTGCTACTAAGGACGAATTAGCTGTAACTGTGCAACCTAGAATAAAAGTTGCCCAAGTAATACGCCAGGCTTAGTTATCATTTATGTCGTTTGTGAAATATAGCAAAAAGAAGAGCTAAATGTGTAAATATGAAAGTAAAGAAGAATGTTTGAACTGCACCTAATAACTTATGTGGGGAATAGGTGGAAGAGAATGTTTTTGCTCAACCCCTTTACCTGATACAGACGCCTTTTCACGTCTTTGCAAACAGTGTAGATCAAGATCAGACTGCTCCTGTAGGAGTATCAGACAAGGGTCTACATTATTTGCTTATGTATATGCATCTGATTCTACAATGTCTACCGCGGCCAATAATTCCCCTGTTCATATAACGTTATAAAAATCAGCTAACAAATACTCATGATGTCATTATTTGCTACATGAATATTGATCAGGTAATAAACAGGCTTGGGGGAAAATGGTTGACTGAACAGATATCATTTTCTCTTTTTAATAATTCCCTCCTAGATTATTGTAGACCCATCTACCGAAAAAGCGTTTACTAGGGGCAAGGGATTTTTTTTTTTTATAATTGTGTAACTTTAAAACCAATGTGATAAATAGAGCATTTGCTCATATGGAGCAAATGCTCTTTTTAACACTATGGTTTCAAAAAGTGACTTTTACAGACGCGTCAAAAGGCGTCAGTAAGAGGGAATGGGTTAAAACCTAATTTTGATCGAATGGGTTCTCTTTGAAGCCAACTTTCTTGTGTATTGTTTATTAAGTCGTCTGTTTCGAAGAAATCACGAGCTACATGTATTGTCGTAACTGCGGTGCCCGCGTCGTCGTGGTCATCGTTGTCATCGTCGTCCGAAATCTTAACATTGACCATAACTTCTTCAATTTTTCATTTACAACCTTCATTTTTGGTATGCATGTTCATCTTGACAATGACGACAGACGAGCGTTTGCACCCGCTTGCGATACTCTTGTTTTCACCTGCGACAATATGGCAGTGGCAGAAAAAAGAAGATTGTAGTCATTATGTAACCTTTAAAACTTATCTTCAGTGTAAAAGTTTTTAGTGTAATGTCCTTTACTGCAATGTTTTTATTGTAATGGTTTTAAATTTAATTGTAATCGGTTTTAGTGTAATGGGTTTTGATTGACATCATCCGTGAATATTAATATTGTATTCTTTCTTCTCAGTTTTCGTTCTTCTCTTATTCTCTGGAAAACATCAAACACTCCTTGTTGTACTCATACGTCTATTTCAAACCATTCCCTCATATTGACGCATCTGTAAAAGTCATGTTTTGAAACCATTGTGATAAACAAAGCATTTGATCCATAGGAGCAAATGCAATATTTATCACAATTGTTTCAGAACTACATAATTCTAAAATGTTCCTTTTCTCTAGTAAATGCTCCTTTTTGGTAGATTTATTCAAAGTGGTTACGTCTAAACATAGCCTATGAATAAATGCGTTAATCCTTCTCATGTTGAAAACATGAAATCTCTCTCATAGCAAATGTGCGATCAGCGGTGCACAATTCGTACCCATAGGATTACCAGTAACCTAGGGGTATATAGCTTTCCTATAACGTATGAATATGTTACACAGAAGAAAGGTTTGTGTTTCGCAAACATCTGAGCAAGTTCAATTTATATCATATTCCATTGGCTCGTGAGCGTAAATAATGCCTTTTTCAGCATTATTCACCAGAAATTATCTTGTTTTTCTCTGGCTACCGTATTCTGATTTAATTTAGTAAGCTTATCTTTAATTAAATCACAAGAAAAAGTAGAAAAATCGTATGTTCTACAGTGGATGCAAGAAACCTATTATGCTTAAGTTCATTTAAATTTATATTCTGAAGGGTTTTAATAGACCAGAAGAGAATTTTTACAGACCTTTCATAAGCTTTATCACACTATTGTTTTTACATGTTCTTTTTATCTAAGTTAAATAAGAAGTGAAAAGTACAGACAAGTTTGTAGTTGCACAAGAGCTAGAATTAGCAATAAAACGCGTTTTATTTTTCTATATAGTTTAGGTAACCAATATACTGTAGTTTATGTTGTGTAGTTTTAATATCTGCTTTAAGTTGTTCACCTTTTCGAGGTGGTCTGAATCAACCGTCTCTTTGTCTGTAGTAACTGAAATGTATGACTTCGATTTATAATAAAATGTTTGTATAAAAATCCTAAGTTTATTATTTCGACATAGACACGCGTGCTCAATAAATCACGGCCTGTTTGACCAACGTCAGCGTATTGGACACCACAACTTAAACTTGCTGGAGGATTTTGAATGAAAAACAGCGCAGACCCTGATCAGAGGAATCCTCTGTTTGCAAAAATGATGACGTGTGCGTGTCCAGCATTCAAAGTGTTAAACGGATCATATTTGAATACACCAGTGATAGAATCAACACACTATCGCTTAAATGTGTTAATTAATCAGTCGAATATCGTCGCTTGACTTAGCGATTATTACGTTGTTTAATCAAATCATATTTCACAACAGACCTTTAACCCTTTCCCTGTTTTTTGTTCATTCCAAATTCCAATACCTTATATTCATAGAAAAATAGATATAACGAAATGCGAAAGGTGGACCATTATAGTCATTTTAGAGAGTAAAGACACAGACCTTTCAAATTATATTAGCAAACAGAGTAGACCAAGAGCAAACGGCTCCTCTTGGAGCCATCTGATCTGGTCTACTCTGTTTGCAAATGTGTGAAAACACTTTTTATATGAGGGAAAGGGTTAATCAAAACAACATATTCTGTGATATGCCAGCGTTTGCTACAGTGTTTCTCCGCCACTATGCTACAATGATGTAGCCATTTTGCTGGCATCATTTAACACCACATACAATGCATATCAAATTCGTGTTTGTTTGGACAATATTTCAAACAAAAGCGCCACATTGTGTATTTACCCTTTCAATCATGAATCATCAAAGTGGAACAGTGTTTAACATAAGAGTCCACTCAGTATGAATGGCTTAAATATGCTAGAGGATTTTGAATAACCCAAACAGTGCATATACTGATCAGAGAGCTCTGCAGGGATCCCTCTGATCTGGGTATACACTGTTTTAGATGTTAGCAAAGAAACAAGAATCACAATGTTACAATGTTAAACAGCTTGTAATGAAAAGGAGATGTTTAAAATGTTACCAATAGTCTGCATGCCTGTCACACTATTGCAAAGCTCTGTTATAACCTCAGTAAAACGCTTTACAAATACGAACATCATTTTAGATGATCGAGTGTCTTACTTTGCGATCAAATGTAGTTCTGCAGTACGTAGTCTGGAAATGTCCAGTTCAACGTTACCAAATACACCAACTACCTAATACTTCAATTAATCCTCGCAAATGCAAACTTGTGTGTTTAGAAGAATTGAGAAAGTTTTTGCAGGTGGCTGGTTAATGCAAGGTGAAATTCATGCTGAAAGCACCGGAACAGCTGGCTGTCCTACTTTCACTCAACTGTAACCCTTTATTCCTTAAAACGCCTTTCTACGCCTTTGCAAAGAGAATAAACCCAGATCAGACTGCTTCTATCAGGGTCAATTAATCTTATCAATATTCACGATCTCATTATTTCTTATATGAATAATCCTGGAGTAAAGGTGCATATTTGAGTGTTCAGATAGGTGAGGTATTAGTGTATATTATGCATGATTATTTCTATTTTTGAGATCAGTTAGTATGTTTGTCTTCATTAAAATTGGTATTTTGAGTTCAATATAGGAATATCGCATTTGCCAACATGGAAATACAGCCTATCTCGCTGTAGAAAAATGTATGCTTTTGTATGTAGGATTGTGGTGTGCGGTGGTCTAGTGGTAACGCGTTTGACTATCAGTCCGGAGGTCCGGGGTTAAAATTCCGGTCCCTCCCGGAAATTTCAGAGACGCTTTTCCGTGTCTCCCATCGGCACATCCTCTTCACCCAGGGGTTAAAATGGGTACATGTGAGGGTCCACTCGCCGGTACTGCGGCTGCATGATTGCGCCATATGTTAGCAGTGCTCAATAATGTAGGCCAATGACTCAATGACCAGGAAAGTAAATGTACAGTCGGCTGAGAGGTCATTCGGACTGAAAATAGACTATAACTAGGTACTTTACTTTATGCTCAAATTTGGATCTGGTGCTATTTTGACTACTTCCGATATGGTGATTCTTCTAAGAGACATTTGGCTCGGTGTCAAACAGCTTTGATTCGAACTGTTTGCAAATGCGAGTCAGGTCGCAAATTGCAGGATAAGAGTTTATATGTCTACAAGTTGTATAGTGTGGCTTAAAGGTTTACATATCCACAAGTTGTATAGTGTAGCTTAAAGGTTTATATATCCACAAGCTGTATAGTGTAGCTTAAAGGTTTATATATCCACAAGTTGTATAGTGTAGCTTAAAGGTTTATATATCCACAAGCTGTATAGTGTAGCTTAAAGGTTTACATATCCACAAGTTGTATAGTGTAGCTTAAAGGTTTATATGTTCACAAGCTGTATAGTGTGGCTTAAAGGTTTACATATCCACAAGTTGTATAGTGTAGCTTAAATGTTTATATATCCACAAGCTGTATAGTGTAGCTTAAAGGTTTATATGTTCACAAGCTGTATAGTGTGGCTTAAAGGTTTATATATCCACAAGTTGTATAGTGTGGCTTAAAGGTTATATATCCACAAGTTGTATAGTGTGGCTTAAAGGTTATATATCCACAAGTTGTATAGTGTGGCTTAAAGGTTATATATCCACAAGTTGTATAGTGTGGCTTAAAGGTTATATATCCACAAGTTGTATAGTGTGGCTTAAAGGTTTATATGTTCAGAAGCTGTATAGTGTGGCTTAAAGGTTTATATATCCACAAGTTGTATAGTGTGGCTTAAAGGTTATATATCCACAAGTTGTATAGTGTGGCTTAAAGGTTTATATGTTCAGAAGCTGTATAGTGTGGCTTAAAGGTTTATATATCCACAAGCTGTATAGTGTGGCTTCCCGTACTTCATTCTCAGTGTTGTTATACCTTCTGATCCTTCGAGATCATGAATTTCAGTACTTCTTGTTCTGAAAATTGAATACCGCTTAAGCCGGTGCTAGGGGGCGTGAGCAGTGTTGCACTTTCAATTACTGCCCATGAACAGACTCAATAATTCCGAGTCTGCAATTGTCTCTTTATGTGTTGCAATTTTTGCTTTCGGGGGATCACCACCCTTCAGAATTTAAAAGTTTATATATCCACAAGCTGTATAGTGTGGCTTAAAGGTTTATATATCCACAAGCTGTATAGTGCGGCTTAAAGGTTTATATATCCACAAGCTGTATAGTGTGGCTTAAAGGTTATATATCCACAAGCTGTATAGTGTGGCTTAAGGGTTTATATAACCACAAGCTGTATAGTGTAGATTAAGGGTTTATATTACAAGCGGTATAGTGTGGCTAAAAGTGTTTATATATCCACAAGCTGTATAGTGTGGCTTAATGGTATATATATCCATAAGCTGTATAGTGTGGCTTAAGGGTTTATATATCCACAAACAGTACAGTGTGGCTTAAGGGTTAATATATCCACAATCAGTATTGTGTGGATTAAGGGTATTACATATCCACAAGCTGTATAGTGTGGCTAAGGGTTAATATATCCACACGCTGTATAGTGTGGCTTAAGGGTATTATATATCCACAAGCTGTATAGTGTGGCTAAGGGTATTATATATCCACAAGCTGTATAGTGTGGCTAAGGGTTTATATATCCACAAGCTGTATAGTGTGGCTTAAGGGTTTCTATATCCACAAGCTGTATAGTGTGGATTAAGGTATTATATATCCACAAGCTGTATAGTGTGGCTAAGGGTTTATATATCCACAAGCTGTATAGTGTGGCTTAAGGGTTTCTATATCCACAAGCTGTATAGTGTGGCTTAAGGGTTTATATATCCACAGGCTGTATAGCGTGGCTTAAGGGCTTATATATCCACAAGCTGTATAGCGTGGCTTAAGGGCTTATATATCCACAAGCTGTATAGTGTGGCTTAAGGGTTTATATATCCACAGGCTGTATAGCGTGGCTTAAGGGCTTATATATCCACAAGCTGTATAGCGTGGCTTAAGGGCTTATATATCCACAAGCTGTATAGCGTGGCTTAAGGGCTTATATATCCACAAGCTGTATAGCGTGGCTTAAGGGCTTATATATCCACAAGCTGTATAGCGTGGCTTAAGGGCTTATATATCCACAAGCTGTATAGTGTGGCTTAAGGGTTTATATATCCACAGGCTGTATAGCGTGGCTTAAGGGCTTATATATCCACAAGCTGTATAGCGTGGCTTAAGGGCTTATATATCCACAAGCTGTATAGCGTGGCTTAAGGGCTTATATATCCACAAGCTGTATAGCGTGGCTTAAGGGCTTATATATCCACAAGCTGTATAGCGTGGCTTAAGGGCTTATATATCCACAAGCTGTATAGCGTGGCTTAAGGGCTTATATATCCACAGGCTGTATAGCGTGGCTTAAGGGCTTATATATCCACAAGCTGTATAGCGTGGCTTAAGGGCTTATATATCCACAAGCTGTATAGCGTGGCTTAGGGGCTTATATATCCACAAGCTGTATAGCGTGGCTTAAGGGCTTATATATCCACAGGCTGTATAGCGTGGCTTAAGGGTTTATATATCCACAAGCTGTATAGCGTGGCTTAAGGGCTTATATATCCACAAGCTGTATAGCGTGGCTTAAGGGTTTATATATCCACAAGCTGTATAGCGTGGCTTAAGGGCTTATATATCCACAAGCTGTATAGCGTGGCTTAAGGGCTTATATATCCACAAGCTGTATAGTGTGGCTTAAGGGCTTATATATCCACAAGCTGTATAGCGTGGCTTAAGGGCTTATATATCCACAAGCTGTATAGTGTGGCTTAAGGGTTTATATATCCACAAGCTGTATAGTGTGGCTTAAGGGCTTATATATCCACAAGCTGTATAGCGTGGCTTAAGGGCTTATATATCCACAAGCTGTATAGTGTGGCTTAAGGGTTTATATATCCACAAGCTGTATAGCGTGGCTTAAGGGCTTATATATCCACAAGCTGTATAGTGTGGCTTAAGGGCTTATATATCCACAAGCTGTATAGTGTGGCTTAAGGGCTTATATATCCACAAGCTGTATAGCGTGGCTTAAGGGCTTATATATCCACAAGCTGTATAGCGTGGCTTAAGGGCTTATATATCCACAAGCTGTATAGCGTGGCTTAAGGGCTTATATATCCACAAGCTGTATAGCGTGGCTTAAGGGTTTATATATCCACAAGCTGTATAGTGTGGCTTACTTTACTTCCTGAACGTTTATGTAAGAAATAATGACATTACGAATAGCATTACAAGATATCTCTATCTTAAATTTCATTTGTTTTAAATATTCTGTAAGCATTATATATGTAAGCATTATATATATTTTGTACATGCAACTTATTTATGTGAAGCGCTTTTGAACGCACATATCCTGTGTGAAAAGAGCGCTATATAAATGTTGTATAATAATAATAATAATTAGAGTTGCACATTAACACGTGCGAATGTAGGCCAATGAAGAAACTGCAAAATCAGATCTATATAATTCCATCATACGCAAACAGAACAGAACATACCCTGATCAGACGGCTCTAACTGGAGCTGTCTGGCCTGGACTTCTCGATTTGCAACGGAGTTAAAGATTATTTTTTCACAGACATCAATTGTTAGTTTATTTAATTCTTCATCTATCCAATGGCATATATTATCTGCTACCATTAGGTTTTCCAAGCCATAGGTACAAAACTGAACTCTTTACGATACTATAATGACACACCCACATCTTTTAATAGGTGATATGAGCTAACAGACTACGAATATATCTAATATCGTAAAACAGTACAAGGTATCTTAAATTCAACAAAAACAAAACAATAAGCAAAACCAAGACATGACGCTGGTATTTAACCCATTTAATGTTTATTTATGTAAGAAATATCGACATCATGCATATTTATTAGTTGAAATTTATAACGGCATATATACTCATAAAGTGTTGGTATTGATAGAAACTCTAGAGGGAGGCCTATTATAATGTCATAAGCAAACAGAACAAACTCTGATCAGAAACATCCTACAGCGTGAAAACGCCTTTGTAGGAGAGCGGTTAAACCATGCATTAAAAGTAGTCATGCTGACGTATTTTTGTTCAACTTCAATATCTCCATTGAAACCACAGATGGGAATAAGGTTTGTCATAGGATATACGTAGTTATACGAATTTCAATGCTTTTAGTTATGAAAATTGACTACTGCTTAAGCCGGTTCTAGTTATGAAAATTGACTTCTGCTTAAGCCGGTTCTAGTGGGCCTGAGTAGTGTTGAACTTTTAATAACTACTCACGAACATTCTCAATAAAACCGTGTCTGCAGATTTCTCTTTTCGCATTGCTGCTTTTGCTTTCTAGAGATATCCTACTTTCAGAGTTCATGTACTTCACAACAATAGGTGTAGCGACATTCATTCTCAGAGTTGTCATATTTGTTGTGCCTTCGGGATCATAAATTTCATAGCGTTTAGTTATGAAATTGAATACCATTTAAGCTAGAAGGCGTGAGCAATGTTGCATTTTGAGTAACTGCTCATAAACAGACTCAATAAATCCGATTGTGCAACTTTCTCTGTTCGCATTGCTGCGTTTCTCTCCTACTGTGAGTATCTCTATGTACTTGACACTGACGCTTGCATATATGCCTTATACAGTAGTGTCGTATATATGTATGTTTATTGTGCTCAAACAAGTGGGAGAAAATCAACCAGCTCTAGTGTTTTGTCGAAATTCCTATTATTCAATAATCGTATGACCGTTTCCCTCATAAATAATCTATAGAGAGTATTCAGTGTAGCATACATGACGTGTGTCTACAACAAATGATCAGCTGTCACATACATGACAAACCAAATGACAACGCACTTACAGTAATAAGTGAACTTGACATCCTAACAATACCAAGAATATTGTTCAGTAGTAATACACACAAATATTTACATAGAATGTTTATTCTGGTTATTATATATATTATCGGAAAGTTCAAATGATTGGAGCAATGTTCTACAAACCATTTTAGAGTACATTACGTTAATAACAAATACCGAATTAAACAGCAGCAGCATTGTGTGTACATGTTCATTGTTTTAAAACGGATATTCGGTTCATACAATTTTCAGTTTCACGGCTCCGCCTGATCTGGATCTGCTCTGTTTGCCTATGAAAGTTTCTGCCGGTACCAAACGTTCATATGTCCATATGCCATAAACTTCATAACAATGGTATTGGCCATAATGTCTTGGTCAAGGTTACAAACCGGCAAGATTACACAAGACACTTTGAATTTATGGCCCTTGAATTATTCAAAATTGGCTGTTTTAGCATTGTCCGTTCTCTAACTCAACGGTTTTGTTGTCTGTCTGCACGATATCTATCCAAACAAGTGTTCATGTATGTATAATCCTATTCTTTCATCAGTTTACTGAAACTGTTTTCACAGACATGAAGCAGACTTCGTATTAAATACATTATATAGGGTTGTACATGTATTTCTAATAAGCATATTTGTTTTGTTTGTATTTCGTGTTTGTATGTATGCTCTTCTGTAAAGGAGGAATGAAGGTATATATCTATCTACCTAAACTGGCGTTTCGAGTTCGATATACTAAGCAGAGGATAATTATTTTTCAATTTTATTCTCTGAAAATGAAGCTATTAATGTGTTGTATTTTCCAACAACGTCACTGTATTTATACACATATAATGATCTTAACGTCAGTATATTTATACACATATACTGGCCTTAACGTCACTATATTTATACACATATAATGGTCTTAACGTCACTATATTTATACACATATAATGGCCTTAACGTCACTATATTTATACACATATAATGGTCTTAAGCGGTATGGACTTACCCATACACGTGAGACTCATACATATTCCGTTTATTATCGTCGGTAATCTTCGGATAAGTTTACGAAGGTATTCATTATCAATCAGTAATTGGTAATATACATTCATCCCGACAAGTACTCTATAAGAATACAATCCTCGTGGAAATGATTAGTATTGGTTTTTGTCACAGAGTATTACGAACAATCCCGATAAACACGCCGAAGATTAATCGAGTCTCAGGTCAAATTGAGGAAATAATATGTAAGAATATCAACCAGCTTAATATTTATAGTGGTATATAAACACAATAATTGGCCCTGGTAAAATCTGTATAATCAGATATATACTATTTTATATTTTATAAGCAAATATAGGAGACCCTAATTAGACGGTTCCTACAGGAACAGTCCGATCTAGGCCAACTCTGTTTGTAAAAATGTTAACAGATGTGTCTATAGAGTATATATATTACAGTGCTGATGAAGGAAAAACTGGTATGGCATTACGGCAGCAGTATCCACTGACAAAGTGAATGTCTAATAAACGTTTCTTCGCTGAAACATAAATATAATAAGAATTTCCTATTGTAAGCATCGCTCGTGCAAATGAAAACATGCACGTGTAAATAGTTATCACTGAACTTGCTGTAGGTGAACTTGGTCATGATTACCCCTGTAAACAATTTGGATCCACTGGTGAAATACCGAGTTACTCACATTTACCGTGCCTACCGTGCACCCCTAGACTTTTTTCATGGGTACCAAAATGTTCAGAAAAGTGTCCTGAATCAGAATCGCGAATGTACTCAAACTTAAATTCTTTTAGGCTATGTGTATTTAACCGTTTCCATGGCAACCCCCCCCAGTTTTCGTAATGATGACCCATACCTACAAATTCGCCCATATCACAGCCAGTTTTTGTCCTAAAACTATAAAACTGGTACCGAATGGAAGATAAGACATTGTGCTTTTATTTCTAACTTGTTTTGTTTTAAATTACCTTATTTGCATACTCATGAATATTAATGAGAACATTGAAAATAGTAAAAAAAAGTATAGAAATAACGTAAACCTTTCATTTTGTATCCTACAAATATCAGAAAATAACTTCAAATGCAGTTTAACATGATGACGAAACCCCCAGGAAACAAAATATCCAATTTGAGGACCATATCATTAATTTTAAGCACCATTTTCACCGTTTCCATGGCAACCTGCAGTTTTCGTAATGATGGCCCATACCTACAAATTCGCCCATATCACAGCCAGTTTTTATCCAAAACCTATAAAACTGGTACCAAATTGGAGATAGGACATTGTACTTTTATTTCCAGTTTTTTTTAAATTATCTTATTTGCATACTCATGAATATTAATGAGAACATTAAAAATAGTAAAAACAATATAGAAATAACGTAAATAGTGTAAACTATTCACTTTCTAACCTACAAATATCAGAAAACAAATTCAAATGCAATTTAACCTGATGACAAAATCCTCAGAAAACAAAATATCAAATTTTAGGACAAAAAATTTAACAATGAAGTTAGAATGGTTGCCTAGGAAACAGATATATCACCATCAGTGCTATATAATGTGTCCCAAATTTATTTATCTAATAATCTTGGTGATATTCAGTGATCATAGTAAACTTTAGCCAACCATTTTGCGTATTTGTTTGCTTTATAAGAGAAAGACTGATGTCGGTCGAAAATTTCAACATCTATTACTGTTCTCATAAATATTCATACATATGCAAAATTAGTTTATATCAGAAAAGTAATATTTACTATTAAAGCAATGCCTCATATCTATGTTTGTAACAATTGATTTCATGATTCATCAAAAATAACAGATCTAGCGGAGTATTACAGTTGGATGTCAAATTTCCAAAATTTGTGAAAGGATCGGTTACCATGGAAACCGTTACAATCTTACTTACAGTTCATTGTTTGGGTATCAATTAAGATGATTAACCTTCTGAGTATTTTTTCATCAATTTAAACTACATTTGAAGTTGTTTTCTGATATTGGTAGGATAAAATTTGAGAGGTTTACGTTATTTCTGTATTTTTTGCTGTTTTTTAATTATTCTCATTAATATTCATGTGTATGCAAATAAGGTAATTCCTAAGTATAGCCTTTAAACCAAAGCACAATGTCTTAGCTTTAATTCGGTACAAGTTTTATACAGTTAGCACAAAAACTTCCAGTGATATGGAAGATTTCTGCAGGTAGGTATCGACTAATAAAACTGTGTGAACAGAGTGAAATGAATGGTTACTATGGAAACAGTTAAAAAGTTACTTAGAGTTAAGTTTTTGGTCCTCAAATGTAATATTTTGTTTTCTGAGCATTTTGTCATCAGGTTAAACTGCATTTGAAATTGTTTTCTGATATTTGTAGGATAAAACGTGAATAGTTTACATTATTTACGTTATTTCTATATTGTTTATACTATTTTTAATGTTCTCATTAATATTCATGAGTATGCATGAGGTTATTTAAAAAACAAAAAAACTGGCAATAAAAAGCACAATGTCCTATCTCCAATTTGGTACCAGTTTTATAGGTTTTGGACAAAAACTGGCTGTGATATGGACGATTTTGCAGGTACGGACCATCATTACGAAAACTAGGGTGTTGCCATGGAAACAGTGAAAATGGTGCTTAAAATTAATACCATGGTCCTCAAATTGGATATTTTGTTTCCTGGGGGTTGCGTCATCATGTTAAACTGCATTTAAAGTTATTTTCTGATATTTGTAGGATAAAAAATTGAAAGGTTTACGTTATTTCTATACTTTTTTACTATTTTTAATGTTCTCATTAATATTCATGAGTAGAGTATGAAAATATGGTAATTTAAAAATACAGTTAGAAATAAAAGCACACTGTCTTATCTTTCATTTGGTACCAGTTTTATAGTTTTAGGACAAAAACTGGCTGTGATATGGGCGAATTTGTAGGTATGGGTCATCATTACGAAAACTGGGGGGTTGCCATGGAAACGGTTAAAATACACATAGCCTAAAAGAATTTAAGTTTGAGTACATTCGCGATTCTGATTCAGGACACTTTTCTGAACATTTTGGTACCCATGAAAACAAATCTAGAGGGGGTGGGTTGGGGGGGGGGGGGGTTGCGCGGTAGGCACTATTGGCTCCCTGAGTAATTTGTTATTTATCTTAAAATGACTGAAAAGTGCCAGTGTTTAACATGGAAAATGTGGCGTCATTTGACTTGTACGTTAGACAAAACCAACCAACCAGCCGGCTTGTACAGGGGCTACTCTGTCTGCTATGGTGTGAAAGGGTGTTTATATGAGGGGAAAGTGCGTTTATATGAGGGCAAAGTGCTAATGCTTGCGAATATCAGTATACGGAGTAAAATAAGCACAACTCTATTGAAACATTTTGTGAAACTATTGACACCTTTATAATGAAACATCTATAGGGAACCGATCCCATTTTAGCTCGAGAAAAACAGTTGGTCATTGACACTTATAAACCACCACGAATGATCAAATTGTGTCCACAGTGGCTGTCTGCAGACAGTCCAAACAATTATTTCTAAAGTAACTTTCAAACCAAAGACGTGGCTTACTGTACAGGGAGTACTGCAAACCTTCTCTAAATCAGATGGAGTATGCACATGGAGTACTGTGAACCCTCTCGAAACCGGACATGTGTCTTACTGTACAGGTAGTACTGCAAACCCTCTCTAAACCGGACAGGTGTCTTACTGTACATGGAGTACTGCGAACCCTCTCTAAATCGGACAGGTGGCTTACTGTATAGGGTACTGCGAACCCTCTCTAAATCGGACAGGTGGCTTACTGTATAGGGTACTGCGAACCCTCTCTAAACCGGACAGGTGGCTTACTGTATAGGGTACTGCGAACCCTCTCTAAACCGGACAGGTGGCTTACTGTATAGGGACTACCGCGAACCCTCTCAAAACCGGACAGGTGTCTTACTGTATAGGGACTACCGCGAACCCTCTCTGAACCGGACAGGTGTCTTACTGTATCGGTACCGGCCTTTATCGCAGAGTGAAAGCCATGCAGAAGACTTCTTTTTGGAGCTGTCTGCCTGACTTTCACACTGCATTAAGCAGTCATCTGCCTAAAAGGCATGGATTTTTCTTCAGTTTCCAGGCACATTTACAGGTATTACCTATCATGCTGGTTAAAAATGTACTGCCCTGTTTTCAGGACATCGATAAATGCCATAAACGGTGTCTTGATTTAGAATTTCGGATATCATGAATCGCTTCTAATGAGCTGAAAGCGCCACACCGCCCTGTAATAAATAGCAAGACTATAATTATATAAGTAGTGTATCTTATTTACCAGCTATTCTAACCAGAACCAACACGACACGTTTGGCGGAGAGTGCTTTGTGTTGCAATGTGTCGTTTGATAAGGGTCTGTATTATTTGGTAATTACAAACTGTGTAGGAATTTGAAGAGGTGAAGCAAAAGGAGCCTGAAAAGATGGAATAGCGTATTATTTGCCCCAACAAATGAAGTGTATATGTTGTAAGAATTAATGTTCCCGCTAATAAACACTTAATGTTAGAAATGCAAACAATGATTATAATACTTTCTTATTTTAATTTCCAACCCTCACACCTAATATTCGACATGAAGGAAGTTATAACCTTTAAACCTTTAAGGTGGAATGTTTATCTGACACCTGGTAAAGTAAATGCTCTGTACGCTGACAACTTAATATATAAGCCTGGCTCAATTAGGCAGGTTTTGTATGTAGGACGACAGTAAGGCTCCCATGGGAGCTTTGTCATTACTTTCATTCTGCATTAAGCAACGACCTGACTGCTTGTCAAGTATTCGTTTCCTTTTTGTTGATCGTTATACAGAGGTTGGCAATGGACTTGTTATTGATCAATTAAGCTGATGTGCTTCATTAGTGTGTGTATTGGAGGATTGGTCAATTGCAATGATGATAGCGCTTGTGATAGCGAAAGTTGAGAATGTAACAAAGTCGGTTTGATCATGTAACACTAATTAATTACCACGACTCACTGGTATTTAATTAACTCTTTCAATACTGGATATTCAAAGTGGAATGGTCCATCAGTGTTTAAAAACACCATTCAGCATGAAGTGCCTCAATTTGCTAGAGCATTTTGATGACCAAATAGTGTAGACCCTTTATCAGGGTCTATTAAATCTGAAAGAGTTTTCATCCTGTCATGACATGCTTCAATATTTAACTCTTTACCTCGTAAATATACATGTAAGAAATAATAACAGTATGAACAGTAATTCACATTTTTATTGGCACTTGAACACAATTTTTGTAATATCGTGTCTGTTACCGTATATATTTCATAACCAAACAAAGCAGATCCTGGCCAGACTGCTCCTAAAGACCCGTTTCATCTAAATCTAAATTCTGAAAGGAGGTGATCCCCCGAGAGCAAAAATTGCAACACAAAAAGAGAAAATTGCAGACTCGGTTTTATTGAGTCTGTTCATGAACAGTAATTGAAAGTGCAACACTGCTCACGCCCCCTAGCACCGGCTTAAGCGGTATTCAATTTTCAGAACAAGAAGTACTGAAATTCATGATCTCGAAGGATCAGAAGGTATAACAACACTGAGATGAAGTACGGGGCGACGTTTTACGGCCGCCACACAAGCACTTAACACCTGCTGTTGTGAAGATTATAAATTCTGAAAGGGGGTGATCCCCCGAGAGCAAAAATTGCAACACAAAAAGAGAAAATTGCAGACTCGGTTTTATTGAGTCTGTTCATGAACAGTAATTGAAAGTGCAACACTGCTCACGCCCCCTAGCACAGGCTTAAGCGGTATTCAATTTTCAGAACAAGAAGTACCGTCGATTCTGTTTGCAAAAGACGTCCAACTGCTTCAAAGCAGGCAAATGGTCAACCTTAACCCCTTCCTTTACATAAACGCATTTTCACGCACCTGCAAGCAGAGTAGACCCAGATCAGACGGATCCTATAGGAGACGTTATATCAGGGTCTGGACTGCTTGCTAATGGAATTTGATAGACATGTTTCTTTAGTTTCTAAAATAACTACAATGTTCCTTCTTACATATTTCATTATACCCATTTTGTCCTTAAATATTCAGTAGGTATTGGTATAGTTATAAACACAGAACAGGAAAAGAGTTTTAAAAACATATTTTATTTCCATATTGAAGGAAATTGGGACGGGTCGCAAGTTCTTACACCATTAGAATTGACCCTCTCCTTACAAAGGGTTTATATCAGTTGTCTCGCATTCAACATGCTAAAAGTCAAGTATCATTCATTGACATCAGTATTTTATGACATCTGAAGTTCTTTCAAGAAAATCAGTGAAGTTTTTTCAAGCAAATAACTCATAATGTCACAACAAACCTAACCGAATCAACTAATATAACCTAATCAACATCTTTTAGAAAGGTCAGGGAGTTTTCTATTTCAGACATTCTTGGACTAGATGAGTGTATTCCACGAGATGCCTACATCTACTACAGTTAAAACCTTTTTAAAGCGGAATTTCAAATCAGTATTGATCAATGCCGATCTTTATGACAGGTGGTAGCTCAATACAAGGTGAAAGCCATGCATAGTGCAGGTGGTAGCTCAATACAAGGTGAAGGCCATGCATAGTGCAGGTGGTAGCTCAATACAAGGTGAAGGCCATGCATAGTGCAGGTGGTAGCTCAATACAAGGTGAATGCCATGCATAGTGCAGGTGGTAGCTAAATACAAGGTGAAGGCCATGCATAGTGCAGGTGGTAGCTCAATACAAGGTGAAAGCCATGCATTGTGCAGGTGGTAGCTCAATACAAGGTGAAGGCCATGCATAGTGCAGGTGGTAGCTCAATACAAGGTGAAGGCCATGCATAGTGCAGGTGGTAGCTCAATACAAGGTGAAGGCCATGCATTGTGCAGGTGGTAGCTCAATACAAGATGAAGGCCATGCATAGTGCAGATGGTAGCTCAATACAAGGTGAAGGCCATGCATAGTGCAGGTGGTAGCTCAATACAAGGTGAAGGCCATGCATAGTGCAGGTGGTAGCTCAATACAAGGTGAAAGCCATGCATAGTGCAGGTGGTAGCTCAATACAAGGTGAAGGCCATGCATAGTGCAGGTGGTAGCTCAATACAAGGTGAAGGCCATGTATAGTGCAGGTGGTAGCTCAATACAAGGTGAAGACCATGCATAGTGCAGGTGGTAGCTCAATACAAGGTGAAGGCCATGCATAGTGCAGGTGGTAGCTCAATACAAGGTGAAGGCCATGCATAGTGCAGGTGGTAGCTCAATACAAGGTGAAAGCCATGCATAGTGCAGGTGGTAGCTAAATACAAGGTGAAGGCCATGTATAGTGCAGGTGGTAGCTCAATACAAGGTGAAGGCCATGTATAGTGCAGGTGGTAGCTCAATACAAGGTGAAGACCATGCATAGTGCAGGTGGTAGCTCAATACAAGGTGAAGACCATGCATAGTGCAGGTGGTAGCTCAATACAAGGTGAAGGCCATGCATAGTGCAGGTGGTAGCTCAATACAAGGTGAAGGCCATGCATAGTGCAGGTGGTAGCTCAATACAAGGTGAAGACCATGCATAGTGCAGGTGGTAGCTCAATACAAGGTGAAGGCCATGCATAGTGCAGGTGGTAGCTCAATACAAGGTGAAAGCCATGCATAGTGCAGGTGGATTATTCATCTTACGTGAGATCAAAGAAGGCTTGGTTTCTGTAGTCACACACATTCATATCAATCAGAGTCAAGGGTTGACTGCACTTATGAGAATTAAAATCTGAAAATTAGAAACATCTGCTTTATGTAACCAAGTTAAATGATGTTTTATCCTCCGCTGAAAGCGGAAGACTATAGTTTGGGCGTTGTTGCGTCCGTGCGTTCCGCGGTCATATCTAAAAAACGGTTGGGATTTATTCTATGAAACATTGTGTAAATGTTTAGTATTGTTTTCCAAAAACATCCGGAGTCATATCTAAAAAAAAGGCTTCTAGTTTTTCTTTAAAACTTCGTTTAAGTGTTAGGTAGCATAAAGAAATGCGGCCCAGCAAGTGTCACTTACATTGACCTTAGAACACGAAAGTTATGTTTCTAACAGAAATGCAGCCCTGCTAGTGGCACGTACACGAGAGTTATGGTTCTTTCTTTTTCAAAACTTTAGCATTTTTGTCCGCCTGGTCAGTAACTCAGTAAAATACTGAGACCAGCCCATGTTTGGCGGGGAGTATCAATTCTGCGCATATGTTTGTTATTTTGTATCTGTCGCCAGTTCTGTCAGCCCTTACTACAGGACTACTCATGTACGAGATAATGACATCATGGATATTCATTAGCTTATTTTTATAATGGCACACTAACACAGGAATCCTTGGCCATGGCAGAAACTATAGAATCACACCTATATCATTTCATAAGCAAACAGAGCAGGCCCTGATTAGACGGCTCCTACAGGAATGAACTGATCTAGGTCTATTCTGTTTGCAAAGGCGTAGAAAGGTGTAGAAAGTAAACGGTTAATATGTACAGGAGTACTCGTTGGTGTATTGATTTCACCCATATACAGTTTGTTTCTATTACTATGTATATTATTTTATTTGGTGACTGAAGCTACACTGGAAAGTTCGACTCTACATTTAGTTATTATATTTAGATAGTATTCGCTGCATTTTTCTGTTTTGTAAAACGTCAATTAACTGGACGTCTCATCGGATTCAAATATGTTTGACACTCTGTCAGAATTTTTCAATAGAAAACCCCTCAACTTATAATAAGTATTTTTAACCCATGAGTTTTTATGAACGTTTGAAATCAGTGTAGAACCTGTTGAAAAGGTTCCTAAAGGAGCCCCTCATCAAGGTTTGCCATGTTATGTTTCTTCAAAACAATTGATGAATAATCACGGTAAGCTTGATCTGTTAAATGTTGAAATAGTAAATTCGAAAATTCAGTTTTGAAAGTGTTAAAATACATATATAATTTAAACAATGTGGCATTGTTGTACTCAACTCTCAATATGGCGTTTGTTCCTTCAACACTCCTCTCATGATTGAAGTCAAATGCTGGTGCTAGATGAACAATTAACACACGTACGCTTCGGATATTGGAGAAAAAAACCATATGGCCCAGATCAAAAGTTGTATGTACGAGTCCTTTAACTCTGTAGCAGCCAACTTTTGTCGTCTGCACACTTTGTCGTCTGCTACAGTTTACCCCTCTCATATTTGTTGCAAAAAAAACATTGTCTATCGGCGTTTTATCTGGACCCAAACTGTTTGTATAGGTAATTGCAGATGTGACATTGGAAGCGAAAAAATTAATCAGAGTATGCGTTGCACAGTGGACAATTCCTCTCACACGTGGGCTGATATTAAATAAACACGCCCATTCAAACACTGAACAAACTATCAAATGATATGATGGAAATTTAAAGAGTAACTTCGTGATCGTTTGCTACGAAAAATAAAGCTTTTAACCTTGAACATATTACCCATTGTACAATATACTGTAAAACCTCTCTAAAGTAACCACTAAAAGGCGTCTAATCACGTGCGGATTTCAGATTGTTGGGGGTAGAATTTTAAAAGTTGGATGACATCACTGCTAATATCTTTGTAATTTACAAAGACACTAGTGATGTCACCTAACCACCAACAGGGAAATAAGAAAATATTATATCTACATCTAATAAAATTACTCAAACAAGTTTGTTTGGGCAATTTTAGGGGGGGGTGGGGGTGGGGGGGGGGGCGTACGGCGGGCACCGCATCTCTAAATCCGCGCCTTCTAATGCTAGAAATTTAAGAGAGGTGGTAACTTACTGCAATATCATTGTTATAAAATGTAAAGCTCCTCGGTAGCTTTCTGCATTAATTTCGTTCAGCAACAAAACAAATTTGGAGGAAATGAATAAACTACTACTTTTTAATAAATTAAGTAACCGTTTTAAATGTGTTCTACTGTAGCATAGGTTTTGTTTCTCAAACACTCCGTATGCGGTATTCTAGTAATTTCAGTAAGGGAATAAGGTATTCTCAATCAGAGCACGACTAGATTGATATTGCAAGCAATCTGGATCCAAATGAGACGCCAAGTAAAACGGTGTCTCATCAGGATCCAAGCTGTTTAACACTCGCTCATTAGATTTTCAATAGCTTGATCGAATCGGAAGTCAAATCTAATTTTGAGCAGACATTATTCTTTTCAGCATTAGAAGCTTAATATTTAGCCCTTTCACAGCCAATAAATGCGCCAGGATAAATAGTGCAGTCCAAGATCAGACACCGCCTTGAAAGGCGGCGTCTGATCAGGCACTTCACGTTTTGTCTCAATCTCTATTTCTATATATATGCTTTATTCCTTTTAAATTTGCATTTATCTATCCCATTTTCTTTTTTACGGAATGATTTAACAAACTTGGATTGCAGACAACAATTAGAAAATCAGTGCCGAAAGGGTTAAGTGGTCGCTTTAGAGAGGTTCAATTGTTATAAAGTGTTTTGTTTCCCTCAACACTCCTTTCGCGATCGAAGTCCAATGTTAACTGCAGTAAGGGAATTAATGGTCTGCCTGGACATTTAGGACTAAATATGACAACAATAACACCTTCTACTCTTTTCAAATTGTCCGTGTCTGTCACGATTGCTTGCTGTCTTGTTAGAGTATGTCATTATCGGGTAACAGAATTACATGGTATAAACATTACTGCGTCGACTATCGATAAACTCACTCGTATAGTCAGCCTGCAGATGGAGACAGATGAATAACCGCACACTGATAACAAACCAATATCATACCAACATCTGGACAGAACTGATGTAAGAGATGGATACTTAAATACTATCCACTAATCTCTACGCTGTCCATTAGGATTCTGTATTATAAAAAGGAAGTGTGGATCATATTTATCTATCGAGGACCGGACCGTACTGTATGTTGATATTAATTATATGAGTATCAGATAATTAACCAGTTTAACGGATTCAATAATTTGTCGAGTTAGTGACTTCGCAAGTATCCTCCTAGTTTTATTTTGAATGCAAGGTATATAGCGGATTTTGAAATTTTTAGCCTTTATTATTAATTGGAACATTTGCTTGATTACAAATTCATCAAATGGAATGCACAATGGGCTGTGAACACTCGAAGAAACGAAAGTTGTACATGGACGAGAAAAGGAAGCAGTCGTATATAGTACAGGCCAGACCATGTAAGGAAACCAGGCCGGAACTGACGGACGAACACAAGCGGATCGTTAAAGAAACATGGGATATAGTGAAACTGGATATTGCCAGAGTAGGGGTGGTCATTTTTATGAGGTATGTAATGGTTAAGCATTAACCGAAATCAAACTATATGACATGGGTCCGTCCAACCAACTCGCACGGCAGGACTAACATACAAATGATATTTGCGAATCGGTCATCGCATTTTAGAACTCAGGCTAATTTCAGTCGTACTATAATTGTCTTTCGAAAGATGGTCCCCGAACCTCTTCAATAAACAAACATGTTTTTAAAAGCATATATAATTTCTAGATTCAGAATTCGGAGGGGTGAAGTTGTGTCTATATATTTATTTATTACAATATAACTATCACCATGCATAGAATAGAGACGTTTTACTGTAGTGGCAAGCTTATTCTTCAAATGTTTTTTTTGAACCAGTCAACTATGTTGAATTTCGTTAAGCAAAGTTATACCAGTTTAAACAACTTTAACACTAGTGAGTAAAGCAAGTGCAGTTATTGAAATAATGACCCCATTTAACCATTTACCAACGAAGTAACTCTTGTAAGAGCTGTCTAACCGATTTTTGTCTTGTTTTCTTAAGAAGTTATATAAATGTAATTCCACAGTTCTGCAGTGGTAAAAAGTCCTTTTTTCGTGAAGCCATTAGGAAACCTTACATATTTAATATTCATTTAGCCACTATTAATTACTGTATAAAGCAATCATTAAGGTTGTAACCAAACAAAACCAAACATCATTTGGTGTCTTTCAATTGTTAAATGTTTCTTACCTTAAATATAGTACATGCAGTAGAGACTCGCTAAAACGTCCTATTGATTTATGGGGTCTTTAACGTTTTAGAGATTTTATTGTATTACGACAAAAAGGTGAAAGCATATTATAAGCAACTGAAAGTTAAAACAGAATTATTAGTTGTGTTTTAAGAACTTTCTTGCATTAATGCTAAGCAAATCGCCGTCCCTTTTACAGCATTCCGCAATGACAAATGTGTCCATGCGACTGCGACAGAAACATTAAGAATTATGATATTTTAGATAGTAATGAATTTTAATAAAAGAAAGTCATCAACGTTTAGTTAATCTCGTTACCTGATGAATATTCGTGTTAGAATTAATGACATCAGTGATATTTACAGTGAATACTTACTTTAACGGCATTCGATATAACGGAATATTCGATATGATTATACGAACTTTGGAAACGTTTACAGTAAAACCACTCTAAACCAAACTTTTAGTAATTAAGAATTTGAATCTTTCTAGGCAGGCGACTGCTTTATGCACGTGGGATCTTTCTGTATGTCTTTCACCCTGTGCCATCTGTATTATAGATCAGTATTGATGCAAATTTGAACGTCCGTTTTATAGGGCTATTACTGGTTAACTTGATATTCATTCAAATTACATTTTCATTACAACGACACTTTCCGGTCGAACGAACGTGGTCGTTGTTAAAAGAGCTGTATTCAGATTAAACGTTAATAAATCTAATGGAAAGGAATATTTACTAGACAAAAGGAAACGTCAATAATTGTGTAGTTTCGAAAACATTGTGATAAATAAAGCATTTATCACAAAGGATTCAAAACTAGACTTTTCCAGATGCGTCATTCGGCGTCAATGTGAGGGAATGTTGAACGGCGTCAATGTGAGGGAATCGTCAATGTGAGGGAACGTTGAACGGCGTCAATGTTGAACGGCGTCAATGTGTGGGAATGTTTGACGCCGGGAATGTTGAACGGCATCAATGTGAGGGAATGTTGAACGGCGTCAATGTGAGGGAATGTTCAACGCAGGAGCATTAACAAACACAATGCAAATAAGGTTTAAATAATGTATTTACTACAGCTTGCCCTAAACCCCGCGATATTGCGCACTCCTCTCGCGACTGAAGACATGCTGATGTAAGCCGAACAGTTAACCTACTTAAGCACAGAATATTGGAAACAAAAATGGCCCACATCAAAGGGACCATGCATGAGCCCTTTGATCATGGTGTTCATTTCAAAGTGGGCAATTTCTCGCATACGTGTGTATGCTGGTTTTAGCCATCTACCTCTGTAATATTAATGTAAGAAATAACACCATTATGAATAGAAATTCCAGCGGTCTGTCTTGTGGCTACTTTGAAAAGTCTATGCGATAAAGAGCTAATTATAATGACGTTGTTGGAATCATGGACTCATGGAACATGTGGTTTAAATCCAGATGTGATGCTGAGTATATCATCTGGACTGTTTAACACCCTGATCGACACTGATATGAAACGCAGCTTTGGTACCTGAAACATTTCATCCAAACATCTATTTTAATGACATCTGTACTTATTGGAGAGGTGTTGTAGGAGCCTTCTGATCAGAGTCTATTTTGTTTATACAGATATTAAACTACAGTTTCTGACATGCTAAAACCACCTTGTTTAAAATGTCATTATAAAAACCAGCTAATATTTATTCGTTCTGTCATTTGTTCTTACATAGGTATTCGTGTGGTAAAGCTAACGCTATCGGTAAAAGTTATACACAATTGTTATCTTGGAGCTACATTGTATTAGGCGTATATTTATATGTTGCCATTGATTGTATTAACCATTATTTTGCTGTAAAAATAATGTCAGCTTACAGTTGTAAAAATAATGTCAGCTCACACTTGGATCTGGCACAATGTTGACTACGTCCGATTAGATCTGTCTTTGAGAAACTATAGACAGATTGTCATACATCTTGTCTCCAAATAAGATGCCGGGTTCCCACAAAAAATCTGGATTCAAGCTGTTTGCACATGCAAGTCAGATCGTAATTAACGGGAAAATGGTTGACTGATAGCCGAGGCGTCAGTCGCAAATACACTGTAAGTTGATACAATATCTCTTATTGACATTTCAATGAACGTTCGTAAAGTCCGAGATAATTGTAATTGCATGTCAATTACTCAATTGCAAGCGCTGCAGCAAAATCTAATACCTTCAACTACTCTCTTGAATAAAAAACTATTAGGTTATCAATATAAATTCTAGGGGAAGAGAGGCCATTATTTGCACCTTCTGATGCGATTTACAATTGCTATGGAAGTGGTCCAGGTAAGATGCGTAAAACATTTTCAAGAATAACTTTATTTCTCTACCAAACCCTATATTGTGACCACTCTTTAGAATCGTCTCGAAGAGTGGTCACAACATAGGATTTAGTGGAGAAAGGACGATTTTGGTATTTTAGTACGCACTTGTATCTGTTGCTCTCGCATGCTTCCAACGAACTGGTGATTACGTTTGCAAACGGTTCACAGGAGCCACTTCGTTGATCTACTTCGTTGGTAAATGGATCTTCTAAACTATTTGACACCATGTGTGCATGTTTGTATAGAAATTCAAACGTTTCAGTTGGAAAATGGCGGTGTGAGAAAGTTTACAATCAAAGTTTGCCCAGAATGCTAGAGATTGAAACAAACAATCCCTTGTCAACAGAAATAATAACTCTCTGCGTAATTTCTGCAATTAACAAATAATAAAACCACATCAGTAACACATGGAAACCAAATCTAAAAGTAAAACTATCATTTGAAGAGGAGTGTCCTTGACTGTTAGAATTGTAGCCATTTCAGATAACAGTTTTGTCTATATTGAAATGTTATATAAGGCGCTCTCTGAGAAAAACTATCTTACTGTGTTACAAACAGTGTAGAATCATATGCAACATCTTGTCTATGATGATGTATCAGCTTTTACCAAATTTGGAAAGACAGACAAGAAATTCCTACATATTCTATTTGGTGGCAATCCCATGACCAGTGACGTGGTCTAGGTCTAGAATATTTTAAGACCCATTTGCCAGACAGTAACTTATTTATATCTCTTGCAATGACTTCTGAAGGTTTATTTGAAGACACAATACAAATCGGCAAAATAGATAAATAAAAAGGAAAGTAACATTTGGATAGAGAATACCAGCTCAATGCTGTATACGTAATTTTTATCTGGTGAGGCGTAAGTGGTAGGACTACGCCTGTGTAGGAGCCGTCTGATCAGGGTCTGTTTTGTTTTGCTTATGCTATGCTATAGATATGATTCTACAGTTTCTGCCAAGCCCAAAACGCCCTGTGTCCATATGTTATTATAACAGAAACACGTATCCCGTAGCCGAACCATGGAAACTTTTCAATAGTACTGACCTGGTATTCTGTTTATCTTGTCACCATAGAAAATAGTTTTCTTTTATCAAAGTATTCGTAAACCCTCTCATTGCCTATTTGCATTAATTAAAAAACAGGGTCGTTGATTTAAATGAAAAACCTTCAATAGTTTATTATCATTATTTAGACCTCCGGCAATTAATTCAAAATTGCTTGACCAAATACAAATGTACCCTCATATGTCCTATTTTGAATCTCAAAAGGTCAATCAAACTGAAACTGAATTAGTGCGAAACATATGTTACCCCACCCACTAATGTCGAAGCATTTTCTTAACCTTCGCCGTGTTTTTAATGTTTTTGGGAAAACGAAGCTCTACTCAAACGCAATGCATACTCACATTAACAAATAAATCAACAAAGCAAGAAAAAGACACAAGTCCAGTCGACAATGGAATTATTTCTGCGTTCGAACCCCGAAGCTGGGTTGTAGTGCAAATAGACGTCGACAAGTGTTCTTACAGTTTACAGCGCTAAAACGCAACTGTTTTTGCCGTAAATGCAATGTGTCATTAGATATTACATAGAATTGTTGAGATAAACCTATACTGATTGTGGTGAAAGACATTTGATATTTGGAGAATGTAACAGATACATACAATGCCACATTATTTTCGCATGAATGTGTTATCAAACAAGAGGAGGTTAATTTTGATATTTGACTCCGAAGTGTGTCATTGATCACAACATGGCGCCATTGAACCAGTGCAGCTTTAGCTTATCAAATATAACGTTTATATCCTATTAGCTCAAAGTCAAGTCCAATTTTAACGTTTTAGAATGTTTGCATTCGACTTTGATATTTGACATTGGCCGTTCACTTACTGGCCTCGTAATCAGGAACATCTGCATAGTATGACCAATCTCCCCATATCATATTTGATCTACCGACTGACAGACCATCGAGCAAAGCAATACGCTCCTTTTTAATGGGGACGGAATATAATTATGTTACAATTTTGAACTCGACGTATTTTGTATCGGAAGTTCAATGTGTTTCATTTATACATTGTATATGTTTACAGGGAATATGTGTAATCAGGGATTTAATGAAATCCCTATAAATCAGGGATTTCAAGTAATTCCTGAACCAACCAGGGGTTACGTGTAATCCCTAAAATGCACTAGTAATTACACGTAATCACTGATTTTTCTTTTAGTTTTACACATATTCCCTTGCCTGGTAAATATAGCTTTCAGACACAGGTTTCATCCAGGGGACTGATCATTGTTAATTCTTTATAGGCATAGGTCCCAACTTAGCTGTTTCATTATACAGTGAAAACTAATCACTGCAAATAATGTCATTGTTGAAGCATATAATAGCTAACTGTGTTCTGTCCAATAAGTGATTACAGTAAGAATTGCTCACGTCAATGGTATCAAACCTATTTGGGTATTAGCTTAGTAGCAACCCGTTTTGAAATAACGTTGCAAATTGAAGTAAAATGACTAAAGTACTTTTCACTGAAAGGAAATGGTAAAAACATAATACATCCAAACTCACATGCACTCGTGGTGTGTTTCCATTGTCTGTAGACTCATGGCGTCAAGTCTGCGTTACATAACGTCAATGCATAATAAATGATGCGGAACTTACTTTTGCAGGATGAATACGATTTTGTTTTAAATTACATTTACATTTCTACACATTTTGTTGTGAAACATGAGGATAAAGGTATTGAAATCATGTGACGCCAAAGTGACGTCCAGACTAATTTTGACCTTTCACGGATTAAAATTTGATATTGAATGCTTTTTGTAATTATTCTCCTATCGGCATCGCCGAAGGGGACTATAGGTTTACACTCCGTCCGTCCGTCCGCCAGTCCGTCCGTCAGTGTGTCACACTTTGGTTTTCCGGACTTTTTTTTCTAAACCTTTACAGATATCGAAGTGATATTTAGTATGTGGCTTTAGTAGTACTCTATGATGGTATACTCTTAAACTTGGATACAGGATGAGCTTACCAGACTCATGTATTACTTTTTCCCTGTCGTGCCCTTAACGGCTTACCTGCAGGTGCTCTGACTTCAGCAAAGTCATTGAGTACATATTTGACGGATTGTCACAGTTATTATGCTATGTTTTACATATTGTCCTGTGTTCACCGTCGTCTATGTTGTGGGTAAGTCCAGCGGGGATACCTTTATTTACAATATTTGTAAAGCTAGGGTGACTTTGAGAGAAGTGTGAGGTTAGGACGTCCGTAAACCGGTTTAAACCCCCAGTGGTGTTTTTGCTGCTGACCGTGCCAAGGCGGTACTCTCTTTGTCACCCTTCCTTTTGTTTGCCTTGTGTCTTTGTGCTTGTGGTTTGTTCATGTTGTGGAACGTTTGTCCCTGGTTCTTGTGTGTCTTTTGGTGTTTTCTGTGTTCATTTCGTGTGTGTGTGTGTGCGTTTGGGTGTGTGGTTGTGTGTGTGTGTGTGTCATGCTGTCTATCGGTGTTTTGGTGGTGGTTGCGTCTTGCATGTGGCTTTGCCTGCTTGACTTTACTACTTTTCCATTTATTATAATGAGTTACAGATCAAGTCTGAATTTCGTTACGCTTCATTGATTTTTGACGGAATAACAATGGTTTAACTTAAGAAATTTCCCGGAAAATTAGGTTTTCCAGACTTATTTCTAAACCCTTGCAGATATTGATGTTATATTTGGAAGTTATCTTTATTACAATAAGTTACAGATCAAGTTTGAATTTTGTTACACTACATTGATTTTGACGGAATTACAGCTGATTGACTTGGACATTTAACGGAAATTTCAGGTTTTCCTGATCTTTTTTCCAAACCATAGCAGATATAAGTGATATTTGGTATGTGGCAATGTAATAATGCGTTACAGACCAATTTTGTATTTCGTTACGCTACATTGAATTTTCACGGAATTACAGTGGTTTGATTTAGAATTTTCCCCGGAAAATTAGGCTTTCCGGACTGTTTTACGAAACCCTTGCAGATATTTATGTTATAGTTGGTATGTACCTTTATTATAATGAGTTACAGATCTAGTTTTAATTTTGTTACTCTACATTGATTTTTCACGGAATTAGATTTTCCCCGGAAATTTCAGGTTTTCCGGAGTTGTTCTAAACTGTAGCTGATATTGAAGTGATATTTGGTATGTGACTATATTATAATGAGTTACAGATCAAGTTTGAAATTTGTTACACTACTTTCATTTTTCATGGAATTACAGCAGTTGGACTTAGAACATTTTGGAAAATTTTAGGTTTTCCGGACTTTCTTTTCTAAACCAATGCAGATATTGAAGTGATATTGGGTATTAAGGTTTATTATAATGAGTTAAAGATCAAGTTTGAATTTTGATATGCTGCATTGGTTATTCACGGAATTACAGCAGTTGGACTTAGAATTTTTCAGGAAATTTTTGAGTTTCCGGATTTTTTTTCTGAACCCTAGCATATATTGGAGCGGTATTGCGTTCGTAGCTTTATTATAATTAGATACAGGTAAAGATTGAATTTTGTTACGCTTCATTGATTTGTCACGGAATAACAGTAGTTGGAATAAAAATTCCGCCGGTAGGGGACTGTGGCATTGCTTTCAATGCTCCCATTACTTGTTCAAGGTGTCATAACAACAGTCTGTCTTGTTATAACAAGACTTAGTAAATTCAAGCATAGGCTACATGTACCTAGTTTGTAGTTTTCATCTCAAATTAATCGTAGTATGTGGTATCAGACAAACATTCTAGATCATGTAATATAAGGTTGGGTGGGTATATGGTGACTAATTAACATGAATGGAACCGATTATTTAGTTATAAATCGAACGGTAAATTCTCTCTAAATTCTCTCTATTAACTTCCATTAAAACTGTTTTCTTTCTTATTGATATGTGGTAACTAATTCTGAAAATAAAGAAGCTAAAGTGAAATTTGAATAAATTGTGTTACACATGTTATTTTTTTTAAATCATTCTGACTTTGGTCATGGAATATATGTAAAATTGCCAGTGTTTTCAGCGATTTAATGAAAACACTAACAAATTAGTGATTTCATGAAATCCCTAAATTTGTAAGGAATTACGTGTAATCCCTAATTGTCCCAGTGATTTCATGAAATCCCCGACTACACATATTCCTTGTAACATATGCATACTTGCATAAAACTAATTTTAACGCATGAATACGTTTGATAATAGTTACCTCGCATATAATATTCACAACCGTTAGCGGTACATATACCATATACATATACCATATACACATACCATGCATAAAACACGTAGAAACAAAGGGAGTGTTGAAACGTATCCTGGTCATAAAGTGGACGAAAATAACGAATCGATAGTAAATGTACAGTGAAACATCGATAGTTCGAAAGTATATCATAGAAAAATAAAAGACACTTTTAGGTAAGTTGCTGCTTATTGCGGGATGGAAGCCCCAGATGAGCTTTTTGTGTGACGTTTACTAATCTGGTTCTGTTTGTACAGCCTAATGTGGCATAAACGCTCTTCACTGCATACTGTATGCAGATTAATAAACATTGGTTTCTTGCGGGATAATCCACGAATAACATATATAAACAGTTTGGATCCAGATGAGACGACGATTAATTCGGTATTTCATCAGAATCTAAACTTTTGATACTGCTTGTATTTTTGTAGAGAAATTGAACACACCTTTGAAACTGAAGTGGACAAAATAATTTCAAACAGAATTTAACCAGCATGCTAAACGTAAATCAATTTTCCTGTGGGATTATCAAATATGTAATTTGATAGAAGAATACAAAACAATTTATCTGGGCTCAGTTAAAATCAGTTTAAAAAGAGAGATAATATTTCTGATTAATATTATCATAAGTCAACATATTTAAATTTTATCAAATAACTCGAAGCGTAACTCAGTCATTCATGTAGACGCATTTGCAAACAGAATAGACCCAGATCAGATGGCTCCTGTATGAGCCGTCTGATCAGGATCTGCTCTGTTTGCTTTTGACATGATATAGATCTGATTCTACAGTTTGTTTTGTCATAGCAAAACATTTCCTGGAAAGATTTATATTGCAAGTATTCAATACATATTCATAATGTCATTATGTCTTACATATTGAAGAGCCAAAGTGTTAAACATCATGTTTACATTTCAATAAAGATGCAATACTTTGTTGAGTACAAGCCTGTAGTACTATCACTATTTCACCTTTGCAAACATTCAAAATACTTTTCCCCTTGAATTATCAAAGTTGAACTTTCTTCCAGTTTTACTAAAACTAAACACCACCACTTTCAGAGAGTCAAACAGTGTACACCATGAAGAGTTATTCGGAATATTAACTGGATTAAATCTGCAGAAAACATCAAGGGTTCACCCAATAGAATGCATTTACGAGGATTGCGCTCCAACCTCAAATTAGATTTTGCAAAACGTCTTCAAAGAATATTCATGATTGATCATATCTGTAACGAACCTTGCATACACAGATCATATATTATGTCCGTTTATAATGCAGGTTCATTGAACGTACAATTCTTCAACAAATGAGTGCTGGAGAAAACACTGGTCACTCTAGCTTCCATATACCGTGAAATATTGCAATTTGCTTTCATACGTTGGCGTGTAATAAAACCATTAACATTTCTCGTCGAGTCATCTTCAAACCATTGTGCTAACTTAACCTTATATAAATCCGTTCAGTGCTGAATGCTGTCGTGGAATGTACCTTCAATGATTAACAATCCATTAAGTATGAAAGGCTTAAAGTTGCTAGATGATCGTGTAGACCCTGATTAGAGGGATCCTATAGAAACTCTCTGATCTGGGTCTATGCTGTTTGCAAATTCCAATACACGTATCCCCCGTATTAAAAGGAAAACATGGGAATACATGCATTATGATTACAACTAGTCACTGCAATATGTCTATATTTAAATCAAGACAACGATATATGAACCAGTGAATGTATAATGTAGATTCATAATCCTTTATTCCTTATTCATATTTGCAACCATAGCAGAACATCCTTTTGAATGTAAATTTATTACACTATCGCAGAAACATATGAACATCATGTTTGGCTCTTAACTTCTATCCCGATTATTAGGACCTGACTGGCAATTGCAAACAACTTGGATCCAGATTGGAAGCCAAGTATCCTGATGCAAGCTGTTTGACACTCGGTCAATAGTTTCTCAAGCGTTTGATCGTATCGGAAGTTGTCAAAATTTGAGCAGACAATATTTTTTTCAGAGCTGGGTAACAGTTAAGTTGATGTTTGTGTAGGCTGCTAATGTAGATTTATGACCACTAAAGTCATTGTGATGCATCGTCAGGAGGACACACTACCCTGATGTATAGATAAACCATTTGAATGTGGGACATGCTTGCACAGTCATTTGCAAACTGTGTAAACCAGATCAGAGTGATCCAGGAAATACCCTCTCACCAGTGTCTGCACTGTTTGCCATTCAAAATCTTCCAACAAGTTTAAGCCTTTTCATATTGAGTTTACTCTATAATTAAACAATGATTGGTTATTCTACTCTGAAAGTTCAGCTTTGAAAGGATTACTGTCATACATCGACCATTGATATGTCTGTAGTCCAATCTCAATCATGATTTCTAAGGACTAACCCTTATTCCGCTGTAAAATTAGGTCTGCTCAAATTGGGATCAGTAAAATTTTGACTACGTTCGATTCGGCGAAGCTTTCGCCCGTCCAACTGTTCGTACATAAGTCTGTACAAACGTTTCGAAGCTTGCAAGTTCATCATCTACTCTCACATCGCTGATCGGATTGGTATTTGTGTTTCTATGTATGCTTATGTCGTGCTCTCCTCGAGTTTGTGTAACCAACTTCATGTTTAGGCGATTGACAGTAACTGTTATCTTTGTCAATAATCTAGTTTGATCGTTCTCTTCTTATGGTATCAACGCATTACATATCAACTTGATGTGTACATGCGCATAAAGGAAGGAATCCCAACGGGGATTAACCCATTTATCCCTATATTATTTAAGTAAAACTCGTCCAGTTCTTACTTTGGAACCCATCCATTTTTTATGTGGAGGGGGCACAGCAAACAAAATTGTTTCTTGAATAAGCCATTTGCTTATATGGTTTCAGCAAACAGTGCAGACCCTGATCAGATGACTCTTTCAGAAGTCCTCTCATCTGGGTCTATACTGTTTGCATTGTCCCTTTAAAGGGACACTGGGCACAGATGGGTTAATTTTATTTCCCAATCAGTCCCAGTTTTGGCAAGGTACAAGACACAATATTATTTGCCCAATGTCTCTGATATGTTTTGTCGAATATGGTTTTTCTCACAGATGAATGATTTTGCTGTGTAGATACATATAAAGAGAAGAAATAATTTCTATAAATTTCCTAAAACCGAAATGTTTTTACGTAATGTTCCATATACAACAGTAAATGTCCAATCCCTGTGTTATGTTAACTGATATTGTCTCTCTTTGTCACCCTTCCTTTTGTTTGCCTTGCGTCTTTGTGCTTGTGGTTTGTTCATGTTGTGGAACGTTTGTCCCTGGTTCTTGTGTGTCTTTTGGTGTTTTCTGTGTTCATTTCGTGTGTGTGTGTGCGTTTGGGTGTGTGGTTGTGTGTGTGTGTGTGTGTGTCATGCTGTCTATCGGTGTTTTGGTGGTGGTTGCGTCTTGCATGTGGCTTTGCCTGCTTGACTTTACTACTTTTCCATTAATACATAATATCACTTTGTTGTCGGCGGCGAATCTGTGATAGATATATATTAACACTTCGCTGCCAACTGCGAATCTGTAAAATGTTTGGATCCAGATGGGCAATTCGTCGTCTCTTCAGGTCAGCCTGTTTGATAATGTAATTAGTTGTGACAAATTTTGCAAACGACAATGCAAAGCAGGGAAATAGTTCGGGTACTGGGGAAACGACTGTTAAACAAAGGACTAAATGCCTTTAGTCACAGTCTTCTCTGATCTTCGAGTAAATGAAAAATAGTAAAGTCCAGCAGGAAAGGCAACACACAAAACGCAGTCACTACCAAACAAATGAGACACATACATACATGCTACCGCTCATACACAAACAAATAAACGAGAGATACAAATCTCAAACACCAACAAACGTACACGTACTAAAAAAAATGGCACACGACAACCATAAAAGTAAGGGTGACAAACAGAGTACCGCATTGTCGTGTCCTTAATGGCTTCCCTATAGTCGCGCTGACTTCAGGAAAGTCATTGAGTACATATTTGACGGACTTTCACAGTTGTTTTAATTCTCCATTTAGCATATTATCTTTTGTTGACCGTTGTGGGGAAATCTAGTGGTAGTTTGCCACTGACTAAACTAAATTACGACTATAAAATCTTTTAATATTCTAGCAAAACACAGGCTCGGGCAAACCAAATACGTTGACAAATATAAACCCCGTAAGACGCAGAATGTGGCACATCTCCATCTATAAAAAATAATAATGTTGAAATTATCCCTTTTATCGTACATTTGGGGAGACACTTTATCATATTTAAGATAAATATTCAAATCTGAAAAGGAAGCCATAATGTCAGAACGATTCGCTTTGTTTAAAGTCAGTTTTTTTAGGTAAATTTAAGTAACCATAGTTGCAGAATGAATTTCAAATATTCCAAATATCTAGAAGTTTTATTAAAACATTAACAATATCAGCGTGTGTATCAAGGTTTAACCTTAGCATAAAATCCATCTCATAGCAATACAAAAAACCCTCTCATAGCAATACAAAAACAAATCTGCAACAAGAGGCGCACACTTTGTACCCATGTGAATAAACAGGTGATTGCTTATGAAAGTCATGCAGAAAGCTCTTTTTGGAACTTTCTGTATAACTGTTAACCTGCAATAGCTGGCGTCTGTTTTAAAGTCCAATAATGAACATTTTTCGGACCAGCTAGGTATTACAATGTCGTTTCAATTGTATTGATCTGCAGTAAGGCATTGAACTTATTGTCCTTACACCACAAACAACAAACGTTGTCAAACTACCTTATCAAGCATACTGTCATATTACTCCATTGCTTTTTGGCAGATAATTATTTACATTATAATTGATGTTTACAATTAACATGTAATATTCTATGACGTATTATGCGATATAAACTCAGACGTTTGCCGAGAAATTAGCAAATTCAAATGTTAATGGTAAAATAAATTACTACATGACGTGTGATATTGCTTCTGACGGCGTTACAATTGCTTGTCATCTAACTAAGAGGTGATATTCAAATCTAATGATGCAAATTGCCAAGTGATTCGTATGTGTATGGTTAATTACACACGTATAGTATGATTACAACACCAGCGTAGCTGATAAATATGTAATAACAACATTAATATAATACCGGGATTAATTATAAAATAACTTATCACCTATATGTCATAAGAAAAGTTTTATTATGTTTATAACTTTTGCACCATTGGAGCGTTTAAATCCACGTATAACATTGATAATGTCATGCTTTGATATGACATATATAACAAGTAATCATTGGTTCATTTCATAAACGAAGTACAATAAAACCGCGATTATTCGGCCACTCAAATATGTACCACTAGTGACACAGGTGGCTGCTTAATGTAGGGTGAAAGTCACACAGAAAGCTCCTAGACGAGCTTTCTGTGTGACTTTCACCCTGTATTAAGCAGCCACTTGCCTACAAATACATAAATTCTTCATTACTAAAAGTTCGTAGAAGCGAGTTTCTACTGTACTATCTAATATGGTGTATAAATGTATGCACTTTATAGTCAGCTCTGTGACAATTAACCCCAAATTAAGTCAACGGGTGAAGAAATGTGACAGTATCTCTTTCCAACGGATTAAGGTATGTGGCATAATGAGCATTGACATTCACTCATAAACCTTCACGATTTGAATGTGAACATTAGAATGAGCAAATAGATACGGACAAGGGTTACAATTCTGTACCTGACTCACACTTTCGATGTTGAAGTTCAACCCTTTACTCCATGAATATTATTTTAAGAAAATATGACGTCATGGATATTAATTAGATTCATTTTTATAATGACGTATGAACACAGGACATTCTGGTCAAGGCAGAAAAGTCATAGTTATATCTATAAGTCACATCTATAAGATTCATAAGCAAACATAGCAGATCCTGATCACATCGACCCATCGTCTAATGTTGGTCTACTCTGTTTGCAATGGCGTAGAAGGGCGTTTTTATTATGTAAATAGCTAACCATAATCGATTTCAATTTGATATATAGAGTGACGGTTTGAGCCTACCTGATTTCTCAAGGACCGACATGTATATTAAATTTCACCTCAAAAACTGAATTTGTTAATTATTTTACACATATTGTCTACCCGTTTCCCCAGCAATGCAAGTTGTCTTTAGCTTATGTGAATTTCGTTCTGCATGGTCTCGTAAAAGTAAAGAATGTACCAGCAGGAAATGTTTTCAACAGGTAATACTGTGCAACTGCTTATTTAGCAATATCTTTTTCAAACTGCAAATATGATCTGATACCCATTAAACTATGACCTGATACCCATTAACCTATGACCTGATACCCATTAAAATAGACTTTAAAGCATTATCTGATAATAAACAACGTCTAAGACTGAATATGACTCTATTCTCAAGTACAAGATCGAGAATGAAGTCAGATTCAGGCAAAACGTTTCCTACCGTGAAAAAAAAATGACCAATGGCCATGTTTCCAGTCACTTTCTTTCAATTTTTCGATGGTGTGAGAGTAAGCTGGTTTCAATATTCAAACATTATAAAGTCATATCAATCACCCCTGCTCTATAACGGTGCCATTTGCGCTTTTACACAATACTGAAACTGTGCGTTGAATGAAAAACGATGGACCATATTGAAATTTGGTCTTGTACCAAATATGTAATCGACAAAATAGAGTCGTTATTATTATCATTATGGAGGCCCTGCATTGTAACAGTGTTACATTGATACAATTTCCATATATCAGTTGCTTGACATTGGGGTAGTAGTATTAAATATCTGTGCTACTCTGTATGTATTTCATGTAAGAGCAATGCAATTGTTAATCCATATATCCCTTAGTGTATAAATGCTCACTGCGGCTCGACTGTCATTTACCCTTTAGTCTGCGGATGAGTGAATGCCTATGCAAACAGTTTGGATCCAGATGAAACGCCGAGTAACTCTGTCTCTCGTCCGGATCCAAGCTGTTTGACACGCTGATTGCATTTTGGTAGACAAATTGATTATAGCTTGAAAATGTAGTAGGTGAAAAATTCTTAAAAAAATAATTTGCTCAGCAGGCTAAAGGTTTAAATGAGGGTTTCTATTGCATGACGAAATTATACAACTTGCTTCCAAAGAAGAATAATATATTTTGTTTCAATAAATGACAGCTTAACTAATTTCACCCTACAGACGGCCTTTGACGCCTCTGTAAAAGCCATTTAATGATTCTATTGTGATAAATATAGCATTTGCTCTATAGGAGCAAATGCTCTACTTATCACAATGGCTTCAAAACTACACGATTCTAAAATTTTACTTTCTCTAGAAAATGCTCCGTTTTGGTAAATTTATTCAAAGAGGTTGGGTCTGAAAATAGTCTAGGAGGGAATGAGTTAATAAAGGGGTTTATTGTTTAACATTCTTATCATTTGAAGACTCGGAGGTGATCGTAACCTGTCATAGAGAAAACAAGCAGGTAGAGCTAACACCAATAAAAACTATCACATCTGGTAATTTCCTAACATTTTCACACAGTTAATCACCTACTTTTTTCACAATCCTGTTATCCATGCCATTTTAATGACAATTTGCTGGGAAACTGCAAATGTCATCGACCAAGTGAATTGACAAAAACTAGTTTCATCGCAATAGCATCTGCATTCATTGCAACTAAAACATCATTAGGTGCAACTGGACCAATGTCTGTCATGAAGTGTGTACTTTTGTGCTTTATAATTACAAATTCGACGATTTGTAAAACCAACAAATATTCCCAAGATATAGGATGTAGCTACTGAAATAGCTCTCATTTGTCCTCAACGCTTTGTTACATAAAGAGTAATCACAATATTTAACTTTCACTTTATTTAATTGCATTGATGGTAAAGGTGTTAATTGTTGGATAATTTGGCTTTTGCTGTCTTCTAGTTTTCTAAAACGTTTACAATTTAAATTATAATAAATTGTAGTGCTTTCTACTATTGGACGAGATACAATTATATATCTTTTAATCTATTACTTCATACATACGCATTTTTACACCTTTGCAAGCAGAGTACAGTATAACCTGTCTGAAGTGGTCATTAAAAAGATGTATAATTATGGGTATGCAAGGCAGTGGTAGCTAAATGCAGATAAAAATAACACATAAAAACTCCTATAAGAGTTTTCTGTATTACTTTTGCCTTGCATTACGCAACCAATTACTACTATGATCAATGAATGAATAGCCGCTTAATACAGACTCTACAGTAGATCCAGATCAGATGATTCTTGTAAGAGCCGTCTGATCTGCCCTGTTTCATATGACATGATGTAGTAATGATTCTACCGTTTGTTTCAAGGAAACAAATGTTCTTATTCATTCACAATATCATCATGAAAACCAGCTAATTAATATTCGTACTACCAGTATTTTGTACATGGATATTGATGACGTATATTGTGAAATTACTATGTAAATATTGTCAGTAAAGGCTGTAGTCTGTTTCAGTTATAACACAATATATCCTACCTTTTATCCACTAGGCGTCCCATCTGGTTCCAAACTCACGCAAAGCTTATCACAAGTTCGTCTTTATCCAGGAAATAATTAATATCGATCTCGAAAAGAGACTCGAATAAAAAAACGCGAGTTCATTCATTGACCATTCATTGGGTAAACAAGTACCCTTCTTTGAGTAAACATCTTCAGAAACTAAACAATAGGTCTTCAGCGAGTACACAAAAGCTCTTAAGTGAGTAAACACAAACCCTACAGTTTTACACTCACAGAGACATACACCATAATAGCACATCGTGATTTTTATCAATGTGTTTTGAAACATACTATGTTACTATGTTGCCCGTGTCACCTTAATTACGTTTACACAATATTTGTTATTTATATAAAGGTTTCCCTACGGGTGAAATTATGATAGTATTTCCTAACAGTTTGGATACAAATGAGATATCAGTTAACTCGGTATCTCATCAGGACAAAACATTTTAACACCCTGTTAGCGTTACTGGCAAGAACAAAATTTAATTTGAACTTTGAAGCAGGCGACGAATGTTTTAAGATGACGATTGTTGGTTAACTTAAACCGGTTTAAACCCCCGGTGACTTTTGTCACTGACCGTTCCAAGGCGGTACTTCCATCTTCCTCCTATTGTATGTTTGTTTTGTCTTTGTGCGTCTCTTGTTGTTTTTTCTGCCTATGTACATTTGCTGTTTCCTTGTGTTGCTGTTCGGGCGAGTGTTTGTTCTGTATGTGGTGTTTCCTGCATGACACATTTTTGTACTTTTAAAGTTAATACTGCATCCCCCAGTTTGGTTGTTATGACACTGATATGGCTGTTTTATAATGGAACATATTGTATGTTATTAGAAAACGCTACTTCAATGTAATACATAATGCAGAAATATGGAAGATGGAGTAAAATCTTAATCCTCGCCTTTACTGACGAGCAAATGAAATATTACACCAATTGGACTTGCTCAGAAGTTTGCGAAGCACTAACCTTTCTTTTGGATAACATATTTGTACGTTATGGGAATGCTATATACCGTCAGGTAATTGGTATTCCCATGGGTACGAATTGTGCACCACTTGTCGCAGATTTGTTTTTGTACTGCTATGAGAGAGATTTCATGTTGAGTTTGAATCCTCAATCACAAGAAGATGTTATAAAAGCCTTCAATGATACTTGTCGATATTTGGATGATATTTTTAACTTAGATAACCCTTTCTTTAATGCTCTGATTCCTACAATTTATCCTAAAGAACTCAAATTGAATAAAGCTAACCCGTCCGACAATTATGCAGCGTTTCTTGACCTAGACCTTAAAATTAATAATGGAATGATTTCTTCTAAAATATATGACAAAAGAGATGATTTTGATTTTAATATTGTAAATTTTCCTCATCTTGACGGGGATGTTCCCCGTGCTCCATCTTACGGGGTTTATATATCTCAACTTATTCGTTTTGCTAGAGCTTGTTCATCTATTGACGATTTTAACAGTCGAAATCTCATTTTAACTGAAAAACTTCTTAAACAAGGATATAGATACCATAAACTAAGAAAAACTTTCTCTAAATTTTACTATCGAAATCTCTCGCTTATTGGCAAGTACAAATGTAATCTCAAGGTACTTTTGCGACACGGTATTTCACATCCTGAATTTTATGGTGATGTGATTTACAAACTTCGTAGAATTATTGGACATACCCATTTTCTCACTTTGTTCATCAAATATATAAAACAATTCATTAAAAAGGGATATGATCCTGTATTATTACAACATACTGCATGTTTGGTTGTGAACCCTTTTACAGTTGGCAATCACGCTGGCCTCTTTGCATGTACGCCGACAAGAAAGGTTTAGTACTCTATGAAGGCGACCTCTTAAATCCAGAAATGGAAGGAGAACGTCGGATATCTGTACTATTTCATTTTTGTCGTACCCTTTATTACTTTTCTACAGTTACTCTGTTTGCAGCTCAATCATTGAGTACACTAGCGATAGGTGGATACAGTATGTTCAATTAAATGTTTTTTTGTTATACATGCACTTTACCACTGTATTTGCTGTCGCGGTTGTTGTAGATTAGTCGGAGAGGGGATACGTTTATTTACACTGTTTGTCTTTTAGGATGGGGATGGAATAAGGGTGAGGTTGGGCGCCCATAAACCGGTTTAAACCCCCGGTGACATTTGTCACTGACCGTTCCAAGGCGGTACTTCCATCTTCCTCCTATTGTATGTTTGTTTTGTCTTTGTGCGTCTCTTGTTGTTTTTTCTACCCATGTACATTTGCTGTTTCCTTGTGTTGCTGTTCGGGCGGGTGTTTGTTCTGTATGTGGTATTTCCTGCATGACTCATTTTTGTACTTTCATATAAACGGGTTTCACGCATTTGCAAACTGAGTAGACCAGATCAGACGGCTCCTATAATACAATTTGCTTGTTGCTGAACTAATTCACAGATAGAATAAATATCCTAGTCGAAGCTTATTGCTCTTATTGCTTGTTCAACCTAACGCCACCTAGCGGGAGATATATATTGTACTGTCGTTCAAGCTTCAGTCATAATAGACATTTTTCGCTGATTCTGATTGGGAGTAGCGGGGTGACTGTGCACGACTTGATTGGGGGGGGGGGTGTCAAACCATTCGGACATAATGCTATTTGAATTACCGTCTGCTTTCTTGTCGTCTGCTTATCTTCTAAGTGGTTTATTTTCATTAATCAGATTAGCCCTTATAGTTTTGTGGGATGTGTACTGTTTAACCTTCTGCCTGCTACGAGGGGAAATTTGACAACTGTTGTAAACGATCCAAACTGACACTCTGCTGATATTTTCTGTACGAAAATGTAGAAAATTTAACTTGATGCAGAAAGCAAAGTTTGGCAGAGGATAATTGCATAGTAGAAGGTTAACCAAACTTCGCAAGGCAGCACAATCATCGTATGCGTACGACGTTTGGTAAAATGGTACCCAGATATGGACCCAAGATGTATGGGTTACCAAATCGGTAACTAAAAGATGAATGAGTTAAAAATACAAAATATGAAAATAAGTATTACGTTAATCATTTATTTTACTTTATTTACAAGGGGGTATACTGGTCTACCTCTGTCCGTCCGTTAGTTAGTTAGTTAGTCCGTCCATTGATTATTGTAAGCGCAATTCCTCCTACATGGGTAGAGAAAGTAGAACACCATATGAATATACGCATGAAGCAAATCATTTTGGTTCGACACATTTCAAGGGAGCTAGTCAGACTTTGGGATTTATTCCAGATAGTATATATGGTTGAACTCGTAAGCGCTACTCCTCGTACATGGATAGTCGGATTTCAATGAATCTTTAACAGAAGGTAATATGTTATATGAATATGTGCATGAAGGATGAACTTTACGATCCGACATATTTCAGGGGAAATGATTTGACTTTAGGATTTATTCCTGATATTTTGTATTTTTGAACTTTTGAACGCCTACATGGGTAGTAACACAGTAATGTTCCTTATATAATGCTTGGTGATGTTCTATATAAAAAAATACTTAGCCATAATAGTACTTGGAGTTTGGGTACTGAATTCATCAGGGCAACTCCTCCTAAATCCTTTAAGTGAATTGCACGTATCTTTGAAAGAATGTTCCACATATAATGCCATTGTGTATCTCTTATTTTAGATTGTTATCAAACTATTTTATGGTCTTCCAACGCAAGACATAGCCAATACTGTACATGATAAGCAGGGGTATCCGATAAAGAGCTTTGTAAACAGTTAATAGTGAAGGAAACTCCGGTTTGATGTCGTGTCGACATCCTTTTCTTGTTGTGTCTTTTTCATAATAAAATAGTGAATGTTTTTTTTTGTTCATGTTGCTGTTAATAAGTTACAGCAAAACTATCAAATGAATCCCTTCTAAAATGGCACATGATCCGCTCTTGTTATACAGGGTCAAATTTAATACCTTATCATAAGTTTTGAGAAGACTCCCATATTTAGTCCGCCACCTGCTCTTGAGAGCCGTGTTCAGCAGCGAAAAATGTCTAATTGTAGGAGACGGAAACCTAGCAAATGGGTTAGCCAAACTATCAATTCTCAACACCAAGCCTTTGGTAATATATATCACTATATCATAAAGCATGCATAGACTGTCATTAAGCTGTTAAGTGATTTCCTTCAATCTATGTTCAATAACTATAAAAAGTTGGATGTGCCAAGATACATACATTTAAGCCATTCCCTTATATTAACTCCTTTTACGCCTATGTAAAAGTTACTATTGGGAACCATTATATAGAGCATTTGTTCCATAGAACCCATAAAAAACTAAACAATTCTAATCGTTTCCTCTTCTCAAGCAAATGATCCTTTTCAGTATATTTATTCAAAGAGGTATGATCTAAAATAGCCTATGAAGAAATGGGTTAAGGGTGTGTTCTTCATTGGTGTTATATTGATGATATCGAATTATGCGAACATCGAAAAGAAATATTTAAAGCGACTACTTAGTATGCAGTCACAAGTAGGAAAAGTAATGCAGAAAGTTTCTGTTTAACGGCATTAATATACCTTTTCTGTAAAATACTGCTTTTACCTGGATGCTTTAGATCGGCGTTAAAGCAAAAAGAAAATTCTAACAGCTTAGGTTTTGTAGTATTATGATCACTCAACTACTGAATTTAGATCATTCAAATAAAATTGTACAAATTATATATTTATTTATGTATTTATTCATAATCTAAGGATATCTCAGACAATGCGTATTTTTGCACTTAATATCGCTTATAAGCAGACAGACAAGGAGTAAAATCTCTAGGATGTAGAAACGACGGGTAAGCTTAACATTCTACAAAAATGTTTTCTCCATTTCTCTGTTAGACCCATAATCTCACCGTGACGATTCTTATGATTATGTTAATGGAAAAATAAGGCCATTTGCAACTGAAATATCCCCTTATTTGGAGATCTGTTATCCGTCTGGATAAAATACCAACATTGTTATACATCCGACATTTCACGCCGAAATGCTAAGTTGCAAGCATATATTTTCTGAGCACATAAGCTAAATATTGCAGAACTTTATAATTACCATCCTTATAACTGAATACTTTTATGCTTCGTCATAACAAACAAATCGACTCATTTTATACATTCAAAATGTCTTACAGCTATAAACGTTTCATTGGAATTCACGAGGGAAAATTTACAGAGCTGTGTGCGATACAATTTTCTTTTATACGATATAATGAACCCTTTCACTGCATATGGCGGATCTGTGATTACCTATGAGCACATGAATAACTCGGCGTTTCATCAGGATCCAAATTGTTCGATGCTGTTATTAGTTTTTGTGAAAACAGTGAGAACAGTGTAACAAATCTTGTAAACAACATAAAGTCTAAGCGAAAGTTAGATGACAGTTAGAAGACAGTTAAATGGAGGGCTTCATTGTAAAATGGAACTTTTTGTAACGTAATGTTTACCATGCTATTGACAAAGTTGTACTTGTCACACAATGCTGCCATGTTTGGTGTTACCTTGTTCAAAACGTTGTCGGCAGATAACTATTTACATTAGATAATGATATTTACAATTAAAACTTAACATTTTATGACGTATTATGCAATGGAAACAAGATATTTACTGAGCCAAATGTTAACAGCTGATGGAGTACTAAATAAACAAATGATTGGAACGCGTGATAATAATTATGCTGGCGTTACAATTGTTCGTCATCTAAATAAGATTGATATTCAACACTAATGTTAGAACTATGTCAACACTTGTTTAACCCTTTCGACCCTGGACATATATTCCTAAATTGCAAACAGTGTAGACCTAGATCAGAGGGCTCGTTAAAATGAGCCCCAACAGATTCAACATTATACAATGAACAGAATATCTATTGCAAATATTGAGATATATGATGTTAATGTTTTAAAGTTTAACATATTGCTGTTTGTTTCACCTTTATTAAGTTTATATACCCATAGAAGCAGTGTATATGTCACAGTAGAAATTGCATTCAGGACAATCGTCGATTCTCCTCTGACAGATTTCGATGGCATTCTTTCCTTGGACAGACTCTGATCCTAATACACCGTAAGGACAATCGACCATTCTACTAGCACATATTCCAATTAGTCTGTCCAAGGACATACTGTAATTCTATCATGAAAGTTGACAAATCTACTAGAAGAATTTAAATTATTAGTTTTAGGTATGACACTTTAATTCTTCTATGAAAATGTACAATTTTAAGATCACAGACATGACAAATGATTTAAAAAGAGGATCGGAGTTTGTCCTATGAGAGATTGCGATCGCAATCTGTCCTAGGAGAATCGACGATTGTCCTGAATCGCAATTTCTACTGTAACATATATACCTATGAAAGCCATATTAAGCAATGACAAACTACACGAAGTGAAACGTTTATATTAACTCTCATATATCTTCATCTGTATTGTAATATGATCTTTATTGAAAGTTGATATTGACCTCAACTAGCAACGTTATACAGACTATATATACCGACATTTCCGCGACTTATCAGTTAGGGAGCGTTTTAAGCGCATATCACAATTCCTTATGTATGGCGTTTATTTTAGTTTTGACATGTGAACATATCATTTTCCCAGGAGCCGAGAGTCAAACAGTAAATCGCTCCCTACAAATGACACTGACCTTCTATCATATTAAACTGCTACCTGATAGAAACGCGTCGTCACGTCTATGCCAACATAGTAGACCCATGTTAGACGTCATCGCCAAAAAGGTCCTGTATTCAAATGTCATTATAAAAGTTATTCTTATCAATATCCATGATGTCATTATACCCACACAAACAAAGTTTTTTTGGTTTTTTTTTGGTTTTTTTGGGGGGGGTATATAGGAGTCACCTTGTCGGTCAGTTGGGCGGTTGGTCGGTCGGTTGGTCGGTCGGTCTGTCGGTCTGTTGATTTTTGTTTCTGTGCGGTTTCTCAGTAACTGCTGACTAGAATTCAATGAAACTTGACATCATGCTTTATCATAAAGAGGAGATGTGCATCCAATTATTATTTTCCAGCTCAGTTGTTTCCTCACAGAGCTATGCCCTTTGTTTACAATTATTTTTTGTGTTGGTCGGTCTGTTGACTTTTGTTTCCGTGCGGTTTCTCAGTAACTGCTGACTAGAATTCAATGAAACTTGACATCATGCTTTATCATAAAAAGGAAATGTGCATCCAATTATTACTTTCCGGCTGAGTGATTTCCTTACATAGTTATGCCCCTTTATTTAAAATGATTGTGTTGGTCTAATGACTTTTGTTTCCGCGCGGTTTCTCAGTAACCGATATCTAGAATACTATGAATCTTGACGTGATGATTTATCATAAAGAGTACATGTGCATCGAATTGTAATTATCCAGCTCATTGATTTCCTTTTTATTCCGTACGGTTTCTCAGCGACTGCTGACTGTAATCGTATGAAACTTGACATAATACTTTATCATGAAGAGGAGATAATGGTTTACAGTTTTTTATGGCGTTCAAACGCCATATACTAGTCGGTCTCTTTACGGCAACGAGTTCACTTGTCTAGTGAACATGCGCAAGACAAAATAGTTTTCTTCAAGTCTGCACTAGTTTGGTTGTAAAATGTTCATGTATTTGTTTACTCTTCATGTATTTAATAATAATTCGCTGTGTGAGATAATTACTACTAATCTACACAAAGATAAACTTTTTAAAAGTCTTGAATTTTAATAAACTCCAAGTACGTCGATGCTCCAGAGTGGGCCCTGTACTTTAATCGGAAGAAGAAGAAGAAGACGCGAACGAATATTTTTGCCGTAGTTTTCGCAACACCTTGGCATTCTAAAGCAGAAGGAATATAGCCGAGGTTTCCGATTGCATTTTTATACCCATTCGTAACTGATTAGCATATACATGTAGACCTACATCTTCAGCCAATCAAACTGCCTTTTGCATCGCATTCGGTCATTTCCGTTTGACCCGTACTCAAAATTAGAAATAGGAAGTTTCATAAAGGACAAGGTCAAAGAAATCCCATATACACATTTATCACGCATCGAACAGCGTGTTTTGACTATGGCACCCAACCTCAACACAAGTCTAAGTCTTACAAGAAGTAAAATCGTAAAAACACGGGGTTCTATCGGCTTATCAAAGTAAGTATTATCCATAGAAGGTTTTCAACACATATTCAATCAAATTATATTCCAGTGTCAATAACAACTGTCTCTTCTATGTATCGTGTAACCGCCGAGTCTGCTCAAGACGTTTGTGTCGTGTAAAAGCGAAAGTAGGTAGCAATTTGTTGAAATGTCTTCCTAGCTTACAACTCTACTTCTGACTGTAGTTCTGAATTTGAGTTTCATCAGGTTCCAAACAACTACCGTAATTGTATGTACATGTATGGATCTACTTAGTAATTAAAAATAAAAACAGTCTACCTTCAAATTTGTAAGCAGACTACATTTATTCAAAATAAACGAGTGCTGAACATGGAAAAATAAATGTTATGTGTAAGAATTTGTTGAACAAAAAATGTAGGATTATAGGTAGCCTTTGTATCATTTTGATGTTGTGCTTCAGTTTTTGCATCAGCTTAGGACATGAAAGCATTAATTGACCCTTTACTTCATGAATATTCATATAAGAAATAATGACATCATGAATATAATTAAGATATTCTTTTGCCATAGTAGAAACTAGAAGCATGTCAATATATAAACAGCAGATCATGAGATGGCTCCTTTTGTTTCAGTCTGTCATATTTTTATGCCCCCAATCAAGAATCAAAGGGGGGGGGGGCTGACTTTGTTGGTTTGTTGGCTTGGCTCAAACTTTAATGTTGGCAATAACGTTGTAGCCATTGCACATACATACTTCAAACCTGGCATGTCTATGCAACTTACAGAGGCGAACATTTTTTTTTTATTATTTTTTTTTTTTTGGGGGGGGGGGGGGGGGGTGGGGGGCTTATTAAAATCAAGGTTATATTACAGTTAAATGTCACATTACGGGTCAAATTTATATTTGTCACAATCAGGGGCATAGTGTTTCACAAAAATGTGTTGTTATTAATACTGTTATCAATTCCAAGACGTTATTGTTATTAACGTGTACATCAATCCCCCCCCCCCTACACATAACATCCATATCAAACCTGAACGCCATTATGGCCATTCAGGCCTTTGATGTTACATATAATTTTATTTCCTTACAGAGTTATGCCCCTTTGAATTTTTGTCTGTTGGTCAGTCTGTTGACTTTTTTCCGCGACGCTTCTCAGCAACTGCTCACTGGAATCCAATGGATCTTGATATGATGCTTTGTCATAGATAGGACATGTGTATCCAAATATAGTTTTCCAGCTGCTTGATTTTTTTACAAAGTTTTGCCCCTTTGTTTAAATGTTTTGTGTTGGTCTATCTGTTGACTTTTATTCTGCGGGGTGTCTATTTAAGTAACCGCTGACTAGAATTCAATGAAACTTGACACGATGCTTTATCATAAAGAGGACATGCACATTCAATAATAGTTTACCAGATTGATTTTCTTACAAGATTATTCCCCTTGTTTAAAAGTTTTGTGTTGGTCTATCTGTTGACTTTTATTCCGCACGGTTTCTCATTGACTGCTGACTGGAATCATATGAAACTTGACATGATACTCAATCCTGAAGAGGAGATGCCCATCCAATAATAGTTTTACAGTTTATCTGTTTCCTAACATAGTTATGCCTCTTTGAAATTTGGTCTGTTGACTTTTTTTCGCGCCGTTTCTTAGCAACTGGTTACTGGATTCCAATGAAACCTGACATGATGCTTTTTCATAAAGAGGGCATGCACATCCAGTTAAAGTTTTCCAGATGATTTATTTTCTTACTAAGTTATGCCCCTTTGTTTAAAAAGTTTTGTGTTAGTCCTTCTGTTGACACTTATTCCACGCTGTTTCTAAGTAATAACTGACTGGAATCCAATGAAACTTGACATGATGCTTTATTATAAAAAGGACATACGCATCCAGTTATAGTTTTCCAGTTTATCTTTTTCCTTGCAGAGAATTGCCCCATTCGAACTGTACAAAGCTTTTTCATATGACAGTCACGTTTGTGGGGTATTAATTACCTTTAGTGATAGTTCTAGTTATTTCTTAAATGAATGTTCATCAGGAAAGAGTTAGCTTGTCTTTGTCTAACATAAATCGTATGTTCTTAACTTTAAAGAATATTTCAACAGTAGCAGTTTTCGACAAGCCACGTTTCAGTTAGTCCATTTAGCAGTGTCATGTTTTCAGTTATGAAGATATGTGATCAATGTTCTATTGAAAAGCGACCATATGCTATTGGCATTTCGTAATTCTACACTGATGTGACGGGAACATATTTAAAGACATAGATCAATCACTCAATCAAGATTATAATACATGTCTTGATTGATTAGGTCTTCACTGTTTTCAACGGTAGTTTAGTTTACAAACTACCGACCCGCGTTATTTGACAACATCGTTCAACTAGAACGATTTTAATAAAATGTTCAATTTGGAAAGATGTTTAGCAAACAGTGTAGAACCTAATAAGAGGGCTCCTTGTTGCTATATTTATATCAAATGACAATAGTTACACATGGGTGAACTGTCATTTTAAAACCACCACGGTCATACTCGAACTTGCATGAACTACTTCTAATCAGATTTTAATCTGTTAATTCACTTTCAGATTACACCAGTTAAAAAGAGACATTTGAACTAGACGTTTAACAACCGCATTCTGCCAGTTAGAGAGTTCATAATCTCAGATTTGATAATTCTGTGATTCGGCATTTGATACGCTTTTTGTTTTAGAGAAAACATGTAATATCTGCACATGTTAGATTTGCGACTTGACTGTGTCAATAACGATACAATCGACTAAAATCTGACAACAATGAAACACCACATCTGGGAATTCTCCACTTTTTACACATCAATTACCCGCTATTTCGCAACCAAGTTGTTTATACCACTTTAAGGACGTTTTGCTGGGAAACTGCAATTATCATTGACCGAAACAACTGAAAAATGTGTTTTATCGTAATTAAGCTCGCCTTCTATGCAACGAAATTAGCACGGGTGGCAACTGGGCCAATGTTTGTAGCATAGTGCATAGTTTTGCGTTTTAAGAGGTACAAAAGAACAATTAATGAAACAATATAAACCTCCATCCATAGGTTATAGCCACAAAATAATTGGTGATTTATTCTCAATACTTTGATCTCAGGTTTCATATTTCGCTTTATTTTAAAATGTATTCATATCAGTTGTTAGAAATTTAGAGAAATCTTAAATGAGAATCAATTCTGATATTATTTCCAAAAGGGACAAACATTGGCCCAACTACCACCAGTTTTTTCTTTCAAATGGCCCTATGTGTACGTGCACGTAATAAACTGTGGTTACCATTGCAAAGATTTTGGAACTAAATCAGACACCTAGTAAATCGGAGTCTCATCAGGATCCAAATTATTTGACACAACATTTATGGTTCAGAGAGGAAATTGAAGGAAGTCCACTCTGAACATTAAAGAAGACGACATTGATTGTGGACTAAATTTTTTGGCACCAATCAGTGTCTAACAGTGTTGATTCTAGTCGTCGACTAGACGTTTCGTCCGATTCCAAACTGTTTCAAAATGGAAGATAGGCAGGAGATGCCACACAAAAATTCATAGCAATCCCGGAAGCACAAATGAAGGGTGCGGGCAAACAAATTGTCGAAAAACTATCCCTTGCCTGCTCACCACCGGAATCAGGTTTATGTAATTTGACCAAAATATGTTGCAGAGCCGTTAAACCAAACTAAATAGTTTAACTGAACTCGTGGAAAACAAAAGACGATGTGCTGTTATAGCAAGTAGTCATTTTTGTCAAACTGATATTAAACGTGTCTTGGGAAATGTTATGAAGCTCCAAGACGAATTTGATATCAGTTTGTACAAAGTGACTACGAGCAATTATATTAATTTTGTCACATAACTTATTTAGACTAAAATGCCCTATTTGACAGGTTCTGCATGCATATTTCACATGACGTCATGGTGTTTCTACATGCCGTTACATCTTATATTAAACGTGTGTAATATAGAGAAAAATGTGGGTGGCTATATTTACCCGATTACAAGGGAGGATATGTGATAAAATACGTTCATCACAATTTCGTTGATACTGAGGAAAGAATCAAAGAGACTCGATGGAAAATGAGAGTTGAGTAATGTACTTTTATATCTTTTTTCATATTAAAACAATGTTATTACAAAAACTACTTTAACGTACAATAATAATGAAATACGGAAGTTATAGTATTTTTTGCGTGGTATGACACTATTCAGACATAATAAATATAACAGAACTAACTGACATTTTGTTATCATATTCCGTTTTGAAACAAGTAAAGGTAATATATATAATAGAAGTAAGACTTTTTGAAACATTCAAGGCTTTTTTTCAATATGTCATAAATGATGTGTCAAGACGTATGCAATAAATTATTCACTCTACATAGATATATGTTATGTAATAAACACTATAAACATCAAGAGAAACATTTAAAAACACCATTTATTGAGTGAACATCGAGGTCGTCAAAGGTAGAGGACTGCTACACTGTAAATGCACAACAAACGTAATTAAAAAGCTTCCTATACCTTAAATAGTAGTCTACCATCTGCAAGTATGCTATATTTGTTATGACAAAATGATATTTGAAGCTGCGTTGTAATATTCAGAAAACCGATAGAGCCATGTTCAAAATTCCACAAATAGGAGAAATATTCATTTTCGACATACATGTACTTTAAAAGTATCGCTGACAAACAGTCTTTTGCACGAACTATTGATTACTAGCAGACATACAGGAAATATAATCTGTTTGGATATGATTTGAAACTTGATAATAAACACTTGACATTTCACTACGACACACCGAGTTGCAAGTATTTGTTTGCTGACCAAATAATCAAGCTAAATATTGCTGAACGTAACTGAAATTTGTACAGTGCATTGTTTGTTAAACCCTCAACTTGATTGACAATAAATCAAAATACTGTATCAAAATAATCTAGGTCATTTGGAAATATACTATTGCGTCTTAACTGTGAATTGTTTGCTACAACAGCAATAAACTCTTAACATATTTTACCAAAATGCAAACTATAGTATCAAACTATTGTAAATGTTTTTAGATAGATTTAAATTTCTACCACTTAACACGCTACTCCATAAATATTAATGTAAGTAATAATGTATATATGAATATCGATTAGCTTAATGTATATACTGGCATATGATCATATCATTCTAAAGACGTCTTGATTGACTTTTGCAAACATTTTTGATCCAGATGAGACGCTGAGTAACTCGCCATCTCATCAGGAGCCAGCTGTTTGACACTCAGTCAACAGTTTCTCAAGCGACTAAAAATCAGTGAAAATGTCAGTTGATCACATATATAGCAGACATTGTTTTTTCTAATGAGACGGGTTAAATAAAGGATGATCGTGTATGTATCTGTTACATGTTTGGCATCACATGTATCATTTTCAACGTGCAGCTTCACATTGGCTTAATTACACATTTATCTGTTTACTCCAAATATTCTATTAGGAATTTAGAGCATCCGTCTGAAGCGAAATTAATTTTGAAATAGCAGCTTATAATAGACTAATTGTAATAAAACAATCAGACTAACTGAAATTGCCTTGATGAAAAGAAACATATTCAATGTCACTATTATTGTAATTTTTCAGATGCGTTTTGATTCGTTATAGCCATGTTTTTATTATAACCATCTGCAAATGCTACAGAATATTGCCATGTCATTCAGGATTTTGACTAAACCTCAAGCGGCAATGTTCGAGTGAAGGAACTCCATGAATGTATTATAACTTATCTGTAGCTAATGGCTTAAGCGACTGGTTGTTTTGGTGAACTCGCTTATGCAACAAACGTAATTACTATTTCACTTATAAATAAATTGATAATACACTTGAGATTTCATTCACATGGTCAGATATTCCGAGGCAAATGTGATGTAGGAGACTTGTTTGTCCAACTATTCTGAAATTGTATTGGCAAACCGCAACGACAATCGGCCGCAAATACTGCTTTTATCAAAATGTGTATTTGGAAGATAATGCTTTGGTATTTGCGTCATATTTGCAAATGAGACGGGAGTTCTATTTTCCACTCTTGATAAAAAAAAATCAAGAGAATTTCCAACCTATTCAATGTAGTTTCACAAAATTGGTTGTCCTTTGTCCCTCTTATTCACTACAGCCAGAAATCTTAATAGTCCTATACCAGTACATCCACATTTACGCATCAGACTTAACAAGACCAGAGTAACATGAACTTATCCTCTTGATAATAACCCCAAATAAATTGTCCAAGCGAAGAAAGGACGCCATCGCGTAGCACATGTCAACTCTTATTTAATAACCAGGATTTGTAAACGTGTTTAGAAAATCTACTAAAATACTTTTTTATTTGTCTCCGCCAAACACTTTCTTTCTACGTTCTATTTTCGCCTCTCCAAGACGATCAACTAATCTGCATCAATATAGTGTTTAGATGAGAGATACGGATTGGGTAGATCAGTACGCGTCTACTAGCTACAGTTATGTATAACACTACAATACCCCTAAACTGTGTGTTGTGCGTTACTAGATCAGTACGCGTCTACTAGCTACAGTTATGTATAACACTACAATACCTCTAAACTGTGTGTTGTGCGTTACTGGATCAGTACGCGTCTACTAGCTACAGTTATGTATAACCTTACAATACCCCTAAACTGTGTGTTGTGCGTTACTAGATCAGTACGCGTCTACTAGCTACAGTTATGTATAACACTACAATACCCCTAAACTGGGTGGTGTGCGTTACTGTCGATTATTTGTCTCGGTCTAATACTAATGTTTTTAAAGTGTATAGCAATGAGATGTAATTTCTGCATAGGACAAACTAAACAATTTCTTAAGCTATTTAATTTTGCGTTCACATAAATGAAACATATGTAAACACTGTAAACCTAGATCAGAGCATTTCTAACGGAGTCCTTTGATAAACATCTTTCAGAAGCAAATATCTATATTGTAGGAATAATATACATTTCTAAATGAGTCTATAGTAGTACCTGTCTTTAGCGGTCACCAAAAAGTGGTATACTTATGGGTCTGTAAGGCAGGTGGTAGCTTGATGCAGGTCAAAAGTAATGCAGAAAGCTCATATAGAATCTTTCTGCTTTACTTTTACCCTACATTATGCAGCAACTTGCTTTTTAAGTCCCTTATGTTCAATAAATAAATTTAGTTAATCACATTTTGTCACACTCTTGGTATTATGTTGAACAAAACGCTTATATTGCCCCACCGCCATGTTTAAGGTTTGTGTTTATACTGTTTATAAAATATGAAACCAATGGGCTTCTATCTACTTGTGTGAAATACTAAAATTATTTCCAAACAGTACTTTCTCCATTAAATCAGGTGTGCAGTTAAAGCTTTGTATTTTGCACATGTGTGCCAATTTCACTTCTTAACTGGGTTAAGCAATATAAACAAAACATTTCAGTGATTTAATCACTATGATATTTTCGCCTTATCCTATTAACGTAGCATTAAATGGGCCCTCGGGTGAATTAAAAAAATAAAATATTATAGTGCATTTATCTAGTGCATTTTTTTTCAAAACGGATTTGTAATAAATAATAATAAAAAAATCTTATCTTTTCGCAACTTTTCGCAACCACACAAAGAAACTGTAAGTTCGAAATAAGTATAATACCATATCCATTTTAAAGTTAAACTGCCATTTTATAGCTCAAGATTGGTCTAAAATAAAATAAAATTGATGTATACTTTCTACCATACTAAAACACATTAATAAGATACATTTTGTGCATTTTAATGTAATTTCCGTTGGCAGATCTACAATTGGAGATTTGCTAATAATTTGTCAAATGAAATAGTTGCTAATAATCTGTCATATAAAAGGGCTTGAAACAAATGTAGTGAAAAGGTAAGTCATAATTTGTGCAAAAGGTAATCTTTAAAAAGGTAAAACACCAATTGTCAACTTTCAGGAATAAACAGACATATGCTCTAACTGAACTCCATACATATCTTATCATGATATTGAACTTACGTATCAATTTAATTCACCAAACACCATACATCAGTTACTACAAAAATAAATGCATTACTCGTGACATACTTCTTTCACAGAGATAGTTCGTATCATTATTAATACCGCAGAGACAAGTGCCATGTATCACCTGAGATTGGATACAATAATATAAGTACAATACATTCAGAAAAGGGAATCCACAGCACAGAAGAGGCACACGCTTTCTATGTCGTTGTTTTTATTTATTATTTTAACACTACTGTTACACACTTATCCCAAAACAATGTTCGGGAAAACGACCTGTCTTAAGTGACCATTCATTGGTTAAACACACAAGTCTTGAAAACAGGCATTTGCTTAATACAATATAAAAGTATAGGAGCTTTCTGTAATTCATTTCAATTGCATTAAGCTACTACCTGCTTTAAAGACCAATACTAAGACCTCCTTTTTATGTTCTCTTAAGACCGGGTTTACTAGTTTACTTATTCGTCCATTGCAGCCAGTCCTTTGTGTCGTTTTTCGGTGACTTCGTCGGTGGAAGAATAATACGGAATATAAATACAATTACTCAGGGAGCCAATGGGGTCTACCGTGCACCCACTAGACCTTTTTTCATGGGTACCAGAATGTTCAGAAAAGTGTCCTGAATCAGAATCGCGAATGTACTCAGACTTAAATTCTTTTAGGCTATGTGTATTTTAACCGTTTCCATGGCAACCCCCCAGTTTTCGTAATGATGACCCATACCTACAAATTTGCCCATATCACAGCCAGTTTTTGTCCTAAAACTATAAAACTGGTACCAAATGGAAGATAAGACATTGTGCTTTTATTTTCAACTTGTTTTTTTAATTACCTTATTTGAATACTCATGAATATAAATGAGGACATTAAAATAGTAAAAAAGTATAGAAATAACGTAAACCTTTCATTTTTTACACCCTAGTTTTCGTAATGATGGCCCGTACCTGCAAAACCGTCCATATCACAGCCAGTGTAATGTTGTGCTCGGCATACTGCCACACATGTTATTTTCAATATTGTTTCTCTTTGTTTTCTTAACACTTTAAAAACAATAACAGAAACTTGTTTGGGGTCTCATAAGTACTTGGCTTTCAACAGTTACCATTAAATCAGTGAATGGTCATTTTGGTAACAGTTTTAAACATAAAATTTATTTATTCATCACCAAATGGTACATTTACAAGCTATATTTGGAGCATGGTGTAATGTTGTGCTCGGCATACCGCCAAACATGTTATTTTCAATATTGTTTCCCTTTGTTTTCTTATCAATAATTAATATTCATGAGGACGCAAATAAGGTAATTTGCATAAAGTGAACCAAACATTAAGATTCATACATCAACTATAACTGAGATCTAGCGGAGTATTACAGGTGGATGTCAAATTTCCAAAATTTGTGAAAGGATCGGTTACCATGGAAACCGTTACAATGTTACTTACAGTTCATTGTTTGGGTATCAATTTATATACTTAGCTTTCTGAGTATTTTGTCATCAATTTAAACTACATTTGAAGTTGTTTTCTGATATTGGCAGGATAAAAATTGAGAGATTTACGTTATTTCTGTATTTGTTTGCTATTTTTTAATTATTCTCATTAATATTCATGTGTATGCAAATAAGGTAATTCCTAAGTATAGCCTTTAAACCAAAGCACAAGGTCTTAGCTTTAATTCGGTACCAGTTTTATACAGTTAGCACAAAAACTTCCTGTGATATGGAAGATTCTTGCAGGTAGGTGTCAACTAACAAAAATGTGTGAGCAGAGTGAAATGAATGGTTACTATGGAAACAGTTAAAACGTTACTTAGAGTTAAATGTTTGGTCCTCAAATTTGATATTTTGTTTTCTGAGGATTTTGTCATCATGTTAAACTGCATTTGAAATTGTTTTCTGATATTTGTAGGATGAAAAGTGAATAGTTTACATTATTTACGTTATTTCTAAATTGTTTATACTATTTTTAATGTTCTCATTAATATTCATGAGTATGCAAATAAGGTAATTTGAAAAAACAACTGAAAAGAAAAGCACAATGTCTTATCTCCAATTTGGTACCAGTTTTATAGGTTTAAGACAAAAAACTGGCTGTGATATGGACGATTTTGCAGGTACGGGCCATCATTACGAAAACTAGGGTGTTGCCACGGAAACGGTAAAAATGGTACTTAAAGTTAATACTATGGTCCTCAAATTGGATACTTTGTTTTCTGGGGGTTTTGTCATCATGTCAAACTGCATTTGAAGTTGTTTTCTGATATTTGTATGATAAAAAAATGAAAGGTTTACGTTATTTCTATACTTTGTTTTACTATATTTAATGTTCTCATTAATATTCATGAGTATGCAAATAAGATAATTTGAAAAAACAGTTGAAAATAAAAGCACACTGTCTTATCTTCCATTTGGAACCAGTTTTATAGTTTTGGGACAAAAACTGGCTGTGATATAGGCAAAATTGTGGGTATGGGTCATCATTACGAAAACTGGGGGGTTGCCATGGAAACGGTTAAAATACACATAGCCTAAAAGAATTTAAGTTTGAGTACATTCGCGATTCTGATTCAGGACACTTTTCTGAACATTTTGGTACCCATGAAAAAAGTCTATGGGGGTTTGCACAGACCCCATTGACACCCTGAGTAAATATATTTGTTAGGTTTTCCAGTTCTTTAAACGCGCTCAAATCGTTCAAATCAAGTGAATAAGCTTCGCATTCGCTGACTTATATTTGTATTCAATTTCAGATTGTTTGAGAAGTACCCAGATGTAAAACAGCTGTTTGTACATTTCCGTGGTCTTTCGACAGAGGAATTGCGTAATAACGACCGCCTTCGTGACCACGGACTTCGAGTAATGAATACAGTGGATAAGTGCGTGGCTCGGATGGACAGACCTGACAAGCTGGAGAAGCTCTTGCACGAACTCGGTCAAAAGCATGTGATATACAATATCAAAATGGAGTTTTTAGATGTATGTATTATAGTTGGTATCAGTGATTCACATAAACTATGTATGAAACATATTGAGGTATAATGACTGGTAAAATGTGCAATTATTCTGCATCAACATGTGTGGCTCATCATTGTAAAATGTGTCATCTGTTCAGTTATTATTTACTGTCCATTTATTTCGAACATTGTCATGATTTAAAATAAAATTTAATTATCCCTTTATTTCATGATATTCAAGTCAGAAATAATGACATCATGAATATAAATTATAATTTAATAGACAAACAGGGCAGATCAGACGGCCCCAACAGGAGCTATCTGTTCTGGGTCTACCCTGTTTGCAAAAACTTGACATTGCGTTTCTATCCTGTTAAGGGATACCCGTGTTGGATATACTGAACGGCAACGAAAATGTTTACAAACTATCGAACGAACAACTGGACTGTTATATATCTCACAATTGTGTAATAATGATTAACACTCTGTCACTTTACCATCATCAAGAAATAATTCTGCATGAAAACAACTAAGTGGCCTCCATCATGATGATAGGAAATGAAAGATGCTCATTTGTCATCTTTCATTTTCTATCATCATGATGGGGGCCACTTAGTTGTTTTCATGCAGAATTGTTTCTTGATATAGGTCAAGTGACCGACAATTCGAAGACAGAGTATTTATCATTATTACATATTTTTTTCAGACTTCCCTTACAATATTCTATATCTCGCAATTGTTCGGTTTGGATAAAATACAACAGTTTAGTTTCCACACACACTTGCCGTGTATTTAAAACCATCTACAAAGTGCAATGAGAGTGTCAAACAGTTTGGATCCTGATGAGACACCACAGAGCTGCAGCTTGGAAAGTATTGATGAGAGTGTCAAACAGTTTGGATCCTGATGAGACACCACTGAGCTGCAGCTTGGAAAGTATATTTACGAGAGTGTCAAACAGTTTGGATCCTGATGAGACACCACAGAGCTGCAGCTTGGAAAGTATTGATGAGAGTGTCAAACAGTTTGGATCCTGATGAGACACCACTGAGATGCAGCTTGGAAAGTATTGATGAGAGTGTCAAACAGTTTGGATCCTGATGAGACACCACAGAGCTGCAGCTTGGAAAGTATTTACGAGAGTGTCAAACAGTTTGGATCCTGATGAGACACCACAGAGCTGCAGCTTGGAAAGTATTTACGAGATTGTCATGTTAAAATGGTGTTGTGCCTATGAATCATGCAAACGGGTAATATGTTATTATGTATCGATACAAAGGGTATATTAGACACGAGAACAACAGCTGTTAATTGAACCCTTTACTCCATTTATACGCATTTTCACGCATTTGTACGCATAGAAGACCCTTTCAGACATCTTATATAGGAGCTGTCTGATCAGGGTCTATTCTGTTTGCATTTGTTATAATGAAGATCTGACTTTACAGTTTTTGGCAGGTTAAACTACCCTTGATAACACGCCACTGTAATAATCAGTTAATTTTAAGTCATTGTTTCTTAATGAATACCCATGAAGTACACGTAAAAGGCTTTTACGTTGGGTTGTTTATCTGGATTGCAATTATATTTTAACATTTGCTAGCAGGCGATAACAAACACTGTCGACATTATTCTTTCTGCTGAAATCGTCATAACCTTTTGCACCATATTATGTTGTAAAAAAAAATTCAACATTTATAATCTTACCACACTATGTATAGTCGTTGTGAAGAGACCATTCCACATAAAATGTATTTTATTCTTTCAGCTGATTGTGCCACAACTGCAACAAGCAATTATTCCAATTTTGGCGGACAGATGGACCTATCTTGTAGAAAGTGCCTGGTCAGCTTTCCTGAAGTATATCACTCACATCATGTCAGAAGCCATGGTCTTGTAGCCCTGTATTTTAATATCATATTGTTTGACCCTTTCTCTCATATTAACGTGTTTTCTCGCATCTGCAAACAGAGTAGACCTAGATCATACGGCTCCTATCAGGGTCTGCTCTGTTTTGCTAATGGAATTTGATGTATCTGTTTCTATATATTCTAAAATGGCTACAATTTTCCACCTTGCACATTTCATTGTAACTAAGTTGTCCATGAATATCCAGTAGGCAATGACATTTGTAATAAACATAGAACAGTGAAAGGTTTAATAACAGGATTATTTTGGACCCTAGGAAAATGTTTAATCACTTGAAACATTAGATTATATCTAAAACTACAAGTTCCAGTTAAATCTATGATATGAGTCGCAGATTATGAACTGGACTAAGAGAATGTGACTTTCAATGTACAGAATTGATGGCAAAGCCATGCCATAGTGACACACATTACAAGTAATGGCATGTGCATACATATTCTTGGATGAAACGTATTAGATCCCTGAGACCGACTGTAACACGAACTCTCACTTCAATGTGCATCTGCGCGCGTGCGTGTGTATGCCTGTGTGTATGTGTGATTGGTGTGTGTGTGTGTGTGTGTGTGTGTATGTGTGTGTGTGTATGTGTGTGTGTTATGGCGTGAGTGTGATGTGTGTGGGGGTTGGGTGCCTTGTGTAACTCTGTGTGTGCTCGTGTTTGTCTGTGTGGTGTATATGTGTGCGTGGTGTATGTGTGTGTGTATCCGTGTATGTGTGCGTGCGGGTAGGTGTTTTTGAAATAATCATAAAGTAATGAAAGACGATATGGCAAATATTAAGTTGCGGAATCTTAGTTCAAAGTTAGTAGTGTAACTTTGTATGTATTAAGTTAGATGCATAAGTTAATGAGAACATTAGAAAACGATTTATACAATACCTTGAGCAGTTGCAGGGTTTTCAAGAAAAAATCGATAGCATTACGCATATTTTCAAAAGTAAATTACATTTAATTTGCAACGAAACATATGGGAAATATTCTTTCAGTGCCTTCGAGATAACTTCATTTTGTTATTTTGTTATGTAGAGACAGACTAGTCGTCTCATGTAATCAGCTTATCTCATGTTAGTCAGGTTTTAGAATAAACCAACGGACATACCGACTGATTAATGCCTTCTCTGCCAATGGCGCATCTGAGATTACTAATACAAACAGTTTGGATCCAGAGCAACTCGCAGTCTCATTCGGATCCAATCTGTTTGTTTTAGTGAAAATAGAGTAAGTAAACGAAAACTAGCAGACGACACATTTTGCAGACGACAATATTTTACAGTGAAAGTGTTGCTCGTTAATGGACGCGACGTATTCAAGTGTATTTTCAGTGTTGGTAAATTGTTTTTATAATATGTAGCTGTCCAGAATCATTTAGAGTAAAACGTGTCTAGAGAGACCACTTAAAATAACTCTTATATTGTGTCTTTATCCCTTTGACCGCCAATGTCGCATAAATGAGCCACGACAAATAGTGCAGTCCTAGATCAGACGCCTCTATTTCTATATCTGTGCTTTATTCCTTTGAAATTTGCATTTATTTATCACGTTTCCTTATTTTACCGAATGATTTAACAAAGTTGGCGCCGTAAGGGTTAATCCTTCACTTTATGAATAATCATGGTAGTTTCCACCCAGTTAACTAATTATCTAATAGTGTTATATAAAAACGAGTGAATATATAGTAATGCCAAATATTAAAAAATCAGATCAAAAATATCCTAAAAGCAAACCTTGTCGATCACGACCAGACTGCTCCTACAGCAATCGTCTCATCTGGTTCTGCAATGTTCGCGAAAGCGTCAAAATGCCTCTTAAAAAGGGTAAAGGGTAAAAACAGACAGGTAAAAACAGACGGTAGCTTGTAGCTAAAGAAACGATGAAAGTTTGGCAGCAAAATTAGAGCTTTCCTGCATTACTTTCATTTCAACATCAAGTGACACATGTTTCAATCCTTTATCTCATAGATACACATTCTGAGGCCTGTGCACATGGAGCAGTCCCAGATCAGACGACTAATTCAGGGGCCGATTGATCGGGGTCTGTTCGTTTTGTTTCTTGGAATTATAAAGCCTTTGTTCTACATTTCAGCCATGGCGAAAATATCATGTTCAAACGTCATTATAAGAATTCACATATTCATTATGGCATTATATATTGCATGAATATTCATGAAGAAAAGGTATAAATGCACTCATGTTTACATTGTTCATTGTCAAATTACATATGATTTGTTGTAAAAACTTTTTTTTATTTATATCATGTGCCATTCCCTCATAATGATGGCTTTTGTCGCCCCTATAAAAGCGACTTTTAGAAATCATTGTGATAAATAGAGCATATACTCTATTTATCACAATGGTTTCAAAACTACTCATGATGCTTAAACGTTTCCTTTTTTCTAGTAGATTTATTCAAAGAGGTTGTGTCTAAAACTAACCTGTAAGGGTATGGACCATTTAATTCATGAAATATTGTGAAGAATCATGAGTATTAATGACACGAGTTCTGTATAAAGTTTCATAAATGGTTGGCCATGCCGGAACGTGCATAATCAGAACTTTATTATTCCATAAGCAAACAGAGCAGACCCCGATCAGACGGCTCCGAAAGGAGCCATCTTATCTGGGTCTACTCTATTTGCAAATGCTTTACGAGGTGTATTTATGTGGTAGAGAGTTAAAAAACTATTGACCAAGTGTCAAACAGCGTGAACCCTGATGAGACACAGACAAACCGTTAAATGAATTGTCGAACGAACACAATGTTATGAATGTTTGTGATTGACTCAAATCACGTTCAATTTCGCTTTGGGTAGAGTTCAACGCAACTGTTCAAATACCTTTGGTGCAATCTGGATATTTAGATTATCCTGTTTTCGACAATTTGTTTTAGAAGTATACAGTTGAACTTCGATATCATAAATTCGGATAACTCGAACAAAAAGTTCAGTCCTTTCAAAACTTACAATACAGAGTTGCTCTAAAATATATCGCTACAGATATCTAGAAACAAGTGTGACAGCTTAATACAGGTCTAAAGTAATGCTGAAAGCTCCTTTAGACCAGTATTAAGTTGTGTCCTTGAGAAATTGTTCAGATTAGAAATCGGATGACTCGGCCTTCTGTTAACTCGGACTAATGTGTATAGTCCCTTGAAGTTCGAGTTATCAAAGTTCAACTGTATTTTCATATTCAATGCATTAACACGTTCGACCATGAATGATTAGAGTGGAATAACCAATCAGTGATTAACTATATAGTCCATTCACCAGAGAAAACCCTTCTACACGTACTAAATGATTTGGAATGACAAACAAGACTCAGATCAGAGGGTCCTAGAGGAGCCCTCTGATCTCGGTCTACACTTTTTGCAAATGACAGCGCATGTGTTTCCCGGGTTGAGTTAAATAAACATAACTAAGTCTATTTTGTTACATGTGTGAATTAAATTTTAAATTTCATATTGTGTAGGCGTTCATGTATGCATATCCTGTTTGAAACGTTTGTGCCTATTTAACACCATGAACCGTCGACTGGTGTCCTTTAACTATTTCACTGCAGAATAGTGTTGTCTGCAGATAGTGTCTCTGCAAACATTGTCGTCTGCAAAGTCTGTTATCTGCTACGAGTTTTGTTGTTTAATTTTATCCCCTTCTCTTTCGAAAAACAAATAATCACATAAACAAACAATTTGGATCCACGCCGAGCTACTCGGCGTCTCATGTGGCTGTTCGTTTCTGTGATAATCACATATGCAACAATGGCACCGAAAGAGTGAATACATGTATCTGCTTGCAGCCTGTAGAATCTATATGAAGTTTATGAACACATGATTGTAATGATGAAATATCAGTTATAAAGTATTCTTGTTTTATACATAATGCCTAATGCGATATTGATTTACTACACTTGGCGTAAACGTGCTGATATTAATATCTCACATTTGAATAAGTAAACACTTCATATAGCATCCACCATTGTTATGTGATTTATCCCTCTACGCCTTTAACGTTTTCGCTGTTAACGTCGCATCTGTGATTACATACGCAAACAGTTTGGATCCAGATCAAACAGTGTCTCATCAGGATCCAAGCTGTGTGTTACTGTGACTATGTTTTTGAAACAAATATGAAGAAAAATAAACAAATGAAAATTGTAGCAGACGACATAATTTGGTAGTGAAATAGTTATTTTTAATGTAAAAATAACGTATGCATTACTATTTATTTGCTTTAAGGTTTTAGAAAGGCTTATGTACAAGGACCCATTTTTTTTGCCATGTGAGAAAATGTGAGAGAAAGGCAAATTCATTAAAAGCTTATAAATCTGTTGACCTTTGCTAAACATTACTTTCGTATCAAAGAGTAATTTCAGTTAATATCGCCTATAAGAACATGTTAATCAGCCATTTTTGATAAACTTTAGTATTATTGAGTCACAGAGATATATTAACAGAGCCATATTAACTGGAACAATCTAAATGACAAAATCAGAAACGAAAGTTTGTTAAATGGTTTAATGGTTTATTTGATTTAAACTAAACTATTGGTTTGGCATTACTATCAGTTTTACTATTTGGACAATACTGAATATTTACAGGATTTTCACAACCAACGTATATCGATCTACGTCCCCAATATACTGGTACAAATCAAAATTGGAAAACTGTCTGTCTAAAGACGTATTTTAAATCATAACAAGACCCTTTGTCTCGCTATCAAGGTTGTAGTTCCATCTTCTTGTTACTTTGGAGCAAAAACCCGGGGCTGAAATAACGATAATGCATCACTAAGCCACCATATACAAAACTAAGAATATCTATGTTCATACTTCTGTAACTCTCTGCATCAGCGTTTTAATATTTGTAAACATTATTCTATCTAAGATACTTTCATAATGTTCACATTTTTACCCAGCATTGCAAAGTGGTATCTCATTTGGAACCTTTTCGAGCCGATATGGTGTTACCCTTATCCCACTGTCCGCGGCCTGACTGTCATTTGCAAATAGCTTTGATCAAGATCAGACGTCGAGCAACTGGGCGCCTCATGAGCCTCCAAGCTGTTTGACACTCGGTCAATAGTTTCTCAAAAGCTTGTTAAACTCGGTAGTAGTCAAATATTTACCGGCTTCAAATAAGTTTTTTACAGCGGATAAGGGCTAGAACAACTAATGTCCAAGTAGTATCAGATGCTTGTAATCAACCGTAGAACATGTATTAAGCGGCCATCAAAAATAGGTCTAACGAGATCAAATTGTAACAGAATCCGTTACAGACTGCCCCCACCGAGACTGACAACTGGTATTGAGGAGCAAACTATATAAATTTCAACCAATCACCGGCCATCACTGGTTTACCATGGCAACCGACACTTTTGAAACACCTGCCATTATTTTTGGGGTACCCATATACCCTTACTGACCAATTTTCCGAAAAATCTAATATGTAAATTGTGACCAATAACAGGACACCAAACAATTACCATGGCATCTTTCAAAACAACTTGATTGAGTTTGGGGTAATCCCAGAAATGTATATTTTCAGCAAAATAGAACAATATCTAAATTTCGATCACCGTTCAGTTACCATGGCAACTAATCCTTACGAATTTTCATCAAAATCGAACAATATCTAAATTTGGACCAATCAGAGCCTATTATTCAGTTACCAGTTACTAATTCTTTCAAAAGACCTACCAATTGATTCGGGTGTCAATTTTCAGCAAAATCGAGAGATCTAGATTTCAACCAATAAGACCCACCATTCAGTTATCATGGCAACTTATTCTTTCAAGAGACCTATCATTCAATTTGGAGTGACAAAATATCCCGGCTTACCATGGTAACTAATTCTTTCGAAATGCCTCTAATCAATTTGGCGTGCAAAACTATCCCGACTTACCAAATTTCAGCAAAATCAAACATTCGGGATCATATCCATTTTCATGATTTGTTTATAAAACGCATTAAAACCTTTAAGAAGAAAGGTTATGATCCCATTATATTGCAACGCACTGCATGTTTGGTTATCGACCCTTTTACGCTTCCCTCTTTGCTTGCGCGATGACAGGCCGGGGGTAGTACTCTACGATGGTATACTCTTAAACTCAGATACGGGATGAGCTTATCAGACTCATGTATTACTTTTTCCCTGTCGTGCCCTTAACGACTTCCCTGCAGGTGCTTTGACTTCAGCAAAGTCATCAAGTACATATTTGACGGATTTTCACAGTTAGTATGCTATGTTTTACATATTGTCATGTGTTTACCGTCTTCTATGTTGTGGGTAAGTCCGGCGGGGATACCTTTATTTACACTATTTGTAAAGCTAGGGTGACTTCGAGAGAAGTGTGAGGTTAGGACGTCCGTAAACCGGTTTAATCCCCCAGTGGTGTTTTTGCTACTGACCGTGCCAAGGCGGTACTCTCTTTGTCACCCTTGCTTTTGTTTGCCTTGTGTCTTTGTGCTTGTGATTTTGTCCATGTGTGGAATGTTTGTCTCCAGTGCTTGTGTGTTTGTTGGTGTTTTCTGTGTTCATCTCGTGTGTGCGTTTGGGTGTGTAGGTGTGTGTGTGTATGTGTGTGTGTGTGATGCTATCTATCGGTGTTTTGGTGGTGGTTGCGTCTTGTATGTGGCTTTGCCTGCTTGACTTTTCTACTTTTCCAATATCTAAATTCGTCAAAAAAGATCTAAATCTCGACCAGTCAGAGTTACCATTCGGTTACCATGGCTACCGATTTTTTAACGAAATAGTGATAGGAAGTATATAAATAAGCTGAGCTTATATAATGACAGTATGAATAATTCATATCAGAAAATGTAAGAAATACTAACAGTATGGATATCAATTAGCTGAAATGTAAGAGATACTAACAGTATATATATCAATTAGCTGAAATGTTAAGGATACTAACAGAATAGATATCAATTAGCTGACATGTAAAAGATACTAACAGCATAGATATAAATTAGCTGAAATGTTAGAGATACTAACAGTATGGATACTAATAAGCTTAAGTTTTATAATGACACTATAAACAAGCTAATGTTTGTTCATATCAGAAAATGTAAGTAATACTATTACTCTCCCAATTTGACCTGAGACTCATTGCATATTCCGTTACATACAGGCTGCTCCTACAGTTGCTGTCTGATCTGGGGTTACTCTACCTGCAAATGCGCACCCTTTCATATTCATGTAAGAAATAATGACATGATGAATATTTATCAGCTGAATTTTTATACTGGCCTGCAGACAGGAAACTTAGGTATTGGAAGGATCTATTATACTTTCAAAAGCAAACAGAACAGATCCTGAGCAGACAGCTACTGTGTGAGCCGTCTGATCAGGGTCTACTGTGTTTGTAAGTGAAAAAGCGGTTATATAAGGAAAGTGTTATCTAATAAGATCCCCCCTCACTCGTCAGAGGTATACATCAGTTATTGTAGAGTTTATATTGATCATAACCATTTACTCCATAGATACGCCGTTCTATGCAAGCAGAAAAGACCCACATCAGACTACATCTATATAGGAACCATCTGATCAAGGGCTGCTCCATTTGCTTATGCTATACTATAGATCTAATTCTACAATTCTGCTTTGGCAAAGCATTCGTGTGCTGATATGCGATTTTGCATATTAAAATAATTGATATTCATGATGTCATTATTTCAAAGAGTTGGTAAAGAGTTAACCTTCAACCTGCTGAGCCAACGTTTGTCTGTAGAATATGTTATGCAGTTATCACTGATTTGCATGCAGTATTCTAATTTGTGAACAATACACAAGTCAATAGCAATGCCCATTGACAGGTGGGCTATACCCATTTTTTTCCTACTGACGCCTTTGGACGCCTTTGCAAAATTCATATTTTGAAACAATTGTGATAAATTTAGCATTTGCTCTATTTATCATAATGGTTTCAAGACTACACAATTTTAAAATTTCTCTTTTACCTAGTAAGTGTTCCTTTTCGGTAGATTTATTCAAAGATGGTGGATCCTAAAAATAGACCAGGAGGGAATGGGTTAAACAGTGATAATTAGTTCTTATTATGATTAATATCAATATGGTTCTCTCTGATATTTGGATTGAAAAGGTTATACTTTATCATGGCATTCACTTTAAAGGAATGTTTTGTTTCCATTCGCATACTAATTCAGCGTATATTTCATTCTTATTACATTAGCCGTGTTCCCTCGGTTAATATATTCACTATACCCACTTAAAATGTTTCAAAAATTCATTTGGGTGATTATGTCATAAAATGGTCATCGTTGTTCTTTTTTGTTTTCTAATAATACGCAGATGGGCATCTTAAAGAGACTGCCTCTGCTTGAAACTAATTAAACAATAATAGTGCATAGCCGATGTTTGCATATGGCAAACAATTTGTTCTAAAATATCTCGGATAAAATTTATTTGAGAAGCATAATTATAACTGTTACACCAATGTCGCAAAAATGCACAACGACAAATAGTGCAATACCAGATAAGACGCCGCCTTTTCAAGGAGTAGAGTCAAATATATTACAATTTTATAAGCAAACAGAGGATATCCTGATGAGACGACTCCAATGGGAGTTGTGGGCCAACCCTGTTTGCAAAGGCGCAAAACGTTTGTATGAGAGAAAGGACTAACTGGTGTTACTTTGCTCCACTTTGCTTGCAAATCACCCATATATCTAATAAATCTTCAGATCATGTTATTGCAAAAGAAGGATTCTTATTAACCTTTAACATCCTTACAGACGTGCAAGGAAATAAACTCAAATATAGTAAAACGCATCTTAACACTAAAGCGACCACTTTATGCAGAAACATGTAACACTACTCCTATTCCCTAGCCTCGGCTAAGCGTTTTACAATTTTCGTAACTACATTTTATGAATAATGAAATTCGTGGTCCCAAAAGACCAGCAAATATAACAACAGCAAATATAACAACAGCATATAACAACAGCAAATATAACAACAGCAAATATAACAACACCGAGAATGACACCGAGATAACCATCATAAATACTTTCAACCTGGCAGACACATGCACGGTCATCTGGGAGTTGCAAACAGTGTACACCCAGATATCATGACTGCTGTTTACAAACATCATGGCTCCAGATGAGATGCCGAGTAGCTCAGTAACTGATCAGGATCCAAGCTGTTTCACCCTCGGTTGGAAATTGCTCAAACAACTTAGACGAATCGGAAGGAATACGAAAATAATTGCCCCGGTCAGCGTGAATGCAACCGTTAACCCTTTCCTCCATGAATATTTATGTAAGAATCAATGACGTAATGAAAACTAGTTAGATAAATTTCTTATAATAGCATAATGGACATATGCATTTTTGGCACTGGCAGAAACTGTAGAATCATATCTATATTATAGCATAAGCAAACAGAGCAGACGCTGACAAGACGTGTCCTATAGGAGCCATCTCATATGGGTCTACTCTGTTTACAAATGCGTAGAAATGCGTATTTATGGACTAAAGGGTTAATGTTTCAAGCAGTATAGGCCTCTACAGTACAGACATTAACAAATGCATCTACTGCAAGAGACGACAACTTTGGACTGCACGCGATTCATATTTATTTCTTCTGCAAATGTGCTGCAAGTGCTTGGCTCAATCTCAATCGACTCCAGTCTGTAACAAAAATATTCTCACTTACTTTATTCAACACATCTCTTTACATAATGACGTTGATATCGAGATATGAACGTAATTATGTAAATTATGTTATGGACGTGGTTGAGCAGGTCAACAGTATCGGACAGTTCGTGTAGTTCAGGTAAAACTATCCGAAAACGTTTTAATCTTAACCCTAACCCACAATACAGAAATATAGACCTCCCAATGTTCAATCAGGTGCAAGTTTACTTCAAGTTCTTCAGAAACTATTAACCAGTTGTCAAACAGCTTGGATCCTGATGAGACCTCAGCTTACTCGGTGACTCACCTGATGAGACCTCAGCTTACTCGGTGTCTCACCTGATGAGACCTCAGCTTACTCGGTGTCTCATCTGAATCCAAGCTGTTTGCACATACGGGCCAGGTCGCGAGTAGAAGGTTAACAACTACTTCTATATTGGCCTACGACCCTTTATATAATAAATTCAATATCATAATGGAATATGTCCATTCCGTTGATAAAACATAAATGCTCACGTTAATTTTGTTTTGATAATCACGACTTGATTTATATTTTCAAACTCGTTTACATCCCGTTCGAACATCGAAAAGATAGGCGTCTGATCCGGTGTTTGATACTCGATCAGTGAATAGGAATGGATAGGGACTTGTAGCTAATCAAAGTTTGAATAGACATTTATGTAGAGCAGGATAAATGTTAATAGTAGAGTTTTCATAGTCTTGGAAACATGGGGTTTCAAGTTGTTGCATAAATCCTGTGATTTTATATATTAAAGCACGCGATGTCTCCACTGTATTGCTATCAGTCACGTTATCCTCCTCGCTGAAAAGAATGGCATACATTCAATCTTTCTGCTATTATATCAATGACAGTTTGAATTTCGGGTTGAAAAATCATCGAGATAAAATTATTTCCTTTTCATCATTAAGTGCAAAGAGGCCACTGAATTATTTGTGTATTGACGCTCGATTTAACGACAGGTTATTGTGAAATTGTTAAATAGGTAAAAGGTTGATTTGATCTTTTTGATAAAATACAATGCCGTCTAACTTACTCTTCTGTGAAATGTTTTCAACCAACAATCGAGTGAGTTACCAAACTGAAAGCAACGGACAACGACAGTGTAGCAACATAGTGTACGAATTGAAAGTGCGTCAATATTACGTCAGTCATTTAGCACGACGCCTTTCATGTTAAACTTGCAAAACACAGACTGACGCACTGTGGAAAAATCTACAGTACGTCAAGGACAAAGTTTATATCGGTGACCATCATGTATAATATGTCGCCTGCTCAAAGAACAGTTGAGATATTTAATTAAAACACGATTTCATCTGTTACCCTACGGTGCAATGTTTTCATCAAATGACTGAGTGAGACACCATGTCGACAGCAATGAATGTGACGGAACTGTATCAACGCGCCCTGCAACAAATCAATGTATAGGCATATTTGCTCAAAGTTGGTCAGTGGTTGGTCCATTGTATAACACGATGGTGCAAATTAAATTGACGTAAATTGGAAAACCCCAAGTACGTCACGAACGCAGTTTTTTTCTGTCGGTGGCCATGTTGTGTAAGATACGGCTATGTCAAATTTAGTACAGTGGACCTTTTTATATAGAACACATAATAAGTAAATATCGATGTTGTTCTTTCAGAGAGATGACAACATTGGAGCTTTCTTCATAACATTCACCCTTCATCAAGAAATCACTTGCTAAAACAATCTCAGTTCTCCTATACTAAATGTTAGTTCAGATGCGTTTTATTGTATACTACATGTAAAACATCAGAATGCTTAGATTCGATGTACAAATTAACGCTGAACAGTTGAAAGGCACAGAAAGGCGTAGTTATGGAATAGAGCGGTTAAATATATCTTATTAGGAAGTGTGCATGATAAATAATTATTATATTATAATATTATGCAGTATATTATATTATGGTTTATCTTGTAATGCACGTGTAGCTATAGCACAGAGATTAATAGAATCAAGCATGGTTTTTGTCAAAGACGGGGTTTCTATACCCTCGGTTGGTCTGTTCCTATCGGAAACTCGCTAAAGCTCGTTTCCGACTGGAACAGACCAACCGAGGGTATAGAACCCCCGGCTTTAACAAAACCCATGCTTGGTTATTTTTATCGCTGAAATACGTCCTGAAACCAAGTATATTAACGAATTTTGTGAAGTACTACTTTACATTGCGTAATACGACTTCCATATCTAATAGCAACAAACTGCAGCATAACTTTAGACGTGACACCAAAATGACGTCATTTGTTATGACAACCACTAACGTTACGTTTTGGCGTAAAATATAAATGACTGAGTGACTACAAAACAACGTCTTCGGTTAATTAAACAGGCGTTTAAAGTGTTTGTATGATAAATATAATTTCATATTCGTGCTAATTATTTATATTAATTTCAATTCATAAGGTTGTTGCCTATAGAAGTGTTGGAATAATTCTGTAAGAATTCCTTCCTTTGTATTGATTTTACGCAATCGTGCGTATGAATACACCAGACAAAGGGTGTTCCAGATAAGGATTTCTAGTACGGCTATTTTTGGTAACTCAGCTTATCTAGCACGTCTGAGAAGCGAGAATAATAGAATCAAGCATGGGTTTTGTTAAAGACGGGGGTTTCTATACCCGAGGTTGGTCTGTTCCAGTCGGAAACTCGCTTAGCGAGTTTCCGATAGGAACAGACCAACCGAGGGTATAGAACCCCCGGGTTTAACAAAACCCATGCTTGATTATTTTTCTCGCTGAAATACGCCCTAAAACCAATTAAATTAACGAATTTTGTGAAGTACTACTTTACATTGCGTAATACGACTTCCATATCTAATAGCAACAGACCGCAGCATAACTTTAGGCGTGACACCAAAATGACGTCATTTGTTATGACAACCACAAACGGTACGTTTTGGCGTAAATATAAATGACTGAGTGACTACAAAACAACGTCTTCGGTTAATTAAATAGGCGTTTAAAGTGTTTATATGATAAATAGAATTTCATATTCGTCCTAATTACTTATATTAATTTCAATTCATAAGGTTGTTGCCTATAGAAAGGTTGGTATAATTCTGTAAGAATTCCTTCCCTTGTATATATTTTACCCAATCGCGCGTATGAATACACTAGTCACGGGGTGTTCCAGATAAGGATTTCTAGTACGGCTATTTTTAGTAACTCAGCTTATCTAGCACGTCTGAGAAGCGAGAAAGCCTCGTCTCTTTGGTTACTCTTACTGAACAATTGATAAGTCCCGCCTACCGAAAAGGTGTATTGGATGTGTTATGAAGAATCAGTAGAATGGATTCAGTAACCAAATAGTAAGCTTGTCTTTATAATGTGAGTTCCCTATCAAAGGTTATTCCAATATCGTATTATATAATATTAGTATATGTTATATTATACCATTATATTATACTATATTATATTACATCAATATTGTATTATGTTATTATATTATGCTATTAGACGCCGACTGCAAATGTTGGCCCAGACCAGGTGCCTACAGAAGTCATCTCCCAAATACTCCAGTCAGAATGGAAAACAGTGTGGACTCTGATGAGACATTGAGTTTTGTTTGCTCTACAAATTATATGCAAGAGGAATCATGAAATCGGCACTAGCATGTAACGAGTCAAACAGATCGTTAAAATATATCCGAATGTTCAAGGCATATGGTTCTTTTCTGCACCTGTGTTCTTTTCTGTACTTGTATTTAATCAGTATTCATCATAAATGCGATCTGAAAGCAGTTTGGATCCTAATGACACACAGAGTAACTTGGCGTTACATCAAGATCCAAGCTGTTTGACACTCGGTTAATAATAAAATGCCTGTTACATTAGGATTCTAGTCGTTTGACATTCGGTTAGTAATAAAAAGCTTTTTACATCAAGATTCTTGCCGTTTGACATTCGGTTAACAATAAAAAAAATTGTTACATCAGAATCCTAGCCGTTTAACATTCGGTTAATAATAAAAAGTTTGTTACATCAGGGTCCTAGCCGTTTGACATTCCGTTAATAATAAAAAGTTTGTTACATCAGGGTCCTAGCCGTTTGACATTCCGTTAATAATAAAAAGTTTGTTACATCGGGGTCCTAGCCGTTTGACATTCCGTTAATATTAAAAAGCTTGTTATATCAGGGTCCTAGCCGTTTGACATTCCGTTAATAATAAAAAGCTTGTTACATCAGGGTCCTAGACGTTTGACATTCCGTTAATAATAAAAAGCTTGTTATATCAGGGTCCTAGCCGTTTGACATTCCGTTAATAATAGAAAGCTTGTTACATCAGGATAAAAGCTGCTTTATACTTGACTAATAATAAAAAGCTTGTTTGAATCGAAAGATAGTATAAAGCTGTATAACTTTATTCAACGGATTAAGCGAATAGAAAGCTAGTAAAACCTGCCTAACAATTTACTCCAACATGTTGACTTTACAAACAGATAAGACCAAGATCAGACGGCTTCTTTAATATCAGTCTGATCAGAGTCTGCCATGTTTGCTTGAAGTAATATAGATATTCTACAGTTTCTACCAAACAAAATTCATGTGAGCACGTGCCATTATAAAAATGTAATTAATTAATATTCATAATGTCATTATTTCTTACACGAATAGTCATGGAGTAAAGGGTAAAGATAGGAGTTTGAGGAGAAACATTTGTTCTCATACTGGATAAGGGTTATAGTACGCAGTGTCTAAACCATATACAGTTGAACTTCGATATCTCGAACTTTAAGGGACCATACATATTAGTTCGAGATAACAGAGGTTTGAGTCATCCGATATTGACCAATATCTCAGGTTCACAGCTTAATACAGGTCTACAGTAATGCTGGAAGTAGGAGTTTTCAGCACTACTTTCGACCTGCATTCAGCTGTCACATATGTTTCTAGATATATGTAGTGATACATTTTAGAACAATTATGTATTGCTATTTTTAAAGGACCGAACTATTGGTTCGAGTTATCCCGAAGTTCGAGTTATCGAAGTTCAACTGTAGCAAATAGGATATTATATAAATCAAGGCAAATAGTGTAGATCTAGATCACACTGCTCCAGCAGGAACAGTATTGTCAGAATCTGCACTTTTTCGCGACTATGTCAAAGATATCAAAGCGGTGTCCAGTTGACTTATTCAGCTTTACAAATGGGTGCAGATGGGGAAACCGGGTGTCCGAATATTTATGGTTTATCGGGATATTCTGCTTACCGAAATTATATTGACATGCAATCAATCTACTGCAAGAAATCATTGACATTGTGAAGCTGTGGCTTGATCTAATACGATTTTAAAATAATAAATCACGTGTAGCGAATAGTAGGAGCGTATCGTTCTTTTGTAGATTTAACGTTTACTCTCTCGAGAATACTTTACTTCAGATCGATCACTGTGACGTAATTTCAAAGGCAGCTGAATAGTATCACCACGGCCGAGTGAAAGGGACAGCGAGCACAGTCACCTACCAATTCAAACATCCACAAAACAACTCTATATTATCAAAAATATATCAAAAACAATAAAGACTGACTTAACTTCCACCAGCTTACAAAGGTCTACCAATAGAGACAGCTGACAAGGATCGTGGCTATATATTTAACGCATTTGGAAAGTCTGTGACTTGCGTCTTCAAAAGTCTCTCTTTTATATCGGAGCGGGGGGGGGGGGTTCAATGCATTTGGATAGTCTGTGACTTGCGTCCTGAAAAGTTTATTTCTGTGTTTTTTTCTTTTATTCTTCTCAGAACGACTGTGAGAATGTTAACTAGAAGGAGTCCTAAAATGACACCGAGCTACTTGGCGTTTTATCTGAATTCAAATAACTGTAAAACTTCTTCAAAGCGATCACCATTTAAGGGTCTTATTCTGGATCTTAAAGACAGGTAATAACTTAACACTTCTGTTTATTCATACAGTGGTCGCTTTGATGGGGTTTTATTGTATATACAAAGGTGGTTGTCGATAATGTTGTACACAGTGTTAACACGTTACTGTAAGACGCTGAAGCAACCTTAGCCTTTAACCTCCTCCCTCTCTGAATATTAGTTAAATAACAAATTCTATAAAAATGTTATCACCTACAACACTGATGTTTTATAATAAACAGAGAATACATTGATCAAAGAGTCCCTGGGTAGCCTTGGGTCTACACTGTTCGCAAATATCTTACATACTCGGTTTCCGCATTTAAAGACTTACGTATTATGATCTGAAACCATGCTCAGTAGCACAATAAAGGCAAAATTGTGATAACCCTTGCCCATAGTTTGGATCCAGATTAGAAAAAGAGTAACTCAGCATCTGACCAGTATGACACTTGGATATATGAATATAACTATTTAATTTCTAAAGCAAATATCTCCGATCGAAACTTGACTTCACGTACATTCTTTGATGACTTATAAATATCGTATATACAAGGACGAGTTTTCTGTAAAGAAACCTTTAGGTTTTGCAAACTGTGTAACAAGATCAATCGCCGCGTATGCACGGCCTTAAAGGATAGTTTTCATACCGCGGTGCTTAATTGTGATATGTCGTCCATCTTATCCAATTTCGTTTTGTCTGATCATTTGCACGAGGTGGTCGAATTCTTGATAATGTTTACATAAAACATTGGTTATCTGCCTCACATCTGGGTCCAAACTTTTTGCGAAGGTAATCAAAAGTTCGCATATTAAAGATTTAAACGTTAAACAGATGACATTTTAAGCAGACTACAGTTTGTCAAGGTTACTTAGTGGCTATGTCTCCCATATGTTGCCACCAAATGGACGAAATATGAATCATGAAAGAGTGCATCATTAGATCATATGAATAATATATCAATACAAAAAAAGCTTTGATGTTGTTAATAAATATAAAAAATAATTATATTTCTAAGAAGTATGTTTGTGTTACCCACCACTGGAACTGCTGTATAATACTTATGTCACAATGGCGTTCATGCACTTACAGTGAAATTTGTCTTAAGCGACCATCACAGGGAGGTCTAATTATGGGTCTGTAAGGCAAGTGGTAGCTTAATACAGGTCAAATGTAATACAGAAAACTCCTAGGAGGGTTTTGCATTACTTTTGTCTTGTACGTATTAAGCAACCACATGCTTTTTAAGATTCCTGTCTTCAGTCAATATAAAGGTAACTTAAGACAGGTTCTACTGTATTAAATGTCTCTCACAAACAGTGTACCCATTAATAGGTAGTGGACACCACAAAACATATTTCATTCATACATATGCGTTTAAAAAGGCATGGTTCCCTTGCATCGTTACTGTACACTAGTTATAATAATCGGAAATCCTCGTCTAATGTCGGCGTAATGTAGTGACATCCGGATAAATACCTTTCATATAAATCTGACGTGTGGTATAAAAGTACATGTATGAGTCATGCAGGAAACATGGCATACAAAACACACAACCGCCCAAACAGCACCACGACGACAAACAGCAAATGTACATGTATATAAAAGACACACAGAGACGCACAGACATAACAAACAAACAATAGGGGGAAGATGGAAGTACCGCCTTGGAACGGTCATTGACAAATGTCACGGGGGGGGGGTTAAACCTGCTTAGGGGCGCCCAATCTCACACTTATTCCATCCCAACCCTAAAAGACAAACAGTGTAAACAAACGTATCCCCTCTCCGACTAATCTACAACAACCACGATGGCAATTACAGTGGTAAAGTACATGTAAAACGAAAACATATTTAAGTGAAACAACTGTATCCAACTATCGCTAGTGTACTCAATGATTGAGCTGCAAACAGAGTAACTGTAGAAAAGTAATAAAGGGTACGACAAAAACGAGATGGTAAAAATACCCGACGTCCGCCTTCCGTTTCCAGATTTAAGAGGTCGCCTTCATAGAGCACTAAACCTTTCTTGTCGGCGTACATGCAAAGAGGGCAGCGTGAATGCCAACTGTAAAAGGGTTGTAATACCATAGGATCATATCCCTTTTTAGTGATTTTTTAATGTATTTAGTGAACAAAGTGAGAAAATGGGGGGGGGGGGGGGGAGGGGGTATGTTCAATAAGTTTGCGAAGTTTGTAAATCACATCATAAAGTCTACGTGGAATGACAACCCCTCAGACTACTTAGGGTCATCATCCCCTGTAGAATGGGTCATTTCGATTTTTTCTTTTGGTTCCCATTCTCTTCACCGGCAGACTTGATCGATTGGCTAACGCTTTCGGGCGTCAAATTAGCCCATAGTTTGCAGAAACGGACGTTAATCAGAACAGAACAGATCAATACAAACCAAACCAAACCATTCTCTTCATAACACCGGCAAGGACAATTAAACCTAAGACGTAACTTGTTACAGATATGCGCACAATTTCAAAACTTTGTTTAATTAATATTTAAGTGTGTCAGTTTTAATTATTCAGCAGAGTAAGGGTTAACATCCCTATGAACTTGATGTGGTAAGGAAAAAGGAAAAAAGGCATGCGTCATGGGCACTATTTAGGGCGTCGCCATGTTTTATTGTAACCGAATCGAGTGGTCACTAGCAATTTTGCATTCTCGCGTTCTTTTAGACTGGACAAAAAAGCCGCGGCGTGAGATCAAAATGGCGCTAATAGGATTCAATAGAATTCTCTAATGCAACAGCTGACCAGCCTTAACCCATTCCTCCTAGACCATTTTAGACCCAACCTCTTTGAATTATTCTATAGTAAAGGAGCAATATCACAGAAAATGAGAATTTAAGAATTGTGTTGTTTTGAAACCATTGTGATAAATAGAGCATTCGTTCCTACGGTGCAAATGGTCTAATTATCACAATGGTTTCAAAGAATGGCTTTTACAGAGGCACAAAAAGGTCTCAGTAGGGGAGAATGTGTTAATCAATTTTATGTAAAAGGAATCTCACCAATTAAACTTTAGCATGCTCAGCATTTTTTCTTTGATAGAAAATGAATTCTAATTCAGTCAGCGAAGTTACAAGAGTGTTGAACCATTTGGAAACAGAGACCTGTCTTGGAAATTGAAACATTGTATACCTGAAGTTAAGACTTAATGGCTTAACGACACAAGAATGTGATATAATTTCGGTTATCCAGAGTAGCAGCTATTGTCGCATATTATTACTTACGATAATTGTGGTTGTACGATCTTCAGGTGAAACGTGGAGTTAGGCAGTGGTTATCTCGGTCTATTCTGTTTGCAATGATAAACGTAACGTGCAAACATACAGTGGAACTTCGATATCTCGAACTTCAAGGGACTACCCACATTAGTTCGAGATAACAGACGTCCGAGTTATCCGATTTCTGGACAATTTATCGAGTTCGCAGCTTAATGCAGGTCTAAAACAATGCTGACAGCTCATGTAGGAGCTTTCAGCATTACTTTAGACCTGTATTAAGATGTCACATATGTTTCTAGATATCAGTAGTGATGTATTTTAAATTCTGTTTTGGAATGACTCGGACGTTCGAGTTATCCGAGTTCAAACTATTGAAGTTCAACATTATCCATATACTGATAAATGGAACGACGAACATCAAACACCTTAAGTATCGCTTAAATAACACCAAATTATACATGTGCAGCGAAGTTTAGAAAAAATATTTAGTCAGTATAATGATAAAATATGTTTAAATATCAGGTCTGTGTATTGTTGCCGAATTAGTCTCCTAGCGAACGTATTTGTTATCGTGTGTGTTCCTTCCATTTCACGATCTTTTTTAGTACATACTCCCAATCACTGTGTAACATATGCAAAGTGTTCCAACAACAAGTATAGATGTCGAAATAAACTGAATTACCCTGTCAAAACAAATAAATACGACAGCAATTATTTCAGAGGAAACGAGGGCAGAGAAAAAGAAGCACCATGTACATGTACGATGAGAAATGGATAAAATATTGGTCAAGAATGACTACTCTTTTTGAATCGTGTAATTAAGAATTCAAGAACCCGTTAATTGTTCGACAGTGGTCCTGTGTTCCAATACCATGGACATGAGTATGGCAGTTAACCCTTTACTCAATAAATACGTTCGCAGCTTAATGCAGGTCTAAAGTAATGCTGAAAGCTCCTGTAGGATGTTCGGGTTATCCGAGTTCAAAACATGGAGTCAGAAGTGGGATGATGCCTTAGGATCGCACCAGCCGTTACTTACAGGAAATTACTTTGATATATTTAGTTTGATACTTTATGTAATTTTGTAAGATTCCTTGTTGGGTTTCATGCCATGAGTTTGTTTTAATTGTTTTATTTGTTACCTTCTTTCAGACACTCATTTTCCTAGTGCATACGCTTGACATTAACAGACAGTACAGGCGGGGACGTAAGTTGTAAATAGTCTTTGTCTGATGATGAGCCACAGCTATGCTCTTTGGCAGATCTATAGTAAAGCACAGAGCTGAACGCAAGAACTGTCTGTCTATAATTGTCTTATCTATCTTTTAATATTCAGTTTGTTAAATTTGTGCAGTTCAAAAGATTTTTGCTTGGCCCAGATTACGCCTCAGTTGACTTTGTGATAGTTAGATAATTTATATAAACACTTGTTGTTGTCAAAGTGTTGAAAGTAATGTGTTCATACTCTGCTGTAGCACAAGCGTAATAGCTACGGGGTAAAGAGTAGTACGTACATAGTCTGTTTGTATTATAATATATATTGCTTTACATATTAAGACAATGAGTTCTATAAAGCAATTGGCAGAGGCAGGTGAGAAATTTGGGTTAAGTGGAGAGGAGTTGAGAACTTTCGTAACCCTGCAGCAAGCTGAAGGGAGAGATCGGAGGCGAGAAGAACAAGAACAATTTGAGAAAGAACAGGAACGGAGAGAAAGGGAAAACAAATTGACCCTGGAGTTACAGGAACGGAGAGAAAGAGAGAAGGAAATGGATCATAGATTAGCACTTGATTAGCACTTGGGTTAAAGGAAAGAGAGCACAGAATGACCCTAGAGTTAAAGGAAATAAGAAGAGACGCTTCTATAGGAAAAAAGGTGAGCGAACCTGCTTTGAACTTAAAGCTCCAAAGTTACCTTTCTTTGATGAGAGACACAGGGGCAAATTGTGTAGTTATCAAGGCGTCATTAGTTAGTGACTCACAGTACACTGGTAAGGAAAGGGTTGTGAAGTTTGTAGATGGTTCTATGCGTCAGTGTAGGGAAGCACAGCTTGATATTGAAACGCCATATTATACAGCACGAGTATTGGCCATTGTGATGGACAGTCCATTGTATGAGCTACTTTTAGGCAATATTGACGGTGTCAAATGGCCAGAAGTACATGATATTGGGGTAGACAATGAGGAGGTACTAGCAGTTCAGACAAGAGCTCAGGTTAAAATGGAGTGTTGTCTCTAGTCTGTTTGTGTTTTCTGTGTTCATCTCGTGTGTGAGTGTGCGTTTGGGTGTGTGGTTGTGTGTGTGTGTGTGTGTGTGTGTGTGTGTGTGTGTGTGTGTGTGTGTGTGTGTGTGTGTGTGTGTGTGTGTGTGTGTGTGTGTGTGTGTGTGTGTGTGTGTGTGTGTGTGTGTGTGTGTGTGTGTGTGTGTGTGTGTGTGTGTGTGTGTGTGTGTGTGTGTGATGCTATCTATCGGTGTTTTGGTGGTGGTTGCGTCTTGTATGTGACTTTACTACTTTTCCATTTAAAGCCAATGCGTAAGTTGAAAGTTCCTGATACAATCTTAGATATTTCTATGGACGAGTTTAGGCAGTTGCAAAAGGATGACCCTACCCTGCAAACAGTTCATGAAAAGGTGCTGACTGGGGCTTAGAAGGTTTGTAAAGCTGGTGGAAAAGTAAGGTTTGTTTATAAAAAACAGTTTGTTGTATAGACAGTACACATACCCTGATGGCAAGGTGGTTAGACAGATTGTAGTACCTAAGAAATTTAAGAATTTCGCACGAGTCTTTGATTGCTGGTCATTTATGTTTGCGCAAAACATCAGACAGGGTCACATATGAGTTCTATTGACCAGGTGTTATGGCGGATACAGCTAGAGTTTGCAGGTCTTGTGATATATGTCAGCGTACAGATCCCAAAGGTAGAGTACCAAAAGTACCTCCAGGTGAGATGCCTATGATAGATATTCCTTTCAAGAGGGTTGCAGTAGATATTGTAGGTCCCATTGTTCCAATAACAGAAGTTTGTAGGTGGCGGTGGTCTAGTGGTAACGCGCTTGACTATCAGTCCGGAGGTCCGGGGTTCAAATCCCGGTCCCACCCGGAAATTTCAGAGTCGCTTTTCCGTGTCTCCCACATCCTCTCCACCCAGAGGTTAAAATGGGTACCTGTGAGGGTCACTCGCCGGTACTGCGGCTGCATGATTACGCCATATGTTAGCAGTGCTCAATATTGTAGGCCAATGACTCAATGACCAGGGGAGTAAATGTACAGTCGGCTGAGCGGTCATTCGGACTGAAAGTAGACTATAACTAAGTATTTTACTTTTACAGAAAACAAAAACAGGTATATACTGGTCATTGTAGATTACGCAACAAGATATCCAGAGGCAATATCTTTGCCAAGCATAGATACCGCGAGAGTTGCAAATGCTCCGATTGATATGTACAGTCGTCTTGGAATACCGGAAGAGATGTTGACGGATATGGGAAGCCAATTCACATCAGCTTTGGTGAAAGAGGTAAGTAGACTACTTTCTTTACGCCACCTTACGACTACGTCATACCATCCTATGTGTAATGGTTTAGTAGAGAAGTTCAATGGCACTCTTAAGCAAATGCTGAAGATGTGTGCGGAGCGTCCAAAGGATTGGGATAAATATTTGAACGCAGTGTTGTTTGCTTTTAGAGAGGTTCCACAATAGAGTCTTGGTTATTCCCGTATTGAGAGACTGTCGAAAGGTAAGAGGTCCGGCGACCATTTTAAAGGAATTATGGTCAGGTGAAGTTGCAGATACAGATGTAAAGACAGCATATCACTATGTTCTAGATTTGCAGGAAAAGTTGTAGGAAACATGCACAGGACAATATTGCAAAGGCAAACGCACACCAGAAGCGTCACTTTAATAAAAAGACGAAACGTTGGAGTTTTGTTAAGGGTGACAAGGTACTGATTTTACTTCCAGTCAGTAACAACAAACTTTTGTTACAATGGAAAGGGCCGTATACTATTGAAGACCAGTTAGAGAATGGAATGGACTATAGAGTGAGGATAGGTGGCAAAATCAAGACATTCCATGCAAACATGTTGAAAAAGTACTACGAGCGGAAACAGGACAATGGTGATGATGATAGAGATGAAGCAGCAGATATCATTTCAGTGGTGAGCGCTTCTGTAGTTGATGAGAGTGATGATATTGCAGGTATAGACCTTGAGCAAAATGAGGGAGCGGAGATGGCAAATCCAACACGCATGGGTAAGGAAACTGTGTCAGGTGTGAATATTTGCAGTGAGCTATCTACAGTGCAGAATCAGCAGGAAAAAGAGGTTCTGGAGGAGTTCACGGATGTACTCACTGATTTGCCAGGTACGACATCTCTCACTGAGCACTGTAGACACGTAAATGAAAAAACAAACGAGAAATGAAATGTTTTTTTCAAATCCCGTTAAAAAAGGGGACATCGTAAAGAGAAATAAAAACATTTTTCAAATCACGTTAAACGTTTTTGGCAGCGTAACGGAATTTGATTTTTTTTTCAAATTCCGTGGACCCTGTGCCTTTCGAATATTGTGTTAATTGAACACAAAATGAAAAAAAGATTTATATAAAATAAAAAGAATTAACAACATACACTTGAATACAATACTAAAAGAAACTACATTATATGTATTAGTACATGTATTTATACATTATACTTTATATTAGTAATAATGAACTAAAACTGATTTATAGCTCAGATACTTCTATGAAAAAATGAAAAAGTAGTAAATATATTCTGAAAATGGGTGATCCCTCGAAAGCAGAAGTAGAAATGCAAAAAGAGAAAATTGCAGACTCGGTTTTATTGAGTCTGTTCATGAGTAGTAGTTAAAAGTGCAACACTACTCACGCCCCCTAGCACCGGCTTAAGCAGTATTCAATTTTCAAAACTAATAACATCAAAACTTATGATCCCGAAGGACCAGAAAATATAACAACACTGAGAATGAAGTACGGGGAGACTTTTTACGGCCGCCACACAAGCACTTAACACCTGCTGTTGTGAAGTACATTAAGTCAAGCAGGAAAAGCCACACACAAAACGCCACCATCACCAAAACACCTACAGAAAGCATATCAATTTATACTCATACACACACATACAGTAGAAAGTCACATACAAGACGCAATCACCACCAACACATCAATAGACAGCATGTCACACACACACAACCAAACACACGAGAAGAACACAGAAAACACCAACAAACACACGAGCACCAAAGACAAACATATGTCACGATGCATAATTATGTGATTTCCACTAGAAACTAGATATAGACAACCTAGCTGTAGATGCGTTTTAGACACGGGATTTAAGCTGTTTCCTTCTTTTGTAGTTTCTTGTTTTTAGCACACCTCAGTATACTCAGTTGAGATTTTGTGATCGACCATCGCCTGGTGTCCGTCCGTTCACCCGTCCATTCGTTTGTCAGTCCGTCCGTGCTTTAAACGGCATCGCCTCCGAATTCACAAGGCAGAATGTAACTGTACATAAATGGCCTTAGTATAATGGTCTATCAAACCGATAAATAATTTTGATTCATGTTGAAACCTGGCTGTCATGGAAACCAAGATAAATCTTAAACAAACCGATGGTCAGAACTAACGATATATGAAAGGAATAATCTTCTATTGACCTTCTACCTTAATTGCTAAACTCATGTCGATATCTCAAAACATATGATAAGGAATGGTCAGGACTAGATTTGAGGCGGGGTTAAATTGCATTATATGACTAAAGGAGATAATACCTCCTTCTCTAAAACCGGTGGTCAAATCTGAATAGAAATTGGTAGAAATTAGTCCTCTATTGGCCCTCTTTCAGAATTGCTAAAATTAAGTCCCAGTCCCCCTCACGGTCATATGTTTTGAGATAACAGCATGAGTTAAGCAATTTAGGCAGAAGGTCACTAGGAGACTATTCCTTTCAAACATACTGGTTTTAGACAAAATATATTTAAATATTTATTTTGGTTTTGATTTGAATTTTTTTTCATTTCTCGTTACGATGTCCCCTTTTTTAACGGGATTTTTTTTTTTCATTTCTCGTTTTCTTTTTCATTTTACGTGTCTACAGAGCACGATGTTAAATTGAATACCACTGAACCTATTGGGGTAAAGGGTTACCCGATACCATTTCATATGCAAGAAACAGTCAATGAAGAGATTAAAAAAATACTTGATCTCAATGTGATAGAACCTTCAAATGCATCTTTTTCTATCCCTATTGTGTTAGTAAAGAAGGACGGATCTATAAGGTAGAGCTCTTAACAAAGTCACAGTATTTGACAGTGAAACCATGCCGAATGTTGATGAAATGTTCTCAAAGTTGATTTGTCAAAAGGGTACTGGCGGGTGCCAATGGCCGAATCTGCAAAGGATTTGACATCTTTTCAGACGTCAAATGGTCTGTTTGAGTTTCGTAAGATGCCGTTTGGCCTGGTTTGTGCATGTGCAACATTTTGTAGGATGATGAGGAAAGTTTTGGGTTGTGCTGATAGCTTTGTAGACAACGTTCTGATATTTTCAATGACTTTTCAGGATCACATAAGAGATATTCGGAGTGTACTTAAACATCTTCGTGCATCAGGTTTATCAGCTAGGCCAACAAAATGTAACATTAGGTTTACAACCATTGAATGGTTGGGTTATAAGTTAGGTGGATCACTGGTGCCAGTACAGGCTAAGGTTGAGGCAATACAGAATGCTGAGAGGCCAAAAAGAAAGAAACAGGTACGTTCTTTCATTGGTTTGGCTGGTTTCTACCGGAAGTTCGTTCCGAACTTCTCGGCTATTGCGGTACCACGGACTTAAAGAAGAAAAGACAACCAAATCAGGTGGTGTGGACAGAGGCTCAAGAGAAAGCGTTTGAGACCTTAAAAGGTAGGTTGGTAGGTCCGCCTATTCTCATATTACCAGACTTAGACAAGCTTTCATTCTCAGGACAGACGCGTCCGATACTGGTTTAGGGGCGGTATTACTTCAGGAGTGTGAGGGTGAGAAACGACCCTTAGCTTATGCAAGCAGGAAACTATTAGATAGAGAGAAAACTACGCGGTCATAGAGAAAGAGTGTTTGGCTGTGGTCTGGGGAGTTTCAAAATTTAACAGATATTTGTATGGAAAGAAGTTTATTCTTGAAACTGATCATCAGCCTCGAGTCATCATACTTGAGTCGATCAAAAACGGCAAATCCAAGATTGATGAGATATGGGCTTTGCTATTACAGCCCTACAATATGCGAATACAGGCGATTCCAGATAGAGAGAATGTAGGTGCGGATTATTTGTCCCGTATTTAGAGATCAGACAGTAGGCAATGTAGGAAGCTGTGGATTTTTGTTTATAGTTGTATATAGTTTGCATCAGTTTAACACTGTTGAACATAGTTATATAGTTCTAGTGGGAAACGTGTTACCAAGGGGGAGCATGTTGTCACGAGTCAACTGATGCATTTATATATAAATATATATACAGTAAAACCCCGCTAATACGACCACCTAAAAGAGGTATCATTCTGGGTGCTAGATGCAGGTGGTAGCTTAATGCAGGACAAAAGTAATGCAGAAAGCTCCTAGAGGAGCTTTCTGTATTACTTTTGTCCTGCATTAAGCAACCAGCTGCTTATAAAGACACCCATATTTATTCCTTAAGTGGTCGCATTAGCGGGGTTCTACTGTATATTAATTAGTGTTGTATTTAGCCTCAGATTGCCGGGCCTCTTTTTGAATAGCAGGTTGATAGCTAACGTTATGTAAGCCAGCTAGATTTACACACTGAAAATGAGTTACTGAGTAAAAGTACACGTACGCATTAGATCTAGTGTAGGGTTTTATTGCATAGGTTATTCTGTGTACTTACATGTTTATTGTACTTAAATTGATGCAGTAATACAGATTTTAGATTTTTGTCAGTTATATTAAACATAGGTTTTTGGCACGATGGGCCCAATTTTTCTATGCTGCACAAGTCAATTATCAGACGATTGAGGTATGCAATTCAGTGATTCGACGTTTTAAATCTTGTTTTCTTTTATGCACGTGATATTCAGGCTAGGTTTAGGTATAATTGGACGTGTAGTCAAGGACATTTCGACACACGCACTGATACAGCTCTGACTGACAGGTAGCGCTAAGGAATCGAGTGTCCATTATAAACGGCAGTTGGGTGAGTTTTTAATATTTATTTTCGATTATTTCTTTTCTGTTACTTTAGCAAGAACGGTTGTTTTTCTGCTCGGTTCCGCTGTTAACGGCAGTGAGATTTAGTAGATAAAAGCTTTACCGAGTAGCCAGTTTACTCTAAAGTAGCCAGTTTACTCTAAAAGGTTTGCAGAGAAGTTAGGCTGTATGCTAAATTTGTTTACGTTGCAAAGTTTGAGCAGAGAAGCAGTTGTTGTTTATCATTGTTGAAAGCCAATTTGTGTATACATTATGTCTGCACTAAGCAGGCACTAAAAGGTTTAGCAAATTAGTGCTTTTGACCGTCTACCGTCTTTAGCGGTCATATTTATTACCCCCCTTGTGTGACGGGTATTTATTATTTCCCTTGAGTGGCAGTTTGAAACAGGGTGTTGATTGTAAATAATGTTTTTGTTAGGTTTGCAATTCATATTTATTTGCATTTTATAATATTTACGTAGATGTAAGCAGCACGTGTATTTAATACTTGCATCGCGCGTAGGCAACGTTGTATGTGGAACTTCACTGTGTATAACCACACTGGTGTACATAGGCGAGGTAGCACGTGGCTGTTATCAGTATTAGACTTAATATTGGCATAGTGGCTTTATATGCAGTTATGGATCTGTATATGTATGACATACGGGCATATATGTGACTTGTGAATAGTAGATTTGCTGTACTTGGTTATGTGAGGAAAATGTAAGGCTTTTAGTGTTATTTAATTAGTGTTATCGCTGAGGCAAAACACTTATACTGGTTATATTGTTGTAGTCGTTCTTACTTGAGATCCAGAGGCAGGCACGCAGCAGACGCCATAGGGATGCTCTGATCTGCCGAGGCCATACACGTTGGTGTATCTACTCTGCGGGGTTTTTCGTGCCATAGACGTTGGTGACCACCCGGGATCTGAGTATTGGTATTGGAAGAGTTTATAGAGACGTGAGATAAGAGTTTATAGAGACGTGAGATAAGAATTTATAGAGACTTTAGATCAGAGTTGAAAGCAGCTCTATATTGAGTGCTTTATTATAGACTGGGTAGTGCACATTATATACCCTAGTGAAGCTGATGTTAGTGGTTGGAATACGCATGTGTGCGTAATGTTAAGTTAAAGACAGCAAGAGACAGTGAATAGCTAGTGGCCACGAATATTTAAGGGAATAGTTTTTTTGATTACTTTCTGTACATTTGTGTAATTCTTTGTAAATAGATTTATTTGTTAAATTTACTTCTTACTTGTTTTTGGTTGGCGACCTAAGGTATCACCCTCGGTAGCTTGTCGTTACATGATATCCATATACAGTAAAACCCCGCTAATGCGACCACTTAATGAATAAACATGGGTGTTTGAAATATAAACATTAATTAGTTTTACAATGATAAAAAAGAAAAAAAAGAAAATATATAAACGAGGCAAATAAAGAATATTTACTTTAATTCTATTAAAGGGGGGGGGTTAATTTATTCTGCTCTTATTGTAATATCAAGTTTGCAAGAGTTAATTCCCTTGTTTCCCCACGGAAAGCCATACATGTAGGCCTATGATGCAAACATGCGTGTAAATACTTGAAATTAAAGGTAGTCGGTAATAGATAAATTCGTTATGCAGTGCTAAGTGTCCCTAATATGGACTATACACTGCCAGCAAATATCCAGAGGCGAAGCAGTGTATAGTCCATATTAGGGACACTTAGCACTGCATAACTAATAATAACATGATGCATATTACTTAGCTGACTTGTTGTAGTAACATCTGAACATAGACATATTTGATTATGGCAGACCCTCTAGACTCACATCTGTATCATCTCATAAGCAAACGGAGCGAACCTTGATCAGAAGCTCATACAGGAGCCGTCTGATCTGGTTCTGCTCTGTTTGCAAAGGCGTAGCAAGGCTTATTTATGGAGTAAAGAGTTAAAGAGAATTTCAAACTGAGAAAATACTTATTCGATTTAAACTTCTGCCCTATTTGTCTGTTGTAGTTTCTGTTCGAAATTTTATTGCCAACTTGAAAGCGTATTGATCGGCCAAAGTTCGTTGGTCTAAGAAGATAAAATGTAGACCGGATTGCAAGAACAGTTTAACGATCATTACAGGTTGCAAAGATCAACGGAATGTCAACATTTACTGTCAGTGCTAAGATGTATCGGGTAATGAAGACAGATAACAATTGTTTGATGTACAATGAACGAGTGCGTGTTTTGTAGAAATTGTTTAGTTTTTGTCCAATATTTATTACTACACTGCATACTAAATTGGCATCAGCATATGTTGTAAATGTCGTTTTTAATTATTTTGACAGGTAATATTTGAACTTTTATTGGTCTATTTAGCCTTTTGTTATGCATGGCAATGACGGCATTGATTCTAAAGAGAATGTTTTTAATATATATCGGAATGGGAGTTTTTATGATATATAGATTATTCCCCCCTCTTTAAAATTAAAGCATTTGTGTCTAATGTCTCTTTATGTGGTATATATGAACAAACACAGAGCAGATCCTGACCAGATAACACATGTAGGGGCTCACTGATCAGGGTCTGCACTGTTCAGCTCACATTTCCATATAAATTCGTTATTAATCTACCCTACTGATGAAAGTAAGACTCACTATAATTGCTTATTTGGACGAATTACTAATATATTCACTTATTCACAATAAAATCCCTTTCAAGCGATCACTTTATAAACAGATGGCTGCTTAACGCGGGACAAAAATAAAGCAGAGCTTCTGCGTAACTTTCGTTCTGCGTAATGCTACTACCTGAACACCCAAGAAAACATCCCGTCTTGGTTGTCCTAGAGGGGATTAGTCTATACGGATTATATGGGCAAACTACAACTGATCATGGCACGTGAGTTTATCATATTAAATAGAAACATCTCTAGCCGAACACATGGTGCGGTGTTTTAATTTGTGTAAGCAATAACATACAATGGTACCTATTTCTCGAGTCGATTCTGACAACCGTTTTTTATTCTTTGCGTAAGCAAAAAAATACGACAGTACCGAATTATAGAGTCGATCTTGGCAAAACTTGTGGACCTGACAACCACCATTCTCTCAATTTAGACCACCGGTATCTATACGCTCGTAAGCATAAGCAGGTACAGTAAAACCTCTCTTAACCGGCAGTTAGATTTAGTATGAATATCGATCTTGGAGACAGGTGGCAGCTTAATGCAGGGTGAAAGTCATGCAGAAAGCTCCTAGAGGAGCTTTCTGCATGACTTTCACCCTGCATTAAGCAGCCACCTGTCTAAAAGTATCTAAATTATTATCTACTAGAATTCCGGTTAAGAGAGGTTATACTGTAGTTTGGCTAACATGTGACCATAACCTAACTGATTTTAACTACCATTCTTTTGTTGCTAATAACACAACAGGCAATTATCATATTTTGGAGGGAGTAAGGATCCCTGTGCAAAAAACAACATAGGTCTGATATGGACAAATAAACACCACAAAATAGCTTGGGCTTTGTCCTTTATGAATATTATTTGTTTAACCATTTACTTCATGGATATTCATGTAAGAAATAATGACATCATGCATACTAATTAGATTTTGTATAACGGCACATGAACACAGACATGTTTGGTAATGGTATAAACTGTATAATCTTATCTATATCATTTCATAAGCAAATAGATCAGACCCTGATCAGACGGCTCCTGTGTCTACCCTGTTTGTAAATGCATAGAAAGGCGTACTTATGAAGTAAAGGGTTAAGAACTTCTTGGGGTGGGAAGAGGTTTGTTTGCTACATCTTTATTGTTTCGCCGTTTAAATTATTGAAACAAAACAAAAAAGAGGAATAATATGTGCACGACAGGTATATGATATTGGCGTTTAACACTTTCCTTGTTTAATATTCATGTAAGAAATGATAAAATCATGAGGTAGATGCTTGTTTTTTTTATAAAAGCATGTGTTCACATGATGTTTTGGTATTTGTAGAAATGTGTAGAGTCAGGTCTATTATAATTCATTAACAAACAGAGCAGTCCTGATTAGACGGCTTCTACGATCTGGGTATTCTCTGAAAAAGCGTTTTGCATGTATAAAAGGGTTCACCAAGAAAACTCTTTCACACAAAAGTAAATTTATTCCACAGCGAACTTATGGAGAGGTTTGATTGACAAAATGTGATAATCTAACATTAGTGGATACATATAAATTGTTTGTTTAGAATAGTTTGCCTCGGACCGGAGATTTGCATTTGCGCACATTGGCATACCATTTGCGGATCTTTTCAATCCATTTTCAAAGAATAAAAGAATAATAAAGTCATAAAAATTATTTAAAAAGTAGCGTGTTTGTAAGCTAGTCCCATACGCTAAAGTGATTAGATTTGGTCAGGCTATGCGATTAAGCTGTGTTTATGTAAAAGTATGTGCATGAAAGTCATAGTGTTAGTACATGCTAGCGGTAGATTAATTTGCTTCAATTTAGCTTTGCCACACAATATAAATAAATTACACAATACAGTAAATAAAATTCACTTGGGCCACGTGAGTGATTACATTTCAGGTGTCAAAAATACCGCGCGCTTTTGACATGCTGAACCGTTATATTTTCGTTCGCAAGTGATATGGGGTTTTCGTCCGCTTTTGATATGCAATTATTTTTTCGATTTGTGGGCAAATGCAATTCGCCCGCTTGCTTATTCAGTTTCAGATGTTCTTAGAATCTGGATAGAGTGAAGGGGAAAACAGACCAACGTTTTAAAAACAAATTAGATGAATGTGGTAAAACTCCTACGGAAAATTGTAATATCGGATTAAATCTTATTTTAGAAGGTGATACAAGGTAAAATTGCCAAGTGTTTTAAGTGTTGAAACAGGTCCAAGTAATTGAATAGCATGACTACTATAGAAAACAACATCCTTTTTACTGGCATTACAGATTGGAGTGAGACATTTCTTACATTATAGGTTCAGAACACAATATAATAAAACCACATATTGTGTATTCAGCAAAACAACCTAAACCCATTACAAGATACTTACATGAAGATAAACATGTGATAAAAATATGGAAACATATTGTAATGTGAAATACAATACATTTATTCTGAAAATTCATGAAAAAGCACACGCTTTATAAAAGTTTTAGTCAGGCATAGTTAGAACTGGGCTTCTTTTGAGATACGTTGTGATCAAACTCACGTGGCAATATCTAAAGAAACGGGTAATATAAGAAATGAATAAATGTCACGAAATGGCGCAACAGAAGGGCGGATATTAATACTTTCAAATATAATTACATCGACCAAACATGTGCATTACCCTTTTGTATCTAGTTTCCTATATATGAATATGTATAGACTTTATATGAAAATAGCAAGAGACGGCTCGGCGTCTCATCTGACTTTATATGAACATATATATAGACTTTAACGTGGAGGCTCCTGAAGGAACACTATGATATGGGCAAAAGCGAGTCCGATGTTTGAACTCGGGTAACCTCATGCAATTACCCGCGGGTGCCCGGGTACCCAAATATATACAAATATTGTTTTAAGAGGGGTATTCTCAATTGTTTGAAAAATTGGCAGACACTCAGAAGTCGGGCAATGTCGAACATCCGTATGTCTCCGTATACAACTGTAACTATTACAATGGTGTGTATACCTCCATTGTCAATAAGGTTTCATCTAGAGCTTCTCACTAGTGTCTATACATTAGCACTACTCGATATAGATCAAAATTGATAAATAACAATACTACTACATGTAGATGTACGCTGACATCGAGTAACGGATAATGAGTTTGTACCTTCGTAATGACGGTTAACTACCCGGATACTCGAATGCTTTTTTCATCCATACATATGATAATGGTCTACCCAGTTTGCATCACCTTTTATTTTCCAAATGTAATATGGGCAAAACCATTCTTACCGAAATATCCGTCAAAATTAAAACATAATATATATCCATTCAAATTACATATGAGGGAACTTCGACGCTAAGCTTGATTAATATAGGGAACTCAGAGAGTGTGTTTGTATCTTTGGTCTTCATACCTAGTACAAATGACTGTAAATATAATAGAGAGGACAAATTAGGAGATATGGTTGAAGCAGGATACACAACCGAGAATAATAATAATTATGTCTCCCCCATTTATGGGGAGATATATTGTTTTTGCCAGAGTTGTCTGTCTGTCCGTCCGTCTGTCCGTCCGTCTGTCTGTCTGTCTGTCTGTCTGTCTGTCTGTCTGTCTATCTGTCCGTCACAAACTTGTGTCGCGCGTATCTCTGAAACCTGTTGGGCTAGAGTCACCAAACTTCACAGGAATGTACACCAGCATGAGTTGTTGTACACCTGGAGTTTTTGAATTGTCTCCCCCTGATAACTTCGGAGTTATTGCCCCTGATGACTTAAAATTAGAAAAGCTTTGTGTCGCGCGTATCTCTGAAACAGCTAGTACTAGAGTCACCAAACTTGACAGGAATGTTCACCAGCATGAGTTGTTGTGCACATATGGTTTTTGAATTGTCTCCCCCTGATAATTCTTGAGTTATTGCCCCTGATATGAATACTTAAATTTATACAAACTTTATGTCGCGCGTATCTCTGAAACCAGTAGGGCTAGAGTCACCAAACTTCACAGGATTGTTCACTAGCATGAGTTGTTTTGCTCTTGGCTTTTTTTAATTGTCTCCCCCTGTTAACTTTTGAGTTACTGCCCCTGATGACTTAAAATTAGACAAACTTTACTTAGTGTCGTGCATATCTCTGAAACCACTGGGACTAGAGTCACCAAACTTCACAGGAATGTTAACCAGCATGAGTTGTTGTGCACCTGGGATTTTTGAATTGTCTCCCCTTGATAACTTCGGAGTTATTGCCCCTGATATGATTACTTAAAATTAGAGAAACTTTGTGTCATGCATATCTTTAAAACCACTAGGGCTAGAGTCACCAAACTTCACAGGAATCTTGACCAGTATGAGTTGTTGTGCACCTGTTTTTTTTTAATTGTCTCCCCCTGATAATTCTTGAGTAACTGCCCCTGATATGATAACTTAAAATTAGAGAAACTTTGTGCTGCATGTATCTCTGAAACCAGTAGGGCTAGAGTCACCAAACTTCACAGGAATGTTCACCAGCATGAGTTTTTGTGCATCTGGGTTTTCTAATTGTCCCCCCCCCCCGATAACTTTGGAGTTACTGCCCCTTATGACTTAAAATAAGAGAAACATTACTTTGTGTCACATGTATCTCTGAAACCACTAGTACTAGAGTCACCAAACTTCACAAGAATGTTGACTAGCATGTGCTTTTGCGACCTGTGGCTTTTGAATTGTCCCCCCCCCCTGACAATGTTGGAGTTATTGCCCCTGATGACTTAAAATTAGACCCTGATAAGTTTGGAGTTACAGACATTACACTTGTGAATTGGAAAGAGGTTGGGATGGGGAGACATCTGTTTTTGTGACAAAAACAAACCTCTAGTTTACCTGCTGATGTAGTCTGATTTAACTCTTATTCCTGCTACTTCGATTTGTTTCTGGTGCAATTTTGACTACTTCCGATTCGATTAGACTTTTGAGAAACTTTTGACCGGGTGATAAGCAGCTTGATTGCTCGGCGTCTCATCTGAATCAAAGCTGTTTGCAAATGCGATTCAGGTCGCGGGTAGCAGAATAAAGGTTAATGGACACCAATGAAACTTTTTTTTATAAGTGACTATTTAAAGGTAAAGGTAAAGGTGAGGTGTATAGTATGGAACTATATACAGTGTACATATTCTCCCGACTTCACAATTTACCCCCCGATCACTGGGTTATAAGTCGGCCATTAACATTCGGCGCCCAAGGCAGCCATGACTCATTGGCTTATTTCCCTCACAGGTACCCATTTATACACCTGGGTGGAGAGGAGCAAACGTGGGATGCATTTTTTGCTCAGAAAAATTCTGATAGTCCGATGGCAGGATTCGAACCGGGGACACTTCGATCCCAAGTCCAACGTCCTACCACTGGACCACCACTCCCACTGGACCACCACTCCCACTGTCTGTATTGTTCAAGGACATAGTTTTATAAGTGACTGTTTACGGTTTGTGTTGTTCTCAAAGACATACTTTAATAAGTGACCTTTTAGTATTTACGGTTTGTGTTATTCAAGGATATATTTTTATAAGTGACTATTAACGGTTTGTGTTGTTCAAGGACATATTTTATAAGTGACTGTTTACGGTTTGTGTTGTTCAAGGACATACTTTTATTAGTGACTATGTACTTTTTATGTTGTTCTATGACATATTTTTATAAGTGACAACGGTTTGTGTTGGTAACGTCTAATCTCACTGGTCTCAAGCCAGAGTAAAAATGCAAAGACTAATACAATGTGCAGATGATAGCAGCAGAGACTGTTTTAGAATATCTAATAATTAAGCAGATTTGAAAGTATAGATACCTTAATTGAATCATAAAGTACAAATGTACTTTACTCTTAATTGGAAGTTTTGTATGCATGGTGAAGGCTGACACACGTGTTTAACATGTGACAATTCGTTTTGTACTTTGAGGATGTTAACACTTTCCCTGTTCTATGTTTATTCAAAATGTCAATACCTACTGAATAGTCATTGGCAAAATAGTTATAATGAAATATGGAAGGTGGTACATTGTATCCATTTCAGAAAGTAAACAAACAGATCATTTAAATTCAGAGCAAACAGAGCAGGCCCTGATGAGACGGCTCCTGTAAGAGCCGTGTAATATGGGTCTACTTTATTTTCAAATGCGTGAAAATGCTTTTATATGAAGGGAAGGGTTAACATTTGACAATTCGTTTTGAACTTTGAGGACGTTTATGTTTTATTTTCAATTAAAATCTGGATTAACAATCATTTTTATGATTTAATCATCATTATTTTCCAATAAAGCACACAGTAATCATGTTCTAGTGTTGATTAAATTTTAATCGAAATGGCCATCATGAAACAACAGCAAATGAAAACAGTTAAACATGTCAATTTGATTTGTAGTAAAGTACGATGTGGTGAAAGTTGAAACAATAGCAAAATATTAATCTGTTGTAGTTGTTCGTTTCTCCACAATTAGAATAAATTCAATGGCAGATAAAGAGAACTAAACATTCAGACAACTCTAAGAAAATTCTGAGAGATGTCTCTTACTTCTGTTTATTGCAGTATATTGGAATTCCAGTCATGTAATTTTGAAAGTTCTGTCTTTGTGTAATAATGCAACACATGTTGTGTATGATCAAATCACATTTTGTAATTACAACTGGGATTTTCAATCACAGAAACTACGACCCAATAATAAGATAGACATAGACATACTTATAAAACATAATGTAAACCGTGTAAATGAAACACAAGCAGGTGTTTTATAATTTTGATTGGATAATTAATATCTCAACCGAACGAGGGTTGCGCTATACACAGTAAGTTACTTATTTTGTGTAATGTATGTACGAGATGGAGCGCAAATGATCGTTGTGCACACATGACAGTATAACCTCTCTGAAGCGGCCACCAGAAGAGGTCTAATAAGTGGACCTTAATGCAGTAAGAAGTGCACAGCCTGATCAGATGGTTCCTGTTCGAGCCCTCTGATCTTGCTCTACACTGATTGCAAATTGCAATGCATGTCAATCCTGGTTGAAAGGGTTAATTTCGTTATTGCATTATACATCACGGAATGGAATGATATAAAATACTTATTTATACATGCGCTTCGCCTTTCAGTGCAAGCAACGAGTCACTAATGTATTTTGGTAACAGTGTGGACAGAGAGAGAGCGAGAGAGAGAAAGAGAGAGAGAGAGAGAGAGAGAGGAGAGGAGAGGGAGAGAGAGAGAGAGAAAGAGAGAGAGAGAGAGTTCCTAGTATAAACTGTTTGTAATGTTGCACTTATCTTTAAAGATCTCCAAATATTCACGGTAAGCTGCACCTGTTTGAATTTGGATTAGTCTACCGGAAAATAAGCAATGAAATAGATGAATAAGTATGATGTCCGTTTATAACCTTTAACATGCTATACGTGAGTCTGTACTTATCATAATTATCATTTCATCCAGTCAATCGGCATCTCATCAGGACCCATATTGTGTGAACGTCTAGTTATATCTTTGAAAAGAAAACGAGGAAAATCTGCTAGGACGTTTCAATTTGAAGACATATTCTATCGACGAAAATTTGCTCTATTGGGTTTCTCACAGTAAACCATTCAAAATGACATGATGGTTTTTCAGAGAATATTGTATGTTATGTTTATGGTTTTTCGGTCTTTTGCAGTCATGTGCTGACAGGAAACATCTTTCATTTTTTGAAAAAAATCTAAATTAATTAAATTCTACCGATATATGGTTGAATAAACCTGATGGGATTTGCTGGTGCCATACTGTGTACTGGTTTCAGTTTCATGGGTATTGGTCCAATATGTTACAAATTGACGAGAGCTGCCACACCATAGTTTAGTTCAATCGAAACTGAAAGAACGTATGATTCCATTTTTCAATGATATGCAGTAACGCCCCCCTAAAGCGACTACCATAGAGATGTCTAATTTGGTATGGAATGCGGATCGGGACATGCCAATTGTTAATTTGCCGAATGCTTTTTTGCTAGTTGCTAAATGCCAATTGCTAATTTGCCAAATGCTAATTGCTTTTTGCCAGTTGCTAATTGCCGTTTATTCTAGTTTCTTTTCTTTGAAGAGTGCTTGCTGGTACCCGGCACATTTGATGATACGTTTAGTAGCCACCGCATTACATTTTCGGGATCCAGATCAGCAGTATCGAATGCGGATCGGCCATTCCAATTACTAAATGCCAATTGCTAGTTTGCCAGTTGCTAAATGCCAATTTTACAAATGCCAACTGTTAATTTGCCAAATGCTAATTGCTAAATGCCAGTTGCTAATTGCTATATTGTCATTAATTCTAGTTTCTTTTCTCTGAAGAGTGCTTGGCGGATCCAAGGATTAGACAGATCGGCGGGTTCGTTCTACAATTTGTTGTGTATCCTTATCAAAACAGTAATATACCCAATTTATGTTCAAATGTACGCGAGAAAAACACATTTGTAAATTTTTCATTTGGCAAATGGCAGTTTAGCAAATGGCAATTGGCATGTCCCGACCCGCATTCCATAAATTTGGGGTTTCAAAGACAGATGATAGCTTGATACAGGGCAAAATGTTTCATGAAGCTCCGGCTTGGAGCTTTCTGCATTACTTTCGTTCTGCTTTAAGCAACCATGTTCCCTTAAAGACATGGATATTCATTCATAAAGTGCTCGCCTTAGAGAGTTTTTCTGATTCAAAAAACGTTCTCTTTGAAATTTGATCTATATATCTGATACGGAATTCCTTCCGTATATTTTTGTCAACACATCCATTAATGTAAAGCACATGTTTCAGAAATAAATTTTGTTTGTGACTGAATTGCGATGACTAAATTGAGATGGGAGTGAAATATATTTCAGAAGCCTTGAACACGCTGTACGACCCGCCCCGGTCTATGTGTATTTATTAAAATTATAAATGAAATTACCCCTTCCTTTGCCTTATAAAGTACTATTATTGTTATGATTATCAATACAAGTCAATGTTTAAAGTGTTTCAGTGTAAGAACACATATCTCAATAATTTAAACATCGACTACATAATAAATGGTTTTCAGACATGTTCTGTATAACATGTTTATAAACATGCACTTCTTGAAATCAATATGTTACTAAATTTGCATGTAATGCCACTGCCATTAGTATCCTACATTCAAGAGTTGAAATGCAATACTGTAACATTAATGCAGGACGGCCTAAAGTATTGTATATGCCAAGCTGCAACACACCGCAACGACCCATTTCGCTTCTTATGTTCTATATTTAGACATTGACATTGATAATAGGCATCTCTATTACACTTTAAAGCACTCTAGACGTATACTGTAACAAGACACTCTGAGCAATAACCTCTTTGAATCCGTGATCAATTTTAAAGGCTTACTATTCGCTTTTAAAAAATGATTTTCGCGAAACTTCCAAGAAACACACATACACGCCGCGCCCATTCACCAGTTAATAAGACGCCGAGTTATGTAACATCTCAAATTGTGATAACTTATAATTACTGAGCTGAATCAAGAGTGTGGTAAGTCGTGTTATGCTAACTATTTAGAGGAATTAAATACGGTGAAAACTCAACACTACGAACGTTTTGTAATGGGGAATGTATATCTGTGTACGCAGGTGAACAGTGGCTCCTGGACGAGCTTTCTGCATGACTTTCACCCTGCATTAAACTACCACCTGTGTTAAAGATCAATAATGGTACGTGTTTGAGTGTTCGAATAACCCAGGTTCACTGTATTTTATAGTGTGTATCAACCTGTCAAAATAAGACCTACGTATGGACAAGATGTGAATCATCTAGGATGCATTATTCATTATAAAAATATGTTTACCCGTTAGTCCGTGAGTATTCATGTTAAAAGATAAAGACAGTCTTAATACTAATTAGCTGGATTTTTATAATGACACATGAACACAAAATTGTTTCGCATGGCAGACTGTAAAGTCAAGACTGTATGATTCAGAACGAAACAGATCAACTCCTATTCAGAGTGCTCTTACGGGATCTGGATCTAATATGTTTGTAAAGACGTTACAATACAGTATATATAAAGTACAGGGATGAGAAGGACTTTTACTAGCAAAAGGATCGGCCATTCAACACATATTAAACAATAGGTATATGCACCGTTTAACAGTAATTTACTTTGATTTTAGTATGCTTCTTGCCACTCTCCATCATGAATTAGACACCGGCTTGTCGTCGTAAGTACTATTATACCATTCCATGTTAATGTTTTCACACGAGTTAAACTGTAAAATTTAGATTCATTTGAAAAGCATTATGTTGAGACTTTTAAAATGTAAATCAGTTGCCGTTTAAGTATTAAAATGACAATTCATGCGACAATTGTTTTAATCCATGATTTTTTGTTCATTATATTTATTAAAATTTATGTGAATAACGTATATTTTCAAATGATAATTAAACATTCAGTACTTAAATAAATGACACGGTATGATTCAGGATTGAAACATACACTTTATGAGACGTTTTACTATCACAATACAACCCTAAAACTCCTACTATTTGTACTTTAAAGCATGTCTAATGTATCTCGAACATAGACGCCTGTCATTTGTACATGCCTAATGTATCATTGCAAACTATTCACCCTCTTATTTTATGTTACACAATATATTTAGTTGGTCACTTTTCAGAGGAAAAAACCCCAACACATACGTGTTTGTTTTATTTTTTTTCTACCGAGCTCGGTTGTAGAGCGAAATGGAAATTGGAATGTTAGAGGGTGTTATGGTGTTAAAATAAATCAAATGTCAGGATGTGGTGTATTTTTAGTTTCTAACCCATATTACACCTCGAACATGTAGTTATACTTTCACATCGTCCTATACAAAATCGTCTTATAATAGTAAATAACTTGAATCTTATTCACTAACACTTAGAGTGACCACTAACATCATGTGGCGAAATTCAAATATCTTTAGACTTTGCTTTGTTATGCGCAAGAGCAACGGTTGCGGCTTGGCATATTATACTAATTCTTATGGATAACGAATTCATGCAGGCGGTTGTTGTGTTACAACCAATACAAATACATTATAAAGTAATTAAGGACTTCACTGATTTTGTTATCGGTTGCCCCGACAACAATAGCACCCAACGTGAGGTCGTGACTATTTGTGCTCCGGGGTCATAACAAATTGTTCTTCACACCCATAGAAATTCGAGACGAATTTCAGCTTGATAGGGGAGTATTTCACGGAGTGTAGTTTATCAACACTTGTACATCCTTGCTATGCAAGCCGGCTTTTATAGCGATGCGGTAGAGTGCTTGACTAGGAATGTCGAGGTCTCGAGTTCGATCCCCACACCCGACGGGTATATTTTCTCTCTGGGAAACCCGGTTACAGTTAGTGACCAAAATGTTCTACCCAGCTCGATTGTGGAGCGAAATGGAAATTTGAATGTTATTGTTTTTCCTTACATCATTATCCCCTTTTACAGAAATAAAATGAGGTTTAATTTGCCTCTTGTGGTTGAAGAACTTCTGAAATGAAACAGGGAATAGAATTGCGCCCGAATTGTACGCATTCATGTATCACACGAAGCGGCAAATAAATGACGTTTGACAAGTGCAATCTCTCTGAATCTCTCTTAGATTTCAGAAGCTGGTAGTTCTAATCCAATGCGATGCTAAGTATCTCTTGATATCAATATCTTCATCCTTGTGATCCTGTGCTTCCTTGTAATCATGTTCTTATTCATGTTCGATGTGCTACGGTATATGTCGTGTTGCATTAACGTTTAATCCGAAATAGCCCTATTTACTAGTATCAGAATACCACAAATAACGAAGAAGTTAACCTTTTATCGAGCTAAGAAGAAATAAAACCTGCTCTAGTTTGGATCTGGTGCTATTTTGACTTCATCCGATTCGAGCAAGTTTTTGAGAATCTGTTGACCGAGTGTCAGGTAGGTTGGATCTTGATGAGACGCCGAGTAAATCGGCGTACTATCTGAGTCCAAGCTGTTTGCATATCAGGTGGGGGATACCGGAATAAGGGTTAAATACAAAAGAAGACAATGGGTTTATGCTTGACTTTAAATCAGATAAAATTGCTCGGTATTTGATCAAAGAACAAACTGTAGTTTCTGCTGGCTTTAATGAAGCAGGTCTTTGACACGTCAGCTGTATTTACTTCAGGATCATACCTTTGAAGTCTTATAAAACGCGATTATTCGAACAGTCAACTACGTACAGTTATTGATATTCAACACATGCGGCAGCTTAATGCAGGATGAAAGTCATGCAGAAAGCTCCTCTAAGCAGCCACCTGCCTACATAACATAAATTCTCCATTACTAAAAATTCGTAGTATCGAGTTTTTACTGTATTTAGATACCGTATTAGTTTCATTCATATGTAACAAACATTGCATTTGGAAGTTTCAAGCAAAGCAAACGATTTCTAATCAGCTGTATTAGCTGATTAAATAAAACGGGACTATTTATCCAGTTTGTGCCAAGTCTCCCTAAATAGAATGACCATAGGCAAACCGTGTAGACCCAGATCAGAGGATCATAGGCAAACCGTGTAGACCCAGATCTGAGGACCATAGTCAAACCGTGTAGACCTAGATCAGAGGACCATAGGCACACCGTGAAGACCCAGATCAGAGGACCATAGGCAAACCGTGTAGACCCAGATCAGAGGGTCATAGGCAAACCGTGAAGACACAGATCAGAGGATCATAGGCAAACCGTGTAGACCCAAAATGAGAGGATCATAGGCAAACCGTGTAGACCCAGACCAGAGGATCATAGGCAAACCGTGTAGACCCAGATCAGAGGATAATAGGCAAACCGTGTAGACCCAGATCAGAGGATCATAGGCAAACCGTGTAGACCCAGATCAGAGGATCATAGGCAAACCGTGTATACCCAGATCAGAGGATCATAGGCAAACCGTGTTGACCCAAAATCAGAGGATCATAGGCAAACCGTGTAGACCCAGATCAGAGGATCATAGGCAAACCGTGTAGACCCAGATCAGAGGACCATAGGCAAACCGTGTAGATCCAGATCAGAAGATCATAGGCAAACCGTGTAGACCCAGATCAGGAGCATAGGCAAACCGTGTAGACCCAGATCAGAGGATCATAGGCAAACCGTGTAGACCCGGATCAGAGGATCATAGGCAAACCGTGTAGACCCAAATCAGAGGATCATAGGCAAACCGTGTAGACCCAGATCAGAGGACCATAGGCAAACCGTGTAGATCCAGATCAGAGGATCATAGGCAAACCGTGTAGACCCTGATCAGAGGACCATAGGCAAACCGTGTAGACCCAGACCAGAGGATCATAGGCAAACCGTATAGACCCAGATCAGAAGATCATAGGCAAACCGTGTAGACCCAGATCAGAGGATCATAGGCAAACCGTGTAGACCCAGATCAGAGGATCATAGGCAAACCGTGTAGACCCAAATCAGAGGACCATAGGCAAACCGTGAGATCCAGATCAGAGGATCATAGACAAACCGCGTAGACCCAGATCAGAGGACTATAGGCAAACCGTGTAGACCCAGATCAGAGGACCATAGGCAAACCGTGTAGACCCAGATCAGAGGATGTGCACTGTTTGTTTAACCAATGTATGTCAGTGGTTAATTCTAGACAATATTGTGTTCGCTGTGTCCCCTCAACATGGGGGAATGGACGGGCTTCAAAATGAAATCTGGACGGATTTCCTTACATGATATGGGAATAAATGTGGCGGATGTTCTGTTGTAACTACTGCCTTCTTATTATTCATTGAACTATCCGTTATCATGTTAAGAAACATAATAAAGGATAAAATGAAATGAGAATAAAGTGTGTAGTTTCCCGATGGTTGTCTGGAACCTGCAGGGAAAATATTTTCCGTAGAACAATTCTATTTGAATAAGCAAACATAGCAGATCCCGATGAGACGGCCCCTATAGTATTCGTCTTTTCTGGTTTTCTGTGTTAATCTCGTGTGTGTCTGTGTGCGTTTGGGTGTGTAGTTGTGTGTGTATGTGTGTGTGTGTGTGCGTGCGTGCGTGCGTGCGTGCGTGCGTGCGTGCGTGCGTGCGTGCGTGCGTGCGTGCGTGCGTGCGTGCGTGTGTGTGTGTGTGTGTGTGTGTGTGTGTGTGTGATGCTATCCATCGGTGTTTTGGTAGTGGTTGCGTCTTGTATGTGGCTTTGCCTGCTTGACATTACTACTTTTCCATTTATAAGAACAATAGTTTTGTTTGTGCAGTGTGGTGGCCGTGAAACGTCTCCCCGTACATGCAATCAATATTGTTTTCTTCCTCTTGCAGGAATTGTTCTACATTCAATGCGTTTCCTCATACCTTAACACCGTACTTTGCACGTCATGGTGGCTTCGGTACTCACCGACATATATTGTGACTGTTTTAATTTCCCTTTTAAGATGTGTGCCCTTTGCGTTTTCTCTAGTGTGGCTTTACCTTTCTTGTTTTTCTTCTTACGTTTTACCCGTTCATTGTTTTCCTTCAAATCCTTAGTCTTCTTTATTTTTTTGTCGTAACCTCTGGTATGTTTTTATTCTCTACTTAACTTTTCTTTTAGTTACAAACTTAAACTTACTCCGGCTGGTCATGTGATTACTGGTAATTTTGAGATAATTAAAGATAAACGTCTACGATCTCTTTTGAATAAAGGTCACAAATATAGAATACCATCCTTTATATATTTTAACTCTTGTCGAGTTCAGATTGCGGAGGCTTTACAAAATTTTAGTATTAAATGATGTCGAAGAGAATATGTTGAGTCTAATGCTCTTTCTAATTGGAACAAGAGAGTCGTCACGGGTGACAAATGCCCCCAAAGTGTTTGACACCGAAATGCATTTTGGCGGAAAAAAATACAATGTAATGCAGGTGTAACATGAAATTTTGATGCTGTTAAAAATGACACAGGAGTCAGTTCTTAACATTAGAAACAGAACCTTTGACGATTATGATAGCTAAGAAAAGAGTCAAGGGTCTAAATTGAGTTAAAAAGGACCCTAGGTCATTCTCAACGTTAAAAAGGACCCTTGGTTGATTGTCAACGTTAAAAACAGATCCTGTGTAAATTCTTAACGTTTTAAAAAAAGACACAGGGTCAAATTTCAATGTTAAAAAAACATGCTGTGTTGATTGTTACTGTTAAATTGATTCTTGACGTTTAAGAAAGACCCTATGTCGATTCTTAACGTTAAAAACATACCCTCAGTCAATTCTAAACGCATGGTCAAAGTTTCATGTAACACTGGCTCTTAGACAGCTGCAACAGAAGTTACCTAATATGGATCTACATTCTTTGCATAAGCATGTATAGCATCTGATTTAGGTAATGTTGTAAGCAAGCAATGAATACCCAGTAGCTCCTACAGGAGCTGTCTGATATGGGTCTATATTGTTATAAGGCTGTAATTCATCTGAAAGTTCTGACACTGCAAGTATTTGAACAGCATGGCCTACCCATGTACAACTGTATTTAGAGCTCTTTATAATGTCTGATTCATGCTAATGTAGTAGCAAACAGTGCAGAACCTGTAGTTTGATTTGGGTCTACACTGTTTGCCTAAGCATACCTGTCCAATACTGACAAATTACAAATTTGGAATATGTAACTGATAAGGTATAGGAAATATGCTCCGGACAAGGTTTTAGTAAAATCAAGGTCAAAGGTCAAGGGCAAATTGACATGAAAATGGTACACGACTCTCCGCCATCCCAAGATGAACTCACACACCAAATTTGGAATACGTAGCTGGTAAGGTATAGGAGAAATGCTCCGGACAAGCTTTGTGTAAAATCGAGGTCAAGGTCACAGTGACCAGAAAATGGTACGCGACACTCCGCCATCCCAAGAAAAACTCACACACCAAATTTGGAATCCATAGCTGGTAAGGTATAGGAGATATTCTCTGGACAACCTTTTTGTAAAATCGAGGTCAAAGGTCAAGATCAAGGTCACAGTGAACTGAAAATGGTACGCGACACTCCTCCATCCCAAGATGAACTCACACACCAAATTTGAAATCCGTAGCTGGTAAGGAGATATGCTCTGGACAAACATTTTGTAAAATCGAGGTCAAAGGTCAAGGTCAAGGTGACCTGAAAATGGTACGCGACACTCCGCCATCTCAAGATGATCTCACACTCCAAATTTGGAATCCGTAGCTGGTAAGGTATAGCAGATATGCTCCGGCCAACCCTTTTGTTAAACCGGTCAAAGGTCAAGGACATAGTGACCTGAAAAAGGTACGCGACACTCCGCCATCCCAAGAAGAACTCCCACACCAATTTTTCAATCCGTAGCTGGCAAGGTATAGGAGATATGCTCCAGACAAGCTTTTTGTAAAATCGAGGTCAAAGGTCAAGGTCACAGTGACCTGAAAAAGGTACGCGACACTCCGCCATCTCAAGGTGATCTCACACACAAAATTTGGAATCCGTATCCGGTAAGGTATAGGAGATATGCTCTGGACAAGCTTTTTGTAAAATCGGTCAAAGGTCAAGGTCACAGTGAACTGAAAATGGTACGCGACACTCTTCCATCCCAAGATGAACTCACACACCAAATCTGGAATCCTTAGCTGGTAAGGTATAGGAGATATACTCCGGACAAGCTTTTTGTAGCTAGTAAGGTATAAGCATTTTTAAAATCGAGGTCAAAGGTCAAGGTCACAGTGACCTGGAAATGGTACGCGACACCCCATCATTCCAAGATAAACTCGCACACCAAATTTGGAATCCGTAGCTGGTAAGGGTATATGAGATATGCTCATGACAAGCTTTTTGTAAAATCAAGGTCAAAGGTCAAGGTCAAGGTCAAGGTCACAGTGACATGAGAATGGTACGCGACATTCCGCCAGCTCAAGGTGATCTCACACACCAAATTTGTAATCCGTATCTGGTAAGGTATAGGAGATATGCTCTGGACAAGCTTTTTGTAAAATCGGTCAAAGGTCAAGGTCACAGTGAACTGAATATGGTACACGACACTCCTCCATCCCAAGATGAACTCACACACTAAATTTGGAATCCTTAGCTGGTAAGGTATAGGAGACATACTCCGGACAAGCTTTTTATAGCTGGTAAGGTATAAGCTTTTTGGAATCCGTATCCGGTAAGGTATAGGAGATATGCTCTGGACAAGCGTTTTGTAAAATCGGTCAAAGGTCAAGGTCACAGTGACCTGAAAATGGTACGCGACACTCCGCCATCCCAAGATGAACTCACACACCAAATTTGTAATCTGTAGCTGGTAAGGTTTAGGAGATATGCTCCGGACAAGCTTTTTGTAAAATCAAGGTCAAACGTCAAGGTCACAGTGATATGAAAATGGTACGCGACACTCCGCCATCCCAAGATAAACTCACACACCAAATTTGGTATCCGTAGCTGATGTGACAAAGGAAATATACTCCGGACAAAAGGTACACACACCCACCCACACACCCACACACCCATCCACACACACACACCCACGCACGGTGCGATCACTATGTGCCGCCAAAGCCTAGCTTGACATCTTAAAAAGGGCATACAGGATTTCCATTCAAAATACGTTTTTGTTCCTGCTGATAAGGCATCGAATAATGTGATTATTATTTGACAATTACATTATATCGATGTCTTGAAGCAGGAAATTATTAATACCAAGTCATACATTTCAGTAACTACTGACGAAAAGACCATCGTTTCAGACTGCGGAGGCTTTACAAAGCCTTTGAAATATTACACCAAAGCCTGTCAAAAAGTGTGAACAACTTGGAACCGGTATTAAAAATTACACAACATAAACTTCTTACAATGTATTGGTTACCAAAACTACATAAAAACCATATAAAGCGCGTTTCATTGCAAATTCTAGCCCCTGTACAACTACCAAATTGTCTATACTTTTGACTTCTTGTTTAACGAAGGTAAAAGAACATGTAAAATTCTACTGTGATAAGACTTATGAAAATTCTGGAATAAATCTCTTCTGGTCTAGTCTTAAACAAACTTAGGAACAAAAGGTATCTTGCATCAACTGTAAGCACGTACGATTTTTCTACTTCATACACAACTCTTCCTCATATTTTAATTAAAGATAAACTGACGAACTTAATCCAGAAAGTATTTGCCCGGGAAAAAACATCATTTCTGGCATGTAATGCTGAAAAAACCTTCTTTACTGACGAGCAAATGAAATATTACACCAATTGGACTTGCTCAAAAGTTTGCGAATCACTAATCTTTCTTTTGGATAACATATTTGTACGTTATTCGAATGCTATATACCGTCAGGTAATTGGTATTCCTATGGGTACGAATTGTGCACCACTTGTCGCAGATTTGTTTTTGTACTGCTATGAGAGAGATTTCATGTTACGTTTGAATCCACAATCACAAGATGTTATAAAAGCCTTCAATGAAACTTCACGGTATTTGGATGATATTTTTAACTTAGATAACCCTTTCTTTGATACTCTGATTCCTACAATTTATCCTAAAGAATTCAAATTGAATAAAGCTAACCCGTCTGACAATTATTCAGCTTTTCTTGATCTAGACCTTAAAATTGATAATGGAATTATTTCTTCTAAAATATATGACAAAAGAGATGATTTTGATTTTAATATTGTAACTTTCCCTCATCTTGACGGAGATGTTCCCCGTACCCCATCTTATGTTTTTTTTTATATCTCTTCGTTTTTATAACTTATTCGTTTTGCTAGAACTTGTTTCATCTATTGACGATTTTAACAGTCGAAATCTCATTTTAACTGAAACGCTGCTTAAGCAAGGATATAGATACCATAAACTGAGAAAAACTTTCTCTAAATTTTGCTATCGAAATCTCTCACATATTGGCAAGTATCCATGTAATCTCAAGGCACTTCTGCGACACGGTGTTTCACATCCTGAATCTTATGGTGATGTGATTTACAAACTTCGTAAAATTATTGGACATACCCGTTTTCTCACTTTGTTCATCAAATATGTTAAAAAGTTCATTAAAAAGGGACATGATCCTATAGTACTACCACATACTGCATGTTTGGTTGTCAATGGAAAAGTAGTAAAGTCAAGCAGGCAAAGCCACATACAAGACGCAACCACCACCAAAACACCGATAGACAGCATGACACACATACACACACACAACCACACACCCAAACGCACACTCACACACGAGATGAACACAGAAAACACCAAAAGACACACACGAACCAGAGACAAACGTTCCACACATGACCAAAATCACAAGCACAAAGACGCAAGGCAAACAAAAGGAAGGATGACAAGGAGAGAACCGCCTTGGTACGGTCAGTAGCAAAAACACCACTGGGGGTTTTAACCGGTTTACGGACGTCATAACCTCACACTTCTCTCAAAGTCAATCCTTTTACAGTTGGCAGTCACGCTGGCCTCTTTGCATGTACGCCGACAGGAAAGGTTTAATACTCTATGAAGGCGACCTCTTAAATCCAGAAACGGAAGGAGGACGTCAGATATCTGTACTATTTCGTTTTTGTCGTACCCTTTATTACTTTTCTACAGTTACTCTGTTTTCAGCTCAATCATTGAGTACACTAGCGATAGGTGGATACAGTTTGTTCACTTAAATGTTTTCGTTATACATGCACTTTACCACTGTATTTACCATCGCGGTTGTTGTAGATTAGTCGGAGAGGGGATACGTTTATTTACACTGTTTGTTTTTAGGGTAGGGATGGAATAAGTGTGAGGTTGGGCGCCCATAAACCGGTTTAACCCCCCAGTGACTTTTGTCACTGACCGTTCCAAGGCGGTACTTCCATCTTCCCTCTATTGTATGTTTGTTTTGTCTTTGTGCGTCTCTTGATGTTTTTATAGTTATGTACATTTCCTGTTTCCTTGTGTTGCTGTTCGGGCGACTGTTTGTTATGTATGTGGTGTTTCCTGCATGACTCATTTTTGTCCTTTTACACTCTGTGTCTTCTGTTCAGATTCCTCATAATCTAGCTAATTTCCAATCACTACAGCCGTCAGTTTGTATTTAACCTTTGAAAGTGTCTTCTGCTTCATCTTTTCATGTTCATTCTTCTGCTATTAATAACATTTTTCATAATGGTAAAACTCGTTCTGTCTCCTTTAATCTATCCGTCGTTATAGTAAAGCCCATCTAGATTCACATTATTTGAACAAAAGACATAGAGTATATCCAGTAATTACTAAGTGCAATAGTAAGAGGTGTATGTGTTGCAATTTTATTTCTACTAGATCAACAATTAAATCTCTTGTTAATGGTAGAGTGTTTAGTGTGAATAGTTTAATTCTGATTTAGACTGAAACTCATCTAATATTATATAATTATGTTCTAACATGAAATGCGCCACGCTGTGGCATTCAATATGTAGGTCAGACAGGACGTACTTTAAAAAACTAGGTTTCGTGAACACAGTTACCATTGCCGGATAAAAAAGTACGCAATTTTCTTTACCAGCATTTCGACATACAGGACATTCTTTCAAATGTGTTTCGGTTCAAACAGTAGAACAAATTCATTATGATTCTAAAACTACTAGCATGCATGGAAGATAAGAGAGAAGGCGAGATTGGACGTTGTTAAGTAAAAACCTATCAGAGCCAGGATACAGAATTGTTAATATTTTAAAGGATGGCAATTGTTTTTATAGGTGTTTAAGTCAGTATTTCTATGGAAATCAGTTTCAACACGAGTCCATCAGAAAGGAACTGAATAATTTCATGCATGTGATTAATCAGTCATACAGACACTTGGTAGATGATGATATTGAAACTCATATCAGAAATCAGTTATTTACTGATGACAGAGTATCATCGTGGGCTACTGAGGCAGAACTTCACGTTGCTACTGATTTATATTGTATACCTGTCATAGTGACATATGATAGGAAATACAATAATTGGCAGAGGTTTGTAAGTGAGAAGTGTGAGAGTGGAAACAAAGAGGTCAGTCTTCTTCTTGAAAATCATCATTTTAGTTCAGTTGTTACCGACAGTTCTTCGCCAAATGTTAATCCAATTGCAGGAAGTAACAACACCAACATTTCAGTAGATTGGCTTCAGGAATTTCAGTTTTTGTAGACAAAGGATCTAGTGTATCGGAGACAAACAGCCAAACCCCTATGCCACCGGCAATTTCTAGAATAAAAACAAGATTGGGCAAAAGGATATTTTCTAGTGTCAAGATTTGTGTTAAGTCTGATTACGCACCCAAAAGCATTCATAAAAAAGGAATAAGGATACTTCAGTTATTAACATGTCTAGCTACCCACTTACTAATGGACAATTAGTTTTAGAAAAGGGTTTAAAATTTATACCATCTAGGACTAAAATAGACAAGGTAAAACTGTTATCAGATCTTTCTGAATGGGAAAGACAAATGAGATTGAAAGAGTATTTCTTTGAAAATGATAGTGTAGATCTACATGATGACGGTAATGATCACATTAGTGATAAATTTAAGGTGAAGAAAGATAGAAACTTCACACCAATTTAGGTAGGGATAGGCATCTTGACCTATATATAAAATTGGTTAAGAATGTCAATAGTTTGAAAAAAGACTAGTCAGCTAAATATATCGCAAGATGAGAAAGAGGCTTTTTATGAACTTTTGCACAATGAAAATATAGTGATTAGACCTGCAGACAAGGGTTCAGGTATAGTTGTTTTAGATAATGAAGTATACATAGAGTCAGTGAAAAAAGAAGTTTTAACAAGTGATTCGTATGAGACAACTAATAGTGACCGAACTGAAATAAGCCTGAAAGAAGTGAAAAAACACACTAGTAAACAAAATGTTTAGGTAAGGTGCCATATAAAAAAAAATGAAACAGTACCTTACCCCAAGTATTCCAGACCAGGAAAATTGAAAGGGAACCCCTAAATCCACAAACCAACTGCTCCTTTTAGAACACTAGTTAGTGGCATGGGTACTGCCACTGAGAGGTTAGCTGAAGTTGCTGAGCATGAACTTAGTGAATGTGTTGAAACTTCACCAAGCTGCATCAGGGATTGTACAACTGATTGTATTAACAAATTAAAAGAGATTAATGAACCACTTTCAGAAAATTGCATTTTGTTCTGTTTTGACGTAGCAAAGTTGTATCCATCAGTTCCAAAGAAAGAGGGACTAGATGCATGTATGGAAGGTCTTGTAAACAGAAGTGATCCATTGATTGATAGAGAAAATGTTCTTAAGATGATTCAAATAGTTTTAGACAACAACACATTTTCAAAAAAGACGGGGTGGCAATTGGTCCCAAATTAGGAAAGAATTTTGCGTGTGCATATATGAGGAAATGGGATGAAGAATTGATATCACACAAAAAGTGCCAATGTTTTATAAGAGATTCATTGATGATGGTTTCGGGATCTGGGATGGTACAGTTCAAGAAGTGGAAGATTTTGCGAAACATGCAAACGATTTTGCGAAACATGCAAACAGTATTCACCCGAATATTAATATAGAGCTTAGGTATGGTTGGGATCAGATAGAATTTCTTGACACTCTAGTTAAAATAGATAAGGGCCATATATACACATATCTTTATGTTAAGCCTACAGACAAACAGATGTACCTTAACAATTCTTCCTGTCATCCTCCTTGTACAAATCAGTGCATGGCATATGGTTTGGGACTAAGAGATAAGCGTATATGCAAAAGAGATTCCGACTATATTAGAGAAAGAAACAAACTCAAGGGTCAGTTGAAGAAGAGAGAATATAGTGGCAGGATGATAGAAAATCAGTTGGTAAGGGTGGATAAACTTGACAGATCTGCCACTTTAGTAAAGAAACAATCAGTTAGATCTAATAGGAAAATGAATAGGGTCCCTTTAGTTTGGACATATTCAAATCTGCTTCCGAATATACACGAATTGTAAATAAACATTCAAAAATGAAATATGGAAGGCGGAACATTGTAGCAATTTTAGAAAGTAAAGAAACAGATCTTTCAAATTCTATAGTAGCCGTCTGATCTGGGTCTACTCTGTTTGCAAGTGCATGAAATGTCTGCAAAATGAGTGAAACACGTTTATTTGAAGGAAAGGGTTGATATTCATTGCTGAATTTTATTCTATATATTCCAGATATTGTATGCATTCGTTGACACATGAATAATCTAGAAAATAATATATCAACTAATATCAGTCAATGTCTTAATGTCAGCAATGATGAACTCTGTCATACATAGCAATTTTTAGTGGCATTACCATAGATAAATACCAGTTAATGCAATCTAATTGACATCCCAACGATTCTTCTCAATATTACTATAATTAGTATGTGCAACGCGCATTTCAATTTTATTACAAAGTGATTGGCGACAACTTCAATTTTCGGAAAGAATCAGCACAAGCTATTGACGCAGAAAGAAAATATCCTTTGATACAATCAATAATGTCTCATGACTTTAAATGATGACTTGGAGCTTGGTGAAATTTACCATTTCGTTTCAATGAATATCGTTTCACGTGATGAGCTAAGAGCGATATTAACATACTACATGTTATATTCTTGCATATTTTGCGAAAAGAAAATTGTTCACGAAAAATTTCCATTACCCATTTATAACACAACTCTAATTTTAAACAGATTCTTCACTGATTCTCAAATTTAATGGTTTGAATATGATTATATACTGACTGTCACAATAAACTGCTTTCCATGTACCTGATTGAATTAATTCATTCCTACAATCCAGTATATGAGACAAAAACAAAGATATAATTGTGACGGAATCCGTCACAGAATTCCCCAAAACGAATAAGAAAACAGGTACTGATCAGCAAAATATCTAAATTTTGAGGAATCACAGGCCATCACAAGGTTGCCATGGCAACCAACACGTTTGGAACATCTGCCAATAAGTTCGGGGTACCTAAACAGCCATACTTACCAATTTTCATCAGAACGAAAAATATCTTATGACCAGTCAGAGGCCACTACTCCGTTACCATGGCAATAAATACTTTCGAAACACCTACCAATCAAGTCGGACAATCAGGGTCCATGCTTATAAAACGTTTTAGTTGAGTCTGAGTTCGTTCTCAAGCTTTTGATTGGTCAGATTTGAGTTATCACGCTTGAGTTCCAAAGGCTCAAATCTGACCAATCAAAAACTTGAGAACGAATTCAGACTCAACTAAATGTTTTATAAGCATGGATACAGGTCGGACATACCAGGTTTCAGCAAAAAATCGAGCAATATTAACTTTCGCCGAACAATATCGAAATTTCGACCAATCGGACCCCATTATTCATTAACCAATACTTTCGAAACATCTAAGTAATCAATTTAAAGTACTGAAATATCTCGAAATATGTTTGACTGTTTTTTCCATATATACTAATTTTAAGCAAATTCAAACAATATCTAGATCTGGACGAAAAATATCGAAATTTTGACCAATCTTTGATTACCATAGCAACCAATACTTCTGAATCACCTACCGCTCAATTTTGAGTACAAAATATCCCGAATTCCCATTTTCAGCAAAATAAAACAATATCTTAATTCGATTACCATGACAACAAACACTTTCGAAACACCTTTCACTCATTTCGGAGTACCAACATATTCCAACGGTATATGAACATAGGATATTGTTGCTCAGAAAGAAACTGTATAATCAGATCAATATTATACCATAAGCAAAAAGAGCAGATCCTGATAAGCGCTTATATATGAAGGAAGTGATTAAACCCAAGGAGCAGAGAGTAGAACTGAGTATGGCTCAACTAAAAGGTACGGAACCTTTTCCATACCCCACGGAAAGGGATGCTCTCTGGACTACATATAGAAAAGGCTGTTGTTTTAGCCTTTCAATCCTGAATTTTCAGAGTGGAAAAACCCATCGGTGTTTAAATATAATGTCTATTCAGTATGAAAGGCTTAAACTTGCTAGAGGATTTAGAATGACAAACAGTGCAGAACCTGATCAGATGGTTCATCTAGGGGTCATCTGATCTAGGTCTACACTGTTTGTAAATGATAGTACCTGCACGTCCTTGGTTGAAAGGGTTAATGAAAAGAACACATTACGCATGATCTCAGTTGATGGTTTATTGCTGTATGTATAGCAGCATCTAGTATAGAATTCCAGAGGTTTTCAATTTGATAATAAATGTTTAATTTCCTAGTACCAACATGTTTTATCCATTTATTATTATCCTTTCTGTCTGCAGTGTTTTGGGTTTGACATAATGTTAGAAACTTTGTATTTGGAATGCTGAATTTTCAAAGTGGAATGTTCAATTATTTTTAAATATATAATTCATTTAATATGAAAGTATATACTTGGCAATAAGATTTCGAATGACAAATAATGCGTAACCATTTCATATGATTGCTTTAGGGGACTTATAATCTGGATCCATAGTGTTTGCAAATGTCAGTTATTCCGTTTCTCGCAACCAGAGGGTTAAACATATTGATCGGCTATACTCTTTTGTTCGACGACCCAAGAAGACGATTACCGGACTTCAGTAGCTATAAAAAGATCATTAATGGTTTATTTTCACAGTGCAGTGCAGTGTCAACATTTCTTGTCACTGCTACGAATTTTCGCTTTATTAAAACAGATAAAAACTATTTGATGTGCAATTAATACTTGCGTGCTTTCTACTAATTGTTTATTTTGTTAAGCATTTGTTACCACAATATATTCTATAATGACAATTAGAACACGTTAACGTATTCTAATCAAAAAATTTTTTGCATGTAAAATGTAGCTTTTATTGGTGTATATAACTGTTATTGTATATTATATATTCTAAAGATATCGTTTCAACTCTTTCACCACCGAAGTTGCCGGAAAGCGACCCACAGCCAGGACTTGCTCCTATAGCTTAATCTGTAATTACATTTGAAGAACAGTTTGAATCCAGATGAGACTACGTCTCATCAGGACCCAAACTGTTTGACAGAGTTTTAGCGACGAACTTAAGGAAATGCCACTCTAAAACTTAAAATAGACGACATAGTTTGCAGACTGGCTTAAGCGGTATTCATACTAAAACACTGAATTGGTGACCCCGAAGGACCACCAAATATAACAACACTGAGACAAAGGTTCACTCGGAGTAATAAATTCTGAAGGGAGGTGATCCCCCGAGAGCAAAAATTGCAACACAAAAAGAGAAAATTGCAGACTCGGTTTTATTGAGTCTGTTCATGATCAGTAATTGAAAGTGCAACACTGCTCACGCCCCCTAGCACCGGCTTAAGCGGTATTCAATCTTCAGAACAAGAAGTACTGAAATTCATGATCTCGAAGGATAAGAAGGTATAACAACACTGAGAATGAAGTAATGTTCGACGAGTCAAGTTAGATATATGGGTTACATTGATTAACTGCTAGTGGTCACGACAAGCCCGTTCTAGAAAGCGACATTTATAATACAGTAAAATCTCCATTATTCGAACACTCAAATACGTATCATAATTGTTCTTTAGACAGGTGGCAGCTAAATGCACGGCGAAAGTCATCCAGAAAGCTCCTATGGGGACTTCTCAGTCATCTGCCTAAAAGTGTTTAAATTCCTCTACACATATATTTCGAACTATCGAGTTTTTATCGTATATTAGACACTAAAGAACGTACACGTACTGCATGTTGCTGAACAAGCGTGCTAGACTGATGAAGAACATTAGTCAAAAGCCAGTATAGTTTAACGTGTAACGGTGTCATCTGCTCTAATTCAAGAGAAATGCTAGACCGATTTAGATATTACTATACAATAATGTTCCGTCGGGACTGAGCGAGCACAGAACATATCAGTCGACAGTTGTCCGAAATCCATCACAAAGACATAATCTTTATATAATTCGAAATCGCTTATACTGAAAATGATTATCTCTGGTGTAATTGTCACCAAAGGTATTTGATTTGCAAAGCTTTGGTATCAGACAATATATTTAAAAGCATTAGTTTTGTAAGAGTTGAAGTCTATGCACATAAATGTGAAGGTTTAATCCCAAGGTTCAATCCATGGATAATTATGTGAAAATGATGTATGTATGTATTTTGATTAGCTTAATATGAACAAGAAATACTTGGCCATGGTAAAATTAGAATGAAATACGATTAGAATTAGATCTATAAACTTCAGTAAGCAAACAGAGCAGACTCTGATCAGACGGCTCCCACATAAGCCGTCAGATCTGTGTCTACTCTGCTGCAAAGGCGTTAAGATTCATTTAATGAGTAAAAGGTTAAGTGGCAAAACCATTTATGCAGTAGAGGTTAGGAGACAATACCAAGTATATCAATAGACAATAGAGTTGCAGAAACAATGGAAATGAGGTTTCTCGCAATACGCAGACACTAGTTTCTATATTATAGTTTTTATTTCATTTATACATAAATAAAACAGTATAACATCTCTGTACAACCATTACGTAATAAAGAAACATGTATGTCTTTAAAATAAAAGCAAGTGGTCGCTTTATACAGAACGAAAGCAATGCAGAACAGAACAGATCATAATTTTATTTTAGGACTTGATCAATATAGTTCATCGTCACATCACAATACAATTCAAGCATGCTTGTAGCAACATAAATAATATATGAAAAAAATAAATAAAAAGGAAATAGATGGCGGAAGTAGTCTATCAAAGAAAAAATGTATATATGTTACAAAAAAGTAATCATCTATTAATCAGCTTATATAATCGTGCTCTAGAGGGTGTTTTCTCCTTTCAAATGTCTTTTAGCAATATATTGCAAGTTTCTTTAGCGTGTTCACATTTTTAAAGTTCAAAAGATGTATGATTTTATACATATTTGGTCTAAGAAAATAGTATTTCTTTAAGTAAGTTTCTCTTAAATCAATAAAGGAAGGGCAAACTAAGATAAAATGGAATTTGTATCCGACATAATTTAGATTACAGATCACACATTTTCTAATGTTTCTTTCAAATTGTTCGTGTCTCCCAGTTTCAATCTTTATATTATGTGTTGACAAGCATATTCTTGCAAGTGTGTTTCTGAATTTAACATTATACATTTTAGTCAAGTAGTCTGAAAGTTATGTTTTAACTCTCTGCATAGATACAATGAAGAACTTGCATTTATTTCTGTATTTCATTGGATGATATACATATCTAACATACGCCTTCGAAGTACTGGAGTAAATACTTTTATATCAATTGATGCAGGCTTCGTCGAAACAAGAGGTCTGTATTACAATAGAATACATACGTTATTTGCCAAATGTTGAATATTTTCTTCGTTGGTGTTATCTCTCATTTGTTTATTGTCGTTGTAAAAGTACAAAAATGAGTCATGCAGGAAACACCACATACAGAACAAACACTCGCCCGAACAGCAACACACGGAAACAGCAAATGTACATAACTATAAAAACAACAAGAGACGCACAAAGACAAAACAAACATGCAATAGGGGGAAGATGGAAGTACCGCCTTGGAACGGTCAGTGACAAAAGTAACTGGGGGTTAAACCGGTTTATGGGCGCCCAACCTCATACTTATTCCATCCCCACCCTAAAAGACAAACAGTGTAAATAAACGTATCCCCTCTCCGACTAATCTACAACAACCGCGATGGCAAATACAGTGGTAAAGTGCATGTGTAACTAAAACATTTAAGTGAACAAACTGTATCCACCTATCGCTAGTGTACTCAATGATTGAGCTGCAAACAGAGTAACTGTAGAAAAGTAATAAAGGATACGACAAAAACGAAATCATACAGATATCCGACGTTCTCCTTCCATTTCTGGATTTAAGAGGTCGCCTTCATAGAGTACTAAACCTTTCTTGTCGGCGTACATGCAAAGAGGCCAGCGTGATTGCCAACTGTAAAAGGGTTCACAACCAAACATGCAGTATGTTGCAGTACTACAGGATCATATCCCTTTTTAATGATTTTTTTTAACATATTTGATGAACAAAGTGAGAAAATGGGTATGTCCAATAATTTTACGAAGTTTGTAAATCACATCACCATAAAATTCAGGATGTGAAATACCGTGTCGCAGAAGCGCCTTGAGATTACATTGGTACTTGCCAATAAGCGAGAGATTTCGATAGTAAAATTTAGAGAAAGTTTTTCTTAGTTTATGGTTTCTATATCCTTGCTTAAGCAGTTTCTCAGTTAAAATGAGATTTCGACTGTTAAAATCGTCAATAGATGAACAAGCTCTAGCAAAACGAATAAGTTGAGATATATAAACCCCGTAAGATGGAGCCCGGGGAACATCCCCGTCAGGATGAGGAAAATTAACAATATTAAAATCAAAATCATCTCTTTTGTCATATATTTTAGAAGAAATCATTCCATTATCAATTTTAAGGTCTAGATCAAGAAACGCTGCACAATTGTCGGACGGGTTAGCTTTATTCAATTTGAGCTCTTTAGGATAAATTGTAGGAATCAGAGCATCAAAGAAATGGTTATCTAAGTTAAAAATATCATCCAAATATCGAAAAGTTTCATTGAAGGCTTTTATAACATCTTCTTGTGATTGAGGATTCAAACGCAACATGAAATCTCTCTCATAGCAGTACAAAAACAAATCTGCGACAATTGGAGCACAATTCGTACCCATAGGAATACCAATTACCTGACGGTATATAGCATTCCCATAACGTACAAATATGTTATCCAAAAGAAAGGTTAGTGATTCGCAAACTTCTGAGCAAGTCCAATTGGTGTAATATTTCATTTGCTCGTCAGTAAAGAAAGCTTTTTCAGTATTACATGCCAAGAATGATGTTTTTCCCGGGCAAATACATTCTGGATTAAGTTAGTAAGCTTATCCTTAATTAAAATATGAGGAAGAGTTGTGTACAGAGTAGAAAAATCGTACGTGCTTACAGTGGATGCAAGATACCTTTTGTTCTTAAGTTTGTTTAAGACTTCTGAAGAGTTCTTAATAGACCAGAAGAGATTTATTCCAGAATTTTCATAAGTCTTATCACAGTAGAATTTTACATGTTCCTTTACCTTCGTTAAACAAGAAGTCAAAAGTATAGACAATTTAGTAGTTGTACATGAACTAGAATTTGCAATGAAACGCGCTTTATATGGTTTTTTATGTAGTTTTGGTAACCAATACATTGTAGGAAGTTTATGTTGTGTAATTTTAATATTGGTTCCAAGTTGTTCACACTTTTTCAATTACCCGAATTCCACCCATAGAGTTTCAAAAACTATTTGACGATTTTCATTTGAAAATTGATTTCAGCGGGTATCGTCCTAATTCTCCATATAAAGCTGTGCTGTTGGATGACTGTTTAACATTTAGCAATGATTTTTAAGAACTTTCCATGTACTCTTCCAAGCAGCTATGCTGGGCGAAACCGCATACTTCACATTCGTAGTTCAAACGAATGAATCGAAAAGGCTAAGCATGATTTTAACTGGTATTTCTTTATTTTTCGTCATTGACAAACATGCGCTTAATGTTTTAGTGCCTTATTCGACAGAGTTTGAGAAGTCTTAAACAAAGACCCACCGCTTGGAAGACTAATCCAAGGTAAGTTGTTAACAATATTTCAATTATTTTACCGCCACATGTGAAAGATTCTCCTACCCTGAATCTACCCCCTTTTCTGAAGACCATAGTGTATTCTTTTTATTTTCAATGTTCACACTTAATTTCCATTTTGAGCAATACCTTTCGGATTCTACATTCTACAGTCTCTGACATAAGGACTGAGTCGACTGCAAAGAACATTAAGTATATATTTAACTGATCTATAGTCAAACCGGGGTTAGAAATGTTTCAATATCGTTCATAAAAAGAGAGAATACTATCGGCGAACTGATCTCACCTGGCAATAATCCGATATTACAATTGAAAAAGTCTGTGACACATTTTCCATGTGTTTGACACATATCTTAATACTGTCATACATTGACTGAAAAAGTCTGGTTTATATGTGTAGGTAATTTAAAACTAAAGAAGTGTTTGTGGATTTGTCATTTATTTAGAATGACGAGCATAACTTCCTTTATAACAGAAAATGTAACGCTTAAATCCGCCACAGAAGCTAATCAATACAACATAAAATACTCATAAAACAACTTCATGAGTTGAAAAAATGTGAATATACATGACTAGAAAAGCAACTTCATTCTCTGGCAAGTTATCAGACTAAAATATTTTTTGAGCAAAAAAAAGGTATTTGGCCCCCAGGACTAATAATATGCTAATTACAAATCAACTTGATAAAAGAGTTTTTGCAACAATGAACACCTATTAACAGAATAACCACGAAACTACTTAGGATGGAGGAGGGGGTGGTGCTGGAGATATGTGCTTTCTTTGTTCTTCTATATGTGTTAATCACTTGACATCCGCAAGCGGCATTCGATTTCTTCGTACGGTAATAGAACATGTTATGAATCAATCGAACTTATTTAATGCGAGCCAGACTCAAATACGTTTAACTCTGTTAAATATAATTTGAATCTTTCTCTGCCCACCACGCCTAAGCATTACGAAGATTTAAAACACCAGCTTCTGGTTCATATGTGTGGGAAAATGAAAACTATAGATGTGTTTGTGGAATTGTCATTTACCTAAAATGACAAGCATAATTTCCTTTATAACATAATTTGTAACTCACAAATTTGAATCCATCTTAATTTCCCACACATCAGTGGGTTAAATCCGCCAAACTAACTTATGAACACGTGCTTGTTCAAAATTTACCCCCCACAACGCAGAAGCCGGGGAAGGCCAAAAACAAAAGACAACAAGAATAGACGACAATAGCATTAGATAAAACTGAATCAGCATAAAATATGATACTCTTCAACTTAGTAGTATAATTTCACCTCCCTTAAGAATTTATAATCTTCACAACAGCAGGTGTTAAGTGCTTGTGGGGCGGCCGTAAAACGTCGCCCCGTACTTCATTCTCAGTGTTGTTATACCTTCTGATTCTTCGAGATCATGAATTTCAGTACTTCTTGTTCTGAAAATTGAATACCGCTTAAGCCGGTGCTAGGGGGCGTGAGCAGTGTTGCACTTTCAATTACTGTTCATGAACAGATTCAATAAAACCGAGTCTGCAATTTTCTCTTTTTGTGTTGCAATTTTTGCTCTCGGGGGATCACCTCCCTTAAGAAGTTATAATCTTCACAACAGCAGGTGTTAAGGCCTGTGTGGTGGCCTTAAAACGTCGCCCCGTACTTCATTCTCAGTGTTGTTATACCTTCTGATTCTTCGAGATCATGAATTTCAGTACATCTTGTTCTGAAAATTGAATACCACCTAAGCCGGTGCTAGGGGGAGTGAGCAGTGTTGCACTTTCAATTACTGTTCATGAACAGATTCAATAAAACCGAGTCTGCAATTTTCTCTTTTTGTGTTGCAATTTTTGCTCTCGGAGGATCACCTCCATTAAGAATTTTTATATAATACATAAAAATCATTTACAGTAAGCAGCATTGTGCTGAACTTACCAACAACACATTGAAAATAATTCTATAGAAATTGTAAAAATATTAAACCTTTGGCACTGCACCACTATACAGCGTAAGCAGCCTTGTGCTGAACTTACTGATAATTGAAAAGCTTTGATAGCCACATATGGAAAACTTTTATATACATGAAGATAGTAACTCAAATTCATACTGCATGACAACATACAATGTAGGTAAGCAGCCTTATGCTGAACTACTGAACAATAAAATCTTAAACGATAAAACCAAAAATGTTTTGTGCTACATGACTTAATCATAAAAGCAGGCAGCCTCATGCTGAACCATAACAGCTATTCCACTTATCTCACCCTATTCGAAACTGAACAGGTCATCCTAAGTGATCGATCCAACCTTATGCTGAACCCCTCATGAAGTTTCACATACATATGGAATTCGTTTTGCTGATGCCAAAATCAAACCTCATGCTACTATGTAACTTGGGCATACGTATATAATTTTGGAACGCGTGAGAATTCCAAAGACCTTAAGGGGCCGTCACACCATGCCGTTCTGTCAACGTTCTCTGAACATTTCAATCGTTCAATTTTTGAGCGTTCTAGAGTGAGGATGACACATCTGGCGTGTGATAAACGTGTACCTAACGCATGACCAGCGTGTGTCCTACGCACGAGAAGCGTGTAACAGCGACCAAGTAAGATACCCCTGAAAACCATTAGCGTGTGCTAACGTGCCACTGGCGCACAACGAACGATTTGTGAACGTCAGACGAGCGTGTTGAGCGTGTGACTAACGTGTGAATAACGACAGAATAGCGTCTTGACGTTCGTTTGACTTTAGTCACACGCTGCGTGCGCTAGGGGACCGTTCAGCGGTCGTTGACAGGTCGCCAGTGAGTCGTTCACTGCAAAGCAAACGATTAGTAACTACCAAGAAACGCTAGAGTAACGACTGACTAACGATATCCGAACGCGTGCATCACTCATCGAACGTTAGTAAAACGTTCCATTAACGTTCTTAAACGTTCTTCAGCGTTTACAATCAAACGTTGAAGAACGCTGGTCTCAGTGAGAACTTTTGTGCATGTTCAAAAATTGTTTTCCGGACCAGCGTTCTCCGCCGATTCCCGGCGATCACCGACGTTCACTAGCGTTCACAAGCGCCCACACAACGCTCTTCTGGCGCTATCCCAGCGACCATGTGCGACTACCAACGTTTACACAAACACCAGAGAACGCTGACCAGAACGTCATGGTGTGACGGGTCCATAAACGTTTTATCATATCATCACTGAGACCTCTGCTAGCCGTATAAGTGGCTGCACCTATGCGAACACTATGAGAGGTATAAAGCTTAGGATCTTTAAAAAACCGTAATAACAGAATTCAAATGTTTGCTGAAATATGCATCGGAAAATTGTCGAAAGTTTGGAACAAAGGCCCAAAGTTATTCTTTATCATTGAGAAATATAACGTTGTGGCCGCCACAGGCATATCAATCATCCGGACTGCTTTGGCCACACTTTCTTCTATGTTTAAACTTGTGCCTCTTACCCTTTCCAAGACTGTCCGCTGAACGAACTGCACACCTGTGTATTGAATCACAAAGGAGGCAGAACTAGAAGATTTCACACATATCTCACCTATTCCCAAGAAGCCATGCAATGCAAGGATGCACATGGTGCCAAATACTACCCTGTCATACAATACAGTAATGATCTGCGGCAATGCCCGAATTAACTTGTGTAATAATTCGGGAGACATAGTCAGCCTAGGATCTGACTGCTTGGAACTGGCAGTTCTTAGCTCCTTTGAAAAAATGATTTAGTAAAAATGATCCATTGAAATCATTATGGCCAAACATTTTGTTGATGTGTGCCAAAGCCGAAACATGAGAAGCAGCGGTACTTAATGTGTAGCCTTTTAAGATCAAATGTGTTAAAAATTACTTTCAGACTCTGGTAAATTAGATGAGATTTTTCCTTCTGCTCAAAATTTGTGAAAATAATTCCAATAGTGTAAATACAGCTTTTTAATTACTGGCCAATGCTTGTAACACCACAAGTCTGGCATTGTCATCTAAGGATTCCAAAGAAAATCTGGCACTTGGAAGGGTCATGGGCTTCAAATGTGGTGCCATTTTGAATGCCTCCTGAAATTTAAAACGCGAAAGACTATCAGCTAGAGTATTCCGAAAACCAGCAACATGCCTGGCTCTGAACATTATATTATGCTTCATGCCGAGAAGAACCAAACGTCACAACCAATTCATCATGACTTGATCTTTAGACGTTAATATGTTAATGATGTATCTTGTAGTTTGATTGTCTGAATGAAAAACTATTTTGTGATTTGACATTTTCTCACCCCACAATTCAAGTGCAAGTACATTAGGAACTAGAACTATCACTAAACGTGATAAATACCCCCACTAGTACATTTGACACAGAGATGGGGTTATAGAAATAAAGCTTCCGACCGTTACATTTTCATTTGTTAAATTACGGAAAAGGAGATCTTTCATTCATGCACGAAGCGACAAATTAAAACCTTTATCGCAGGTGCAGAACTTCAGATGGTGTTCAACAACACTGCTAAATTAAAAATAAGTTTTGTTGAGGTATGACAGAAAAAGCTTTGAAAAAATCATTTATTAAAAAATAACAAAGGGAAATAACTCCAAAAACACTGAACACAGAGCTATGGACATTGTGCATCGCACTTGTGGGCACTGTGATCTATCTGTATATGAAGTTTGAAGTCAATAGCTTTTACACTTTGAAAGTTATGATCCGGACAAGCCAGCTTTTGAGAAAAAAATATCAAATGACAATAACTCCAAAAATACTGAAGACATAGTTACGAACCTTGTGCACTACACTTCCGGTCAATGTGATATATCTGAATATGAAGTTTGAAGTCAATAGCTTTTAATACTTTGGAAGTTATGACCCGGACAAGCCGGCCGGACGGACATGGTGACTCCAGTATACCCCCTAAACTTCATTTGTGGGGATATAATAAGCTCTAAAATATCGATATGATTAGTGAAAGATGGACGCCATAATTCTGCCATCCATTCTGACTCAAACACAGCTGGTCAACCTATTAATGACGATGCATCTGTATACAGATTCAAATAATCAGAATCTAACCATCCATCACCAAAAACCACAACGACCATTAAACTGACTCATAAATAGTGACCGCATTGCTAGATCGGCCCTGGAGTCCTTAGTAAGACGAACAAAGTGAATTGGATTAGTCTTGCCTCGTATTAAGTCATACAAACGTCTTAAAAAAGGCACGACCGGGAACAACACAGCCACATGCACAATTTAAAAGCCCTATTAACGACTGCAGTTCCTTCAACTTCACTTTCCGTCTTTTATCAAATTCGGCCAGCTTTGGTCTTATTTTGAGAATTCTTTCTTTTGGTAATGTAATCTGCATATGATCTGAATCGACTAGATCGTAATACAAGTTGAAGGAAATACAGTTTTCTCATGTTTTATAGGAATATCAATATGAGAGCAGAGTTCCAAAAATAATGACAATTTTTTTGACAAGCGACAGTGTTTTCAGGGCCCACAAAGAAAAAGTAATCAATCATATGACTTACAACAGCATCAAACTTAGGTTCCAGGATCCACTGAAGGGCATTACTAAAACGAGTAAATAGCTGACAAGATATATTTAGACCCATAGCCCAAACAGCAATCCATGTAAAACTGCTTTTTATTCTGCTGAGACCAACAAAAACCTATCGGTTTGATGTATAGGAATAATGCGAAAAGCATCTTTTATGTCTGTCTTTGCCACCAAGCAATGACTATCGCAGTATTTAACTTTTTCTACTACTTTGTCAATTGAGTCATACTCTGCACTTCAGAATAATTTATATATTTTTCATGAGGCTAAGACATATCATGTTTCAAGCGGGACTTTCCAGGCTGAGATTTTGGTATTAAAGCCAATGGAGAACAAATAAGACGATTTTGTCGTTGGTCGAAAAGGCAAACGACGCGTCCCATGCGCAATTCTAATAAAACAAATTCATTAGTAGCATCCTTGCTTGCCAACGTCGATCGGTGATTTGAACAATCACGCGGAAATGGCAATAAGTCAGCAATATATGGTATATAGAAACCCTCTGAAAAAACTTTTACAATAAAAGATATTTTATCTACAATATAACCAGACAAATACAATTCTAGTACTCTACTTTTGACTGGTATGGGATCGGAATTTTGCACCTTCAAAAGTGGCACCTGGCTGGTGTTGGACATACCAGTTGAGGGTGCAACATCTGTAGGAATCATTATTTATTTGAAAAAACATTTGTATTCTGGGTGGTGTTTACGGCGATGCTTACAAACGTGTAAACACTGACATTTTTATCAAAGCAACCAGTAATATTGTTATATTTGAAACAATATTTGCCAGCAACAGTGTTTGCCTGTGAATCAGCCTTAGCAATCATTATGGTGGCTTGTAACCACAGTTGATGATGAAGCTGACCTCACGGAAGTAAGTTTCTATGTTTTGACTGTCTTAATGTCCGAAAATTACGGTCATAGTAGTTTGCCACAGCCATGTCGTACATCCGTTCCAAGTCTCTAACCAAAGACAAATGTGCCAGCAAGCTAGATGCAGCCTCTGGATGACTCTGAAAATAAACGCCCATTAACATTGTAAAAGCGGAATTCCACTGCGATATATTTAACGCAATAAGAAATCTACAATACTAAACTCTGATTTAAATCCAAACTGAGCATCTGTTATGGTATCTTTTTTGAAGCCCATTCTTTCAAACGTTCGTTTACAACTGTCATAAATAAATTTGCAAATAAGGTTCTGTTCTGTTTGATTATGATAATTTAAACTGATTAAATTAATAGAAAAACCCTTTGCCAGAGAAAATAATATGTTCCTTGCTTGTAATGTTTAACGTTCATTCTTTTCGAATGCTGAATGGAAAAGTAGTAAATTCTGAAGGGAGGTGATCCCCCGAGAGCAAAAATTGCAACACAAAAAGAGAAAATTGCAGACTCGGTTTTATTGAGTCTGTTCATGAGCAGTAATTGAGAGTGCAACACTGCTCACTCCCCCTATCACCGGCTTAAGCGGTATTCAATTTTCAGAACAAGAAGTACTGAAATTCATGATCTCGAAGGATCAGAAGGTATAACAACACTGAGAATGAAGTACGGGGCGACGTTTTACGGCCGCCACACAAGCACTTAACACCTGCTGTTAGTCAAGCAGGCAAAGCCATATACAAGACACAACCACCACCAAAACACCGATAGATAGCATGACACACACAACCACACACCTAAACGCACACTCACACATTAGATGAACACAGAAAACACCAACAGACACCCAAGAACTTGAGACAAACACTCCACACATGAACAAAATCACAAGCACAAAGACGTAAGGCAAACAAAAGGAAGGGTGACAAAGAGAGTACCGCCTTGGCACGGTCAGTAGCAAAAACACCACTGGGGTTTAAACCGGTTTACGGACGTCCTAACCTCACACTTCTCTCAAAGTCACCCTAGCTTTATAAGTAGTGTAAATAAAGGTATCCCCGCCGGACTTACCCACAGCATAGACGTCGATGAACACAGGACAACATGTAAAAGATAGCATAATAACTGTGGCAATCCGTCAAATATGTACTCAATGACTTTGCTGAAGTCAGAGCACCTGCAGGGAAGCCGTTAAGGGCACGACAGGGATACATGAGTCTGGTAAACTCATCCCGTATCTGAGTTTATACCATCATAGAGTAGTACCCTCGGCCTGTCATTGCGCAAGCAAAGAGGGAAGCGTAGCTACCGACTGTAAAAGGGTCGATAACCAAACATGCAGTGCGTTGCAATATAATAGGATCATAACCTTTCTTCTTAAATGTTTTAATGCGTTTTATAAACAAATCATGAAATTGGATAAGACCCCGAATTTTCCTAAGTTTGTAGATAACATCCCCATAAAAGTCTGGTTGAGAAATGCCTTGTTGCAGTAACGCCCGTAGATTGCAAATATATTTACTAATGGGTGGTAAATGTCGATAATAAAATTTAGAAAACGTTTTCCGAAGTTTGTGATATCTGTAACCTTGCTTAAGAAGTTTATTAGTTATAACTAAATTACGACTGTTAAAAATATTCAAGCAAAGAACAGGCTCGGGCAAACCGAATAAGTTGAGAGATATAAACCCCATAAGATGTAGAACGGGGCACATCTCCATCTAGAAAAGGATAATTAACAATTTTAAAATTGAAATATTCTCTTTTATCGTATCTGAAGTTGAAAATTACACAATGTGGACTTGCCTTGATGTTTGTAGATCTTTAACATTTCTTTTAGATAACAAATGTGTGCGCTATGGGGATAACATATATCGTCAAGTTGTTGGTATACCTATGGGGACTAATTGTGCCTCTCTTGGTTCAGATTTGTTTTTATATTGCTACGAGAGGGATTATGTATACATGCTTAGCCTAAAACCTGATACACAATCTGACATTGTTAGTGCTTTTAATAAAACGTCTAGGTATTTAGACGATATTTTGAATTTGGATAATCCTTATTTTGAAAAAATGGTTTCTTCTATTTGCCCAAAAGAATTTACTTTAAACAAAGCGAATCGATCTGACATCCAGGCTTCCCTTTTAGATTTGAACCTTTCCATCACTAATGATAAAACTTCGTCTCAAATATACGATAAAAAGGAATATTTCGATTTCAAAATTGTTAATTATCCTTCTCTAGATGGAGATGCTCCCCGGTCTAAATGTTATGGGGTTTACATTTCCCACCTTATTCGCTTTGTCCGAGCCTGTTCTTTGTTAGAAGATTTTAATAATCGTAATTTAGTTATAACTCATAAACTTCTTAAGCAAGGCTACAGATATCATAAAATTCGGAAAGCTTTTTCAAAATTTTATTATCGAAATTTACCCCTCATTAGTAAATATAACTGCAATTTACGGACGTTACTGCAACAAGGTATTTCTCACCCAGATTTCTATTATGTTGTTATCTACAAACTTAGGAACGTTCGGGGTCACATCTGTTTTCACGATTTGTTTATTAAACGCATTAAAACGTTTAGGAAGAAAGGTTATGACCCTATTATATTGCAACATACTGCATGATTGGTTATCGCCCCTTTACAGTCGGTCGCTACGCTTCCCTATTTGCTTGCACGATGACAGGCCGAGGTTAGTACTCTATGATGGTATACTCTTAAACCCAGAAATGGGATGAGTTTACCAGGCTCATGTACTGCATTTTCTCTGGCGTGCCCTTAACGGCTTCCCTGCAGTTGTTCTGTCTTCAGCAAAGTCATTGAGTATATATTTGACGGACTTTCACAGTTGTTATGCTATGTTTTACATTTTGTACTGTGATTACTGCCTTCTATGTTGTGGAGAAGTCCGGCGGGGATACCTTTATTTACAATGTTTGTTTAGCTAGGGTGACTTTGAGATAAGTGTGAGGTTAGGACGTCCGTAAACCGGTTTAAACCCCAGTGGTGATTTTGCTACTGACCGTGCCAAGGCGGTACTCTCTTTATCACCCTTACTTTTGTTTGTCTTGTGTGTTTGTCTCTGGTGCTTGTGTGTTTGTTTGCGTTTTCTGTGTTCTTCTCGTGTGTGTGCGTGTGTTTGGTTGTGTGCGTGTGTGTGTAACATGCTATCGATGGCTGTATGTGTGTGTGTATGTGTATAAATTGCTATATAAATTGCTTTCTGTCGGTGTTTTGGTGATGGTGGCGTTTTGTGTGTGTCTTTTCCTGCTAAACTTTACTACTTTTATAATGCAGAAGATAAATAGGAGTAGAACTAACGACCAAGGCAGGCTATGGTAAACTGGTTCTCAGTGTTGTTATATTTTCTGGTCCTTCGGGAGCATTAGTTTTCATGTTATTAGTTTTGAAAATTGTATACTGCTTAAGCCGGTGCTAGGGGCGTGAGTAGTGTTGCACTTTTAATTACTACTCATGAACAGACTCAATAAAACCTAGTCTGCAATTTTCTCTCTTTGCATTTCTACTTTTGCTTTCGAGGGATCACCCATTTCAGAATATATTAATTTCAACCAACGTTTTGACTATACAGTAGTCTTCATCAGGGTATTTTATAATGGTATAGATCTGATTCTACAGTTCTTGTCAAAGCAAATTATATAGATATGTGTCTACACTTTTTAGCCGGGCCAACATTTTTTCGTTTCATATGTTAATGTAAATATAAATATTAATTTTATATTATTGATGTTTGAATTAATTCTGAAAGAAATATTCATGGAGTGAAGAGTTAAAACATGTTCTTGTTCAGTGCTACATTTTCGACTGCAAACAATATCCTCCGCTTTAAGATTCAGGATGCACTTTCCTTTAATTTAATCATTAAAACGTAAGTGGTGTGTCAAAGAGTTCGACTCCTGATGTAACGCAGAGAAACTGGATCCAAACTGTTTGCAAAGGTACTCGCAGATGCGCCAGTTGCAGAAAGCCATACGAGATGCTTTCCGGCGAGTTCAGATAAGTATATTGGCATAATAATATAACGATTATACAGTGGAAACTCGATAATTCGAACTCAAATACGTACCATTATCGATATTTAATACAGTTGGCATCATAGGAGCTTTCTACATGACTTTCATCCTGCATTAAACAGCCACCTGCCTCGTAGTATCGAGATTTTACTGTACAATGTATATGAAAATGCATTACAGGCTTTCGAGGTTCAAGTGTATTTTTGGAAGTAATAAATCAGAGATCCAAATGAAATGTGTAAATTAACACATTTTCCCCACCAAACCCTATCTTATGACCACCCTTTAGAATATCCTATTCGAGACGATTCTAAAGAGAAGTCACAATATAGGGCTTGGTGAAAAATTCTATCAATTACTCCGAATAAATCACATTTTGTAGACATCATTGGAGAGGTCATCAGCCCTCTCCATAGTGTTGGAATTGGAAATCGCCTATTCTGGGATGGTTTACAAGTAAAAAAAATGAGTCATGCAGGAAACACCACATACTAAACAAACAACCGCCCGAACAGCAACACAAGGAAACAGCAAATGTACATAACTATAAAAACATCAAGAGACGCACAAAGACAAAACAAACATACAATAGGGGGAAGATGGAAGTACCGCCTTGGAACGGTCAGTGACAAGAGACACTGGGGGTTAAACCGGTTTTTGGGCGCCCAACCTCACACTTATTCCATCCCCACCCTAAAAGACAAACAGTGTAAATAAACGTATCCCCTCTCCGACTAATCTACAACAACCGCGATGGAAAATACAGTGGTAAAGTGCATGTATAACGAAAACATTTAAGTGGACAAACTCTATCTACCTATTGCTAGTGTACTCAATGATTGAGCTGCAAACCGAGTAACTGTAGAAAAGTAATAAAGGGTACGATTAAAATCCAAATAGTATAGATATCCGACGTTCTCCTTCCGTTTCTGGATTTAAGAGGTCGCCTTCATAGAGTACTAAACCTTTCTTGTCGGCGTACATGCAAAGAGGCTAGCGTGATTATCAACTGTAAAAGGGTTTACAACCAAACATTCAGTATGTTGTAGTACTATAGGATCATATCCCTTTTTAATGATTTTTTTAACATATTTGATGAACAAAGTGAGAAAATGGGTATGTCCAATAATTTTACGAAGTCACATCACCATAAAATTCAGGATGTGAAATACCGTGTCGCAGAAGCGCCTTGAGATTACATTGGTACTTGCCAATAAGTGAGAGATCGAGGAGTTTTAAATGGGGACGGTAAAAAGGGTATCACTGTCTACCATCGTGGCTATACGCATGCGCGAATTTTGGTTATATATAAAATCCGCAGTCTATATCACTAACCAATAAGGAATTTGAATACTAAAGTATTTATTGAAAACGTAGTTGAATTTGAAAAATAAGACAATTTGAGTCGAGAATGTCGATATGTTAATTCAAATAGACATTACTATTTTATCCCAGACCCTCTCTGAACAAAATCCAATGATTATTTTATTCTGGAAGCTCCATGAACAAAATTCGAGTAACGGTCGTCTCAGTTTCTATTTTTAAATAGGCCTATTCATAAATCGAGGGAGCTGAACAAAATGGTTAGGTTTATGACATTTCCCGCACCTTTAAGAACTTCTTGATCAAATTATCATGCAAGTGAAAAGAAAACGTCTACTATTTACTCTATTAATCTTTGCTTCCTGACTTGATTCTTAATATTTACTATATTAATATTTGTTTTTGACTTGATTTTTTAAAAAAGGGGGACACAGCAATGTTACACCCACTTTGATAAAAAACGTTTCTCCACCAGTGGATTAAGTTAATAAAAATGTTGAATTCGCGACGATTAACGTCTTAGACGCTTCTGTGCAGTAGGTTAGCCCGAAGACTGTTGTGTTTCAAATTCACTTTTGTATGACACGGTGTGGGTTCGAATCTACCAATAGCCATGGCATTTTTCTTCTCCTGTTTTTCTTTTCTCATTTTTTATAATTCTATTGGTGAACTTTTTGTTATCACGTCAATATATGCATATTTACAGAAAACTAAAATAGTTATATGGTTATAGAATCATTATGCCTCAAAAACGTCTACTAACCTAATAAATATTCTACTAACGGAAGTAATTTAATAAGCTTAAAGTTTATCCACATCTCCCTTTATTACGTCACTAGAGAATCCTGATTGTAGATAAATTACAATACCTAGAATACATGTTTTTCAAAGAACTTCTTGCAACGACCAAGAAGTGAACGCATGCAGGACCGACACCGTATGTCAGACAGATCCTTTTCCGTAAATATTAAAGGGGAAGTCCCTACATCCGACGAGTTACAAAAATGCCTAAAATATACAAAACTCATTAGTTTATATGCTGAAACGTAGTATATCGCAAGAAAACCTATCCAATAAACGTTGAAAATGACAAAACATCCATGTGTATAATATCGACGATCCCGATTTTATTCCCCGATGTTTCAGTTTTATTCGGGTTAGATTTTAGTTTCGTATCTGTTCGCGCTATCCGCGTCTCCCCGACCACTTCCGAGAAAAGCTATTATGTAAACAATGGAGGGATCGGGTGATCTTGTGCAAAATGCAGAAAATTTGAGCGGAAACGGCCTATAATACATTGTTGTAGAACAAAAAATATAAGTATTGATGAATCGGTTTATTTTGTATCACAGGGGCATTTTTCGATATAAGTTCAAATTGACAATATTCATAATAATGATTAGCATAACAAATACCAAGTTTTATGATTTTATTGAGAATATGCGATCATTGTAGGGACTTCCTCTTCAAAGCATTTTATCTAATAAGCACTGGACATCGTCTTCGTTCTATCTATAGCGCACTTACTATTTGATATGCACAATAGTTATTTATAGAAACCTATTTACGATCCGGTGCCAGTGTTCTTATGTAAAACAACAAAGTAGACCCTTGTCAAACGGCGCCTGTATATAGCAACTATTTGATGAGATACTGCTGCAGATCTATCTTTGGCTTCTTTTCGAAGGAAGCCAACTTGTTTACTAAGAGTGCAAATAGTTAAAAACAGGCAGTAAATCAAAATGTTATCCCGTATTTATCGTAGTAGTGGCGGTGGACTCTCCCTAACACTCTTTAAACCCTGAAGGAGATGGATCAATTTCGTTTCTAAATAAAACATAAGATTATCCTTGATCATGTCTTGTAATTATATTCCTCCTACTCACTCTTCACAGATTTAGCGTCGTATTCCCGTTAAACCCACCTTACGTTCTGTATTAGTGTGCATTAATCATTTGTATCCTTTTAACGCTTAATCCACAGCTTGGATTAGACCATCGTGATTTATTGATAGAGTCCACACGATATGAACGGGTAAAACTTGCGACAGGTTTTTGAATAAAAACAGTGTAGACCCTGATCAGTAGGAACCCTCTGGTCTGGATCTACACTGTTTGCAAATGACAGTTCACTCTTTTCCCGCATTCAAAGGGTTAATGGTGTACGTTTACTTTATCCGTTGCATGATTGAGATGCGTTTTGATGCATATACAAACAGAGTAGACCCGCATCGGACCTTAGAGGTCTGCTCTGTTTGCTTATGAAGTAATATAGTTCTGATATAGAGGATATGTTGCGAGTTGTCTTTTAAGATCACATGTTCCTAAACGAGCCTTAGAAAATGTTATTAAGCGAGCCTTGGCTAGCTTTATAACATTGTCTTGGTGAGTTTAGGAACATGTGATCTTAAAAGACAACGAGAATCAGATTCTTTTTCTCACATAACAAAAAAGTGTATTTTCGCCGTTTAAATGACATGTAAACATCGGTTTCCATGGTTTGGCGTCATATATGACGTATGACGTCATATATGTTCTAAAGTGTTCTTACAAATGTTACAGATCAGGGAATCTTAACCCGTTGTTCTAACCCTGAGATAAGGGAAGTTATGTGAGAATTACAGTTTCTGTCATGGTAAAACTATACCATGATTCAGTTAATATTCAAACATTTATTATTTCTTACATGGATATTATCAGGTAAAGGGTTAATTAAAGTTCAAATGAAATAGAAAAGGAAAATATGGTTTAATATTTTGCTTTGAACTCTCTACATACATCAAATCAAAGTGTATAGTAATAGACCAAAGGACAATAATGGTTTTAGTTGTTCTGTTATAAATTTAGTATAACTTTGATATGTCAACAGTTGTTACTTCATGGCTTGGCTTGAATGTGGAACCTAAATAATTAGATATGGCAGGTTGGTTGTCTGATTTGTATTCAACTAAGCAATGACAACTACTGTATTTAATTATCATTCTACTTTTATCTTGTATCCACGTCAAGTAAATTAATTATGGTTAGTTGAATATTTAACAGAGGTCCAGATAAGATGCGTAAATAGAAATATTTTCAAGAATAACTTCTTTATTTCTCCACCAAACTGTATGTTGTTACCACTCTTAAAGAGCTGCCACAACATAGGTGTTGATGCGTACGCACGTGTATCTGTTGCTCTGATAAATCTGTTATACGTAGTTATTAACATTTGTATCAAGCTAGCTGACTAGAATGTAAATGAAGCAATCTTTAATGAGGTATATTAATTCAACGAGTTCAGAAAACATGACAAAAGTGACTCTTTGCCTGCTGAGTGCGACCGGACATTTGCAAACAGCTTTGAAATTCGACGTCTCACCAGGATCCAATGTGGCTGACACTCTGTCTATAGTTGGAAACTCGGCGTTTCATCAGGAACCAATGTGGCTGACACTCTGTCTATAGTTGGAAACTCGGCGTTTCATCAGGATCCAATCTGTCTGACACTCTGTCTATAGTTGGAAACTCGGCGTTTCATCAGGATCCAATCTGTCTGACACTCTGTCTATAGTTTCCCAAAAGCATGAATGGATCGGAAGTAAGTGAAAACTGTAACATATTGGAGTTTAAGGTGGCGAGATAGTTTAGCCCCAGATATTGAACAATCATATTTAAAACTACATAGAGGCATTTTTTCTGAGCCTAGTTTGTTAGTTATATTAATTTATTTGATTATTTATCAGAAACATCGATAGTCCTATCAAAACCGACATTTGAAATCTATTTAAATGTGCCAGTTTGATTTTTTTCAAACAGCGATTACAAGGTTACTTTTTGAACTAAACTTATTGTAATTGGCCAATATGTGAATCATTAGCATGTCCAGGGAACCGTGTCACAGATTGTTGATAAATCCCTCCGTTTGGGAGTTATGCAATATTTTAGTTTTAAGACCCCTAAAATTCTGCCTCCTGCTACGTTTCGTTTGATTTTAGACGATCGAAGCAATATATCAAAAAACTGTGACAAGATCCCTGGCTAAGACAATGCTATTTGATATGCCGAAAACCGTGTATAATTCGGACACAAATTACAGAAGTTTGATTGTTTGAAAAAGCCGAATCCTTTAAATTTGCATCTGTCAAAAACATGAAAAGGAATAGAAAGACCCCCGTTGTGTTGCGTAATCTTATAATTATCTATAGCTTTCAATCAAATTTATATCCAATGGAGAGCTTATAATATGTGTGATATTTTCCACTAAGCTCCTCTCCCTTCTTCCATCCGATCAATTAAAAAAGCTGATTTAATTGCCGGTTTCCCATAAATCACCCATCAGAAAGCTTATCTAGTCATGTGGCCTACATAGTTTGAGGCTACCGAGAGGGAAATGCAGATAAATAGCCACCTAGTGCTTTATCACGTATGTGTCCTAATTATCAGTTCCCCCTAGGTGCCCCTGATAAGCCTTCCTCGTAAATGGCTGACTGGCTAAGTCAGAGAAAAGATCGATGGTAATAAAGTAAAAGCGGTTTATACGGCTTTTGTGGTATATTTTATGGTATTTCGTTAATGCAATGGATAAAAGAGACTAGTGTCTATTCATTAATGCAACAATATGAAAAATGATTTTTTTCATGTTTCTAACATACTTTGACACCTTAACCCATTACCTCATATGCTATTTTAAGATCCTACTTCTTTGAATACATCTACCGAAAGGGAGCATTAACTTGAGGAAAGGATTGTTTTAGATTTGTGTAGTGTTTAAACCATTGTGATAAATAGAGCATGTGTTCATATGGTCTCAGAAAGTGACTTTTACAGAGGCGTCGAAAGGCGTCAATTTGATGGTTAAGCCGACCTCGTTGAAATAGCAGGCTAAGGAATAACTACAATTCTGTATACCTATATAGGGGGACACAGCAATGTTACACCCAACTTTTAATTGTATGTGTTCCTTCCATCTATGCACACAACTAATAAGCTTTGCTGTGTAGGTTTGTTCTTTGTAGTTTGAGTTTCTTCTTCAAAGGATTAGGTGATACAATTGGAATCGATATTCAGTTAATATTTACTTTCTAATTTGTGACTTGGTGGGGTGATGTCATGTGTGTGTGTGTGTGTGTGTGTGTGTGTGTGTGTGTGTGTGTGTGTGTGTGTGTGTGTGTGTGTGTGTGTGTGTGTGTGTGTGTGTATGTGTGTGTGTGTGTGTGTGTGTGTGTGTGTGTGTGTGTGTGTGTGTGTGTGTGTGTGTGTGTGTGTGTGTGTATGTGTGTGTATGTGTGTATGTGTGTGTGTGTGTGTGTGTGTGTGTGTGTGTGTGTGTGTGTGTGTGTGTGTGTGTGTGTGTGTGTGTGTGTGTGTGTGTGTGTGTGTGTGTGTGTGTGTGTGTGTGTGTGTGTGTGTGTGTGTGTGTGTGTGTGTGGTATGTGGTGGTGTGTGGTAGTGGTGTATGTGTGAGTGATATGTGTGTGTTGTTGGTGGTGGTGTGTATGTGCTGTGTGTAGTGCGTAAATCGCGTGTGTGTGTGAGAGAGAGAGAGTGTGTGCGTGCATGCGTGTGTGTGTGTGGGGGGGGGCGGTGGGTGTGTGTGTTCGTGATGATTGCGTGATGTTTGCGTGCTTGTGTGCGTTTGTTCATGTATAATGAGCGATTGAGCATATCCAAATTGCTAAATCATTTGGTCTCTTGTCCTAATCTAGTCATCAAATGGAGTAGGTTCTATATGACCATGACGTAAATGCAAATTGTAATTTAATGCAAATTCTGATAACCAAGAAATCTAATAATCATTAAAACATATAAAACAATGCCTTTTTGAAATGCTCCTTTTTCTCGGGCAGTGTTCGTGAAGTTATTAGATACCAATATTATGCTGATTACGTTTATATACTACTACTAAAGGATAATACATGTCTTATTCAATGGCATTAGTTAAAAATCCTTTGTATTGAATATGTTACAAAAAAGTAGTTTTATTTAAGACGTTAAACTAATTGTGAATTTGAATTGTTTTAAGCAATTTCAAGTGCAAGTTTTATTCATTACTGTTTTATACTTCAAATCCTTTGATTTGTATTATGTTTTAAGTTCCTGTTCTCTCCAGTTTTCATCAACTTTACTGGAAAATCAAATTCAAATGTCGTTATTATGCAAATGATTCAATATTAACATCAGCAAGTAGTTTACGGCACCGTTAATTATAACAAATAATTAGTTTACTCTTTAAGACATTTTATCAAGTATTCATATAACATGTCTGATTCTACAAAGAAACTAAAAATTAGCAAAATGATTTTTTCTATAGCCAATACGCTTTCTTATGTTTTAGGAGAATTTATATATTTGACATTAACTTCCAAATATTTTCATTTGCTTTAAGACTTCAAACCCTAACCCAATTTATTATTCAATTTGCGTCATGTTGCCCTAAAATTACAAAACAGTAATCACCAACGATATCGATGAAATAAGACAGTATCTTATAGCGATACTCTAAGAGACTAATTCAATTAACACATTTCGATGTAAAAAATTGTCGTCTGCAAACAATGTCGTCTGCTAAAAATTCCATCTTTTATTCTTTTTCATTTTGGATTAAAAAACATAGTCACAGTAACAAACACTTAGGATCCTGATGAGATGCCGAGTTGCTCGGCCTCTCATCAGGATACAAACTGTTTTCAACTGTGGTGAAGCGGTGGTCAAGTGGTAACGCGCTTTACAACCAATCCGGAGGTCCGGAGGTCCGGAGATCAAATCCCGGCCACTTCATTTATACGCATTGTAACACCTTTGTAAACGGTGCAGACCCAGATCAGACTGCTCATGTATCAGTCGTCTGATCAGGGTCTGAACTGTTTGCTTATAAAATAATAATTTCCTGCGTTAGTATGCCATTTTAAGAATCCATGCAACTAATTTTTATGAGGCATTATAAATTACATATTCATGGAATAAAATGTTAAATAGTTAAGTATAACTGATTAAACGGTAAACATATGGTACAATGTTGGAAACTACGTTGTAAAAATGTCTCACGCAACACTTTTGAAATCTTTTGGCTGCCTCTCGCCTCTTTTGTCAAGTAATTTTGCCTTTTACTTGACGTTTACTTAATAATTATCCAACACAGCACTGAAGTTCATATCATATACTTACGATTAGAGTGTGTTTTATGTCAAATGATTGAACTATGATTTATTACAGATAGTATGACACCTTTGTTAAACAAATCGTACTTAAATAGGTTCTGCTTTCGGTATCGTAGCAACAGAACAGCTAATAACTGTAAGAACTGTACTTGTGTGACACACAGCCACCGAGGGACATCGGTGTGTCATCAGGATCCAAGCTGTTGGCACTATGTCAGTTGTTTCTCAAACACTTGAATGAATCGAAAGTAAATGAAAAGTAAACGATAAGTGTAGAGATTAAAAAATAAAAACTAATTTACCCTCTAGAAAGATTACTGTTCTACAGACCACCCTTCGTTATGGAAACACGGTAAATGAATTGCCTCCATACTTAAGTCGAATTGTCAAGAATTAAAGATTCAAAATATCAGACTTATGTTGAGATTTAAATATGCAAATATATATTGTCACTGTACTGCATTGCTGTAAATCTGTAGCTGTCTTCTGTGACTTAACAAAGTATATATATTAGACACTGGACACAATAATAAATGTTAAACTTACACAATGGAATATAGGTTTCAAGATAAAAACTGCAACTAATAAGTAAAGACGATCAAAGTAACCTATGTTTTGACTTCTTCAAGCCGTCGGCATTTGATAAAATGGAACACGAGTTATTTAATTTTGTTCATTGTGAAAGAAAACAGGGGTCATATCCAGACACATTTCGTTTAATTGTCTTCTTTCCAAATGAATATGTATACAAAGTAAGCATTATTTATTTAGCAAATACATGTATCCATAATAGCAAAGCTATTACATGCGAAGACAGGACCTCTAAAATCAGTTTGCTTTTGATGGCAAATTGATCTATGGCATTCCGTTTGAGACAAAATGTTTAACAACAAGTATTTAGTCAGTTATTTTTGTTTGTATAATATTTTGTAACATGTGCTATGAAACGACATTGAAATAGTTTAATAACATTAACCAAGAACCTACTAATGCATACCTATGTGTAAATCACATTATTGTTACGGGTTGTTATATCGTCCAATTAATCCTTTTCTTCATATAAACTTGTTCAAGCCTTTGTAATCTGAGCAGACCAAAATCCGATAATTCTTGAAGGAACCATCTGATCATGGTCTACAATATACATATATCAGTAGTAAATATTTCTGATTGTCATTTTGACAAACATAGCCTCTTGAAACATTTGTTCTTGTATATAAAATGCATTTACACGAACTGAATACAATAGTATTCGAAAAGTTAAGGAAATAGAAATTACGATAAATTTAACATGGTGGCATTAAACTTAAATGGCACTTATGCAATTTGTATAGATTGCTGTATGTTCCATTTTAACATCCCTAGCTATTTTATGAATCAAATGAAATAGACAAGTATTCTAGAAGGAACAAATTATTAATTAATTGAAATAGACAAGGATGCTAGGTTTTTTAAATTAACTGTAATAGACTAGCCATCAACAGATGTCCAGATAAAATGCGTAATTAAAACATTTCCAAGATATTTCTTCCATTTCTCCAACAAACCATTCATTATGATCACTCTTCGTCTTCGAGACGATTCTAAAGAATGGTCACAACATAGCATTTGAGAATTAGCGAGTTTAGTATTTAGATACGCATCTTCATCTATTGTTCTTCACCTAGAAGAAGGTTGCAATTATCTAATCGACAGTCCGATGGATCCTTTCATGCATTAAAATGAGCGAATATAATTCCTCTGCAGTTTTACCACATACTTCACCAATTCGATTTTAAACAGAAATTATTGGCAAAAACTTCAGTCTTCTGAAAAGCAAAATCAGTAACAGTTATTGGAGCAGTAGGAAATTTTATTCGAATCTAATCAGTGCCGAAAATGACACGCTAACTGTTGCAATGAAGTGACAGAAATTAATCTCCCTGCTTCTTTAAATGATTACCATTTCACTTAATAATTTAAATTAAACGCATGATTCGCATAATACCGCTAGACAGGTGCATTGTACAGAAAATAAGAAGTTTTATTATCATGAATATTAAATAACACAGCTGCCAAAAGTTCTATTTATTTTGAATTATTCAACATCATCCGAAGGAAATTTATTATTTGAACATGACATAATCGTATATTGATTTGTTAAAATCAATGTAAATGTCAAAGAATGCTTTATATAGAGCAGAAAATATTGAAATAAATCTGAAATCTACGAGCATGTTAGTGTGTCTGGAAAAGTTCCCCAAGGGGAAAATGTTTAATAGTCGATAGTTATCAAATCCATGAAGTCTTTCAACAGCAACAGAGTTTCTCGACAAAAATCCTCATACATATATATATATATATATATATATATATATATATATATATATATATATATATATATATATATATATATATATATAATTTCGTTATGTTTGTCACCAATGCGGCCCTCGTTCGATCCCGGTAGGGACAGTATGTGAGAGAGTACAGATGATTCCTGTACAGAAACGTGGGGTTTTCCGGGTATTTCGATTTCCTGCCACATATACGAAAAAATACGTCATCACCGAGAATAATTGTATAAGATGTTAAACTTGTTTTATAATCGACTTAAAACAAAACAAGTTTGCACTTTTTATAATTAATTTACAAGGTGATGCTTCCTATATACTTAATGGAGATAAGTAATATAACCATTTACATGAAAGTGGCGCAGTGTTACACATGTTCAAACAGAGTAGATAAAGATTAGACAGATCATTTAGGATGTACATATAAGTAGCTATCGGGATAGGATCTTTTTGATGTTATGATTTTTTATTTTTAGCTCTTTTTTGCTTGTTTGTTTTTATACAATTTTACAGACCCGGTCAACAATGCCCATGTTACATAGCAAATAACAAATACAGCTAATTAATGTGCATGATGATATTATTTATTACATTGATATTCGCCATGTGACGGTTTAAACCTGACAGTGACATTATGTAAACACGTCTAAACTGGTATTTGGAAACCATATATGCTTCGAGTTGAAGGTTCTATTGCGGGCAATGTTTAGTGGTCTTATTTGTCAGATTTTTAGATTTTCAAACTAGAAACACTTATGCTCTACACTGGTCCAGTTTCATTTGAATTACTCATCTTGTTTGTAGTATTCAGCTTAACAGTTAACTCCCTGAAAAATAATGTAAATAAACTATGATAAGAAGAGATCCTTCGATAGCAAAAACAGCAATGCAAAAAAAGACAATTGCAGACTCGGTTTTGTTCAGTCTGTTCATTAACAGTAATTAACAGTGCAACACTACTCACGTCCCTAGCACCGGCTTAAGGGGTATTCAATATTCAAAACTTAAAGCAATGGAATTGATGATCCCGAAGGACCAGAATATATAACAACACTGAGACTGAAGTACGGCGCCTTTTTACGGCAGCCACACACGCACTTAACATCTGCTGTTGTGAAGTAAATAAAATCTGATAAAAGTACATGTATGACTCGTGCAGGAAACACAACCGCCCGAACAACACCACGACAAAAAACAGCAAATGTACATGTATATAAAAGACACAAAGAGACGCACAAAGACATAACAAACAAACAATAGGGGAATGAAAGTACCGCATTGGAACGGTCAGTGACAAATATCACTGATGGCTTCAACCGGTGTAGGGGCGCCCACCCTCACACTTATTCCATCCCCACCCTAAAATACAAACAGTGAAAATAAACGTATCCCCTCTCCGACTATTCTACAACAACCGCGATGGCAAATACAATGTTAAAGTGCATGTAAAACGAAAACATATTAAATGAAACAACTGTATCCTGAGATCCTTCGACAGCAAAAAACAGCACTCAAAAAAGAGAAAACTGCAGACTCGGTTTGAAACTTGTCGATATTTGGATGATATTTTTAAATTAGATAACCCTTTCTTTGATGCTCTGATTCCTACAATTTATCCTAAAGAACTCAACGTATTCGTTTTGCTAGAGCTTGTTCATCTATTGACGATTTTAACAGTCGAAATCTCATTTTAACTGAAAAACTGCTTAAGCAAGGATATAGATACCATAAACTAAGAAAAACTTTCTCTAAATTTTACTATCGAAATCTCTCGCTTATTGGCAAGTACCAATGTAATCTCAAGGCGCTTCTGCGACACGGTATTTCACATCCTGAATTTTATGGTGATGTGATTTACAAACTTCGTAAAATTATTGGACATACCCATTTTCTCACTTTGTTCATCAAATATGTTAAAAAATTCATTAAAAAGGGATATGATCCTGTAGTACTACACCATACTGCATGTTTGGTTGTCAACCCTTTTACACTTGGCAATCACGCTGGCCTCTTTGCATGTACGCCGACAAGAAAGGTTTAGTACTCTATGAAGGCGACCTCTTAAATCCAGAAACGGAAGGAGAACGTCGGATATCTGTACTATTTCGTTTTTGTCGTACCCTTTATTACTTTTCTACAGTTACTCTGTTTGCAGCTCAACCATTGAGTGCACTAGCGATAGGTGGATACAGTTTGTTCACTTAAATGTTTTCGTTATACATGCACTTTACCACTGTATTTACCATCGCGGTTGTTGTAGATTAGTCGGAGAGGGGATACGTTTATTTACACTGTTTGTCTTTTAGGGTGGGGATGGAATAAGTGTGAGGTTGGGCGCCCATAAACCGGTTTAACCCCCCAGTGACTTTTGTCACTGACCGTTCCAAGGCGTTAATTCCATCTTCCCCCTATTATATGTTTGTTTTGTCTTTGTGCGTCTCTTGGTGTTTTTATAGTTATGTACATTTGCTGTTTCCTTGTGTTGCTGTTCGGGCGGCTGTTTGTTCTGTATGTGGTGTTTCCTGCATGACTCATTTTTGTACTTTTATTGAGTCATGAACAGTAATTAATAATGCAACACTACTTACGCCCCCTAGCACCGGCTTGAGGGGTATTCAATTTTCAAAACTAAAATCATTGAAATTGATGATCCCGAAGGACCTGAATATATAAAAACACTGAGAATGAAGTACGGGGTGACTTTTTACGGCCGCCACATAAGCACTTAACATCTGCTGTTGTGAAGTAAATAAACTCTAATAAGATGCCGACTCGGTTATTGTTATAATGCCACATGAACACAGAACAGTTTGGCCATGGACTGACTGAAGACAAACTGAAGAATCATAAGCAAACATAGCAGACCCTGGTCAGACGGTTCCTTTAGAACCCATCTGATATTGTATCTACTATGTATGCAAAGATGTAGAAATGTGTATTCATTGTTCGACGCTCACAGGCGCGGAGCTATTTGTGTTCACGATTTGTTTGGTTCATGGACCCGGATTTGATATTTTAAACCCTTTCGATCAATGCTCAAGTATCCGCGATTAACATTGGGCTTAACGTGTATACTTTGTATGATTTTCTTCAGTTTCTGTTTTAATTATTTTTTATAAATGTATTTAAGATGTATGCAATGGTAAAAATTATGCTTAGCAATATTTACACTATCCGAATATGTCTCAATTTTGTCGGACACGAGTTTTACAGGGCACTCCTGTCCGTGCTCACGTCAAATGTTTACAAAGTTAACTGCCCCTGTTAATCTCGGAGCTGTCGTGGATTGCTACGTTTTGATGATTAATAAAGATTTTTGTTTGTATTTATTTGTTTTACGAACACCCTTTTAGGACTTTGTATAGACTAATAAGTACCATACGAAAGTATTTCTGGGAAGCAATGTGCTATTTTTCACTACACTAACAATCGGACGGAAACGGTCGAATCAGTCTAAGTCAATTCAGTCCATGGTCAATCCGGCCTCAAAAGAGTCAAAGCGGTCCCAATTTCAGTCAAATTTTGATCCGTACATCAACAAGTAGTAGCTAAATATGTTGATTAAACACTGCTAGTTCAGAAGAAATATTCAACTAAGTAACACACTTTGTTTTATCTAATATAACGTTATGTTGAATAGAAATTTAAATTCACGAATTGCGCATTGTATTAAATATAACGTGATCTTGATCAGGGTCTTAACCATTTCCCTATTCTATGTTTATTACGAATTTCAATACCCACTGAATATTCATGGAGAAAAGATTTAATGAAATATGGAAGGTGGAACACTGTATCCATCTTAGAAAATATAGAAAAAGATCTGTTTAATTCCGTTAGCAAAAAAGAGCAGATCCTGATTTGTCTGGGTCTTCTCTGTGTGCAGATGCGTGAAATACGTTTGTATGAGGGGAAGTGTTAACTATGAAATCAACAGTATGCGATTATTGTCAGCATGCGCATATTGTATAAGTTAATATCAATTGCTTATATTATATTTACAAAACACTGACACTCATAATGTTGAAAATATTTATACAAATACACTATACCATTTATTATTTTTATAGAATGAAACGTGATCGTGATCTGGGTCTGAATTATGATTTGGCGGTTTGCGATAATTGCTTGCACGCGCCTATTTGAAAAATTAACATCAAACATATAGCCGTGATATACATGTGAAAACCTAATCCCTATATGACATACGGTCGACTTTAGGCTTACGGTAGTACCGTAAGCGGCCATCAAAAAGGTCTATGTTTAGGTCTGTAAGGCAGGTGGTAGCTTAATGCACAACAAAAGTAAAGCAGAAAGCTCCTATAGAAGTTTTCCGCATTATTTTGCCCTACAGTATATGCAACCACCTGTTTTTAAGACTAACATGTTCAATAAATGAATGCCCACTTATGGTAGAGTTTACTGTATTATTTAAATAAGGTCCACGAACGGGAAGGTCGACCAAACGATCATATTTCCATATGAACATTCAGGAAATTCAGATACTTCAAGATATATGTACATGTATGAATAACGAATTAATTTGTTTACCACTTTGTTCTTTTAAAAGACTAGTGTTTTGTCTAGACAAGAAAAAAATGCCTTGATGATTCCCTGTCTACAGCAATGTATTTTTTTTTAAAATGTGCCAATATTTTAATAGACCCCCGTCCGATGATTTTTCCCATTGTAGAAACTGTAGAATTAGATCTCTATATCATTCCATAAGCAATAAGAGCAGACCCTGGACAGTCCAGATGGGTCATTTGTGATATGTCTGATCTGGATCTACCCTGTTTGCAAATATATGAAAAGTCATATATATGAGTAAAGGGATAAGCCTGGATAAATATGGGACAGCAATTATTCAAATAACATACATGTACGTTTTTAGGGTTAGTTTATATGAGTGAAGGGGTAAACCTTGATATACGGTAAAGTAATTATTCAAACAACATATATATTGTTTAAATATTATTTTTTAGGGTTAGTAATTAATAACAAAGGTAGTACTTCAAACTACAATAGATTCATAAACAGCATTTATTGCTTTGGTATTAATTGAAAGATGGACACTGTCACTCAGCATTGCGTTTCTGACTTACTGGGGTCAAGGACTGAGTTCCGCTAATAACCACTTTGTTAATGGTTTGACCGTTGTTAGAGTATGTCATATGTTTTGCAATACATTAATAAATTCCAAGACGTCAAACATGATGATTAACGTGTGCAGCGATTTCTTCCCTTACACTTAATATCCATATCCAACCGGATGCCATTATGGGCATTGAGGAATTTGATTCTTATGAACTTGCAACATGTTGTAACAGGGGTTTCATTCTGGCTATACTTAAATCATTTCCTTCAAATTAATTACCTTTTGTCATCACTATTATTAATTCTTTATGGAAGTCCATACAAGTCACTTTCATGCATCTGCAAACAAGGCAAACCCAAATCAGATAAGCCATACAGGAAAAATATTTTCAGTTCCCTTTAATTATGTAATTCCACCTTCATTACAATCTGTTATAGAGGTTTCCTCAACAATCTTCAAAAGGTGCAACATTACCAACATATTCACTTAATAAGCACTTAAAACAAAGAGTTAACGATATGCTACTTGTTGTATCCGCATGAACCATTTTTGAAACCTCCATTCTTCATGAAAAGTAACAGACCTAACCATTGTCGTCTGATCTGGATCAAAACTTTTTGTGAATGTCAATCAGTGTGCTCGTCTTCCTGTGTTTAACTTTTTACAGCCAAGCCTGTATTAGACAGCCAATTAAAATTAATAAAGAAACATTGAAGTCTAAAATTACAGATTACTGCTAGGGTGGGACATGTGTGATGCACGAGGCTCCCGACAGAGCTTCATGCACTACACTTGTCCTGCATTAAGCTGACACATTTCTATAAGGTTCCTATTCCATCTTATTTTGAGTGTCTGTTTAACCTTCTCCCTAATATTGACGACTTCTGACAACTCTGTAAAAATCACTTTGTGAAACCATTGTCACGATGGTTTCAAAATACAAAATTCTAAAAAAAATTCCTTTTCTCTATATAAAGCTCATTTTCGGTAGATTTATTCAAAGAGGCTGGGTCTAAAATAGTCTATCAGGTAATGGGTTAACACAGGTTTTATGTAATTACCTCGTTTTCAACCCTTTGATAATTGTACCTGTATTACTACTCCTGTTTTCGTTTTGTAGAAGAATATGTATGGGTGCATGGTATTTCATCCCCATGTAGGTATATGTTGTTTCAAGCGTTATATATGGAAAAGTAGTAAAGTCAAGCAGGCAAAGCCACATGCAAGACGCAACCACCACCAAAACACCGATAGAAAGTACGGTGTAAAGGTATGAGGAAACACATTGAATGTAGAGCAATTCCTGCAAGAGGAAGAAAACAATATTGATTGGATGTACGGGGAGACGTTTCACGGCCGCCACACTGCACAAACAACACTATTGTGCTTATAAATGGAAAAGTAGTAAAGTCAAGCAGGCAAAGCCACATACAAGACGCAACCACCACCAAAACACCGATAGAAAGTACGGTGTAAAGGTATGAGGAAACACATTGAATGTAGAGCAATTCCTGCAAGAGGAAGAAAACAATATTGATTGGATGTACGGGGAGACGTTTCACGGCCGCCACACTGCACAAACAACACTATTGTGCTTATAAATGGAAAAGTATTCATAATTATGTGTATAATGTGTCTATCTGGGTATCAATCATATTAACTACATGTACATGTAATTTAATTTGTGAAATCATGAATATCCGTAGAACTTCTCCTTTCGTTTCGTTTGATATTATGCTCGGGGTCTGTTGTCATTTGGTTAATAATGCCTACATATGCATTGTAACTCTGGTTTTCTTAACCCTTATAAATGTCGTCTATTATGAAGTTGTTGTCTGCAAATGGTTATGTTCGAATACGTTTTTAGAAAACAGGGAGATCTTTCGGTACAGGTTCAAATTGACAAAGTTCATTATAATGATTGCCTATGCCAAATACCCAATTTTATCATGTTATTGAACATATGCGTTTATTGTAGGGTCTGCCATTTTAACTTTGTGAATGATAACGTGTCCCCTACCTGCATGAAAGTATAGTGCCAGTATGTATCGTATTTGTATATCCAAAGGTTTGGGAAATATAATGGTATTTCATTTTTAAGTTTTTAAAAGACTAGAATGCATTACTCGCTGACATTAGAGAGACTAATAATATTGGCATATTTACTTAATTGGTTAAAATGTTTTTATTGCAAAGAGCAAGGGGTTTGTAGTTTATAGTATTGCATCTGTTGACAAAGGTCATTTTAGTTTTTTATAAAAGGCAATTGCTATATATGATCATTATATAGAAGTTACAATTTACAAAGTTTCTATTCCTGTTATATATGTTTTTAATGTTTAGTTAGTAAGAGTGAAACAAATGTACCAATGGCCAATTGGAAATAAGCCTCTTCGCTTTCATAGGCAAGCCTAGGTTATTACCAGTTTAATGATCAGAAATATGTTTTCAGGAATGGAACGTGTTTGTCTGTCATTAATGACATATTTCTTAATCGATTGTAGTAATTAGATTTTCAACTTAATACTTACTTTCGTTTTACCAGTAACTACCATCGTCACTACATTCATTTAAACCCTTAACTGCAAATGATGAAGAGTTGGTTAGTTATGCAGGCGGTTTACATCCAGATGAGGAGCATCGTAAATCAGCACCTCATAAGGAGTCTAACAATCTAAAGAGATTCATACTTTGTTCATACCATGTTCTGATGGCGGTAGAATCTAAAACCTTTCTAAATCGCTTCCTCAAAAGATGGCTAACATAAAGACAGGTTGGAGCTAAATGTAGACTGAAATTAATGTGTAGAGTTCCAATAAGAGTTTTTCTGCAGTATTTATGTCCTGCTTTCAAGAGTCCTATTGTTCAGTAAGACATCGATCTAAGGCGGTTTTACTATACAATGTAATCCAATACTGTCTTGCAATAGAAATAACGCGAACATGGAAAACATATACATATCGGGGTTATTTTAGTGTAATTAATAAATCTTGTCCGGATTTGTTTGACATTTTAGTTTAAGATTTATATACCTTCAAATCAGTATACCGTGCGTATATAGTTCAAGGAATTCAGTAAGTCGTTAAAAGATATGTTGTTGAACCTCTTGATAAGTACATAATCAACTATCATAATATCTGTCTAAACTGAGTTTACAGAATATATGTACTTCACAACAGTAGGTGTTAAGTGCTTGTGTGGCGGCCATAAAAAGTCGCCCCGTACATCATTCTCAGTGTTGTTATATTTTCTGGTCTCTCGGGATCATTAGTTTTGATGTTACATGTATTAGTTTTGAAAATTGAATACTGCTTAAGCCGGTGCTAGGGGACGTGAGTAGTGTTGCACTTTTAATTACTACTCATGAACAGACTCAATAAAACCGAGTCTGTAATTTTCCCTTTTTGCATTTCTACTTTTGCTTTCGAAGGATCACCCATTTTCAGAATATACATTTCTGAACCCTTTCTTGTCTGTCTGCCTCAATGACTGTTTTTCTATCTCTTTCTCTACCATCTGTCCCTCTCTCGATATCTGCTTCTGTCTGTATGCCGGTGTGCGTCTCTGTCTCTCTATGACACATTCTCTATGTTACCCTCTCTCTGTGACTCTGTCTTTCAGTCTCAATCTCTCTCCAATTGGTCATAGTTGTACGATCATCAGAATCTATCCTGTTTGACTCTTTTATTAAGAATATATTGTGTGTGTAAAACCTTTACTAGAATCATACTATTATACATTACGGACACTCTTGTGTACCACAACTGGCAATTATTTACGATGCCTATTGGTTTCACTGGTGTGAATAATTCTTGGAATTCGAGCGCAAAGCAATCAATTTGTGAACTACCAATATGTGGAGCCAAGCGAGAAGAGGTCGCGATATCGATTTCAAATCAGGTCATACTAAAGACGTCTATACTACTCTAAAGATTAAGTTAACAATAGAATTTTCTGATATCTGACTCTGAGGAAGTCAGGGGAGTTATTGTTAAGAAATAGTACAGCTTTCGCGTAGCACCCGGCACAAACAGGGCATCACTTGGAGCGTACCTATCAGGTGTAATAATGGTGGGTTATTAATGACGATTTTAGTATATGGATACGCGCCTTTATCTGTAGTACTGTTAAAATGAAACGTTGAATAATTATACTTCTTTTAATACTTGAAACATCTTTACAATAGAACAATCTAGAACGACCGTTTAATGACTTAACGCGGGGTTATCTTAAAATAAATGGTGGCTTGGTGCAAGAAGTTCCCTTGAAGGTCCTGCGTTACATAGAAGAAGAATGCTCTTTCGGGGGATCTGCGTGAGATAGAAAGAGAAAGTTCCTTCGGGACTTCTGCGTAACTTACAAAAAGAAAACTCATATAGAAGCTCTGCATGACTTAGAAAGAAAAATCCGTTTTTGAGAGTTCTGCAAGACAAAGAAAGAAACGAGAAATCCCCTTTAGGAAAAGAAAGCTCCTTGTGAGTTCTGCATGACTTAAAAAGCAATTGCTTAGCAAGAAAATGTCCCTTTACTTAGCAAAAGAAAACTACTTTGGAGGAAACAGCAAGCTCCTTTGGGATTTTCTGCGTGACTCTACTGCTGCATTAAACTATTACCGCTCCTAACAATCCAGATTTTGAACTTCTTTACTCCTTTACCTGACAGGAATGCATAGTACGCATTTTCCGAGAAACTAGACTAAGATTAGATATCTCCTGTAAGGATGGTCTAATCAAGGTTTGCACTGTTTGCTTATGAAATGATATACGCTCGTATACCTAATTCTACAGTTTCTTTTTCATAACGTCATTATAATAGCTTATCAATTTCAAACAATCTATTTAGATACACATTATTGGGGAAGTAACTCAAACAATGTATAACCGCCGCTCAAGATTACATATACAAAGGTAGTTAAGTCAAGCAGGAAAAGACACATACAAAACGCAACCAACACCAAAACACTAACAGAAAGCAAGCAACACATCCACACAACCAAACATACACACATACACACGCACACGCACACGCACACGCACACACACACACACACACACACACACACACACACACACACACACACACACACACACACACACACACACACACACACACACACACACACACACACACACACACACACACACACACACACACACACACACACACACACACACACACACACACACACACGAGACAAAAACACAAAGGCACAAAGACACAGAACAAACACAAAAGCAAGGGTGACAAACAGAGTACCACCTTGGAACGGTCAGTGGCAAAACCACCAATGGGGGTTTAAACCAGTTCACGGACGTCCTAACCTCACACTTATCTCGAAGTCACTCTAGCTTAACAAATAGTGTAAATAAAGGTATCCCCGCCAGACTTCCCCACAACATAGGAGATGGTAAACACAGGTCAATATGTATAACATAGCATGACAACAACTATGAAAGTCCGTCAAATATGTACTCAATGACTTTGCTGAAGTAAGGGCAACTGTTAAGGGCAGGACAGAGAAAAGGCATTACATGTGTCTAGTAAGCTAACCCCGTTTCTGGGTTTAAGAGTATACTATCATAGAGTACTACCCTCGGCCTGTCATCGTGCAAGCAAAGAGGGAAGCGTAGCTACCGACTGTAAATGGGTCAATAACCAAACATGCAGTGTGTTGCAATTTAATGGGCACATAACCTTTAATGCGTTTAATAAACAAATCATGACAATGGATATGACCCCGAATTTTTCTAAGTTTGCAGATGACATCTACATAGTAGGTGGATGAGAAATACCTTGTTGCAATAACGTCCGTATATTGCAATTATATTTACTAATGAGAGGTAAATTTCGATAATAAAATTTAGAAAAAGCTATGTTTGTTCAGGGGTTCAGAATTTTACTCGTATAAAATATTTCGCTAATTTAATGACAAATACTCGTATGTCTGCCAGTTGACTTCAATGCAGTTTAGCATTTCAGACTATTGTATTAATAGAAGGTTTGCTGGTTATGGTTTGCCCGGTTTGCCCGAAGATGAAAATGCAAACAGTGTATACTTCTTTCATTAAGAAGACGCTTTCGTCTGAAAAACAAATCGTGGGCTACAATTCGAAACGTTCAGTATTTCTTTTAAAGGCAGGTATGATATTTTTCACGAAAGGTATGCTTAACTTTTAGCCTGCTGTGGGCGGATGAGTGATTACCTATGCAAACAGTGTGGATCCTGATGAGACGCCGAGTAACTCGGCGTCTCATCAGGATCCCAACTGTTTGATATCCTGCTTGCATTTTGGAAGACAAATTGATTATAACTTGAATTATGAAAATGTAATAGGTGAACAATTCTGTAGAAACAATTTGCTCAGCAGGCTAAAGGTTCAGCAATACTATAACAACTTTAATGTTTATATATTTTGTTAGATTTCGTAAGTATCAACCTATCAATATTTGGCTCCTTAATATATTATATTGTCCTGGCTTCGCCAGTGTCGAGTGAGTTTTTAACCGGACTGTGGCACGGTCGAACCTCACTCATCACGGACGGATAGTCGCTAATTAATTAGGTACTATGTTTTTTCTCAAATCTAGAGGCACTAAACCCCACATTTAATAAGTGTTGTCAGTAACGCACATCTGCAGGAAGGGCTTGTATTCAAGTTGTTGTTGATGCTTCTGCGAAATTTCGGCATGACGCAACTATATTGCCTGATGCATTATGGGTTGTTTACATATTACGTCACTAAGGATAACAGCGTCCATTTGTGTACTGTCTGTCAAAAATGCCGAAAAGGAAGGCCGAAGCCACTTATACACCTATGATAATTGTTAAAGTCAAATGTTTCGCATGTTTCAAAAGGGGTCTACAATTTGATGTATATGTATGTATGTGTGTATATGTGTGTGTATATGTGTGTATGCATATGTATGTATTTGTGTATGTATGTGTACATGTATATGTGTACGTGTGTATGTATATGTGTGTGTATGTGTATGTATATATATGTATATGGCTTTGTTTTGTTTTGTCAAAATGTTCTTTATAGTGTTATAAGGTAATATCACTGTGTTGCTTCAGTATATAATTTGCTTATAAAATATTTACTGATAATTTACTATTACTGATTATATCATAATTACTATACAACTAGACAATGTTAAATTAACTGTCGCCATATATACATACATGTATATAGTTTTGTTTTGCCACATGGGTCTATGACCTTCTGGTATTATGAAATAAAATCTTGAATCTTGAAATCTTTGAAATATCTCTTAGAATAAATTCAAACGTATAACGGCTGAATTGTCAAAACGATCACTTTTCGTTCTAAAAGTGATCGGCTTCGACAATCTCTTTGATCACCTCTTTGATCATTTTAATCAAATCTACCATTTATCACTTTCTGGGCCATTTTTCTCGCAGAGTATAAAAGGGGGCGAAAATCGTTCGAAGGAGGAGACGAAACAAAAACTTTAGGGTAAACAGCACGCATAAGACCTTTTGAGGCAGAAATATTCATTTATCTGGTAAAAATTAATGCAAGCCTTTCAAATCACATTCATTGAAGCAGTATAGTAACAAGATCCATTAACAGAATATTACATGGCATTTTATTTGAGTATTTTACGGTAAATTTCTACTGAATCTACGTATTTGGTTACTGACGTTACACAAATCCTTTCCTTCGGGTACAAATTATTAAATCCACAGATGTAGATGTGAGCTGCTACGGTTATTTGAAGATCCAGTAAATGTTTTGGCGTTTTTATAAATTATCTATGCAGAGGGAGAGAGAGAGAGAGAGAGAGAGAGAGAGAGAGAGAGAGAGAGAGAGAGAGAGAGAGAGATAGAGAGAGAGAGAGAGAGAGAGAGAGAGAGAGAGAGAGAGAGAAAGAGAGAGAAGTAACAAGAAATATATTTAAAAAAGATATTCAGCGGCATTCAAATATTGTCATAATGTACAAAACAATAATTGTATTAAATCTCTGTCATATTAAATTCTTATTTTTGGAGATTCTATTAGTACAGGGAATTAGATATATGCTTGTTATTATGCTAGCAGAGAGGCGTGCAATGGAGATTACTCAAACAATTGGCAAATATACTATGTCATTCAATATACAATGTACTTTATGGTTGTGTCTTTTTGTTATTGAATTCAGAGAATTAAATGCTGGTTAAATATACTGTAATGAGTTGGAGCCTTGGCCTGTCTGCATATTTTTGTGTCACCCGCCGAGAGCCACTTAGGGATCACTTTTCCGTCGTCTGCCTGTCCATCTATCTATCTGTCTATCCATTTCACTTTCTTTTTTTTTTGCTGTTTAAAACTAATCATTATAGAGCTTCCAATTTTCGCATGTGTCTTCCTCTCATTGAGGACCATTGCTGTAACTAAGGTCCATCACTCCGTGTGCAATACTGTTTGAGTTATTCCCCTTTGTTCTGATTTTCACACTCCAGCATATTAACAGTTTTGTGTCAGATGCGTGCAGGTGACACATGTATTTCTCCGAACACTCTTGTGTTTTCTATGCGATTATAATGTTTGAAAAGAAAAAAGTGGACGTGGAGTAGAAGAAGCAATTATTTGATAAAAAAGTTGCTTTTATAGGAAATCACTATTAAAATGTACAATGTCAAAGTAATAAAAACAAAGTGTTATAAAAATGTACATGAAATGCAAAACAACCACAGCAGCACTGGAAATGTGTCTTTCGATGACCGTGGGAAAATGTCTGAATCACGTTCTGAGTACTATAAATACATTATTGTGCATAAGAATTAATTCATATTTTGAAACGCATATATTTATATTGATATGAAGATAGCAAAGTGAATACACTTTAATGCATATAGAATTTAGTTTTTGTTTGTTCAGCGTCTGTAATTACTCAACGAACGGTATTTATCTAGCCTAGATCAATCCATTTATCGACTTGTGTGCATCCTTATTAGTGACATCATTAACTGAATCTATTTTAAAACAATATAAAGTTAGCAGCCTCAACCTACTTCCACGATCCAAAGCCCAAGGTGATAGAGCCGTAGCAATAACCTTCAGTAAGTAGCTTCATATCACAGAGAGTCAACAACCAGAGCCTCGGTGCTGTGCTCAGGGATAGTAATTGATACTTTTAATGCCACTACTTTAATATGAGTGAGTTGGGTTTTACGTCCGACCAACAGTATTTCAGTTATTCGCAGACTGTACCCGCATGAGACAAGTTATAGTGCCGCCTCACTGGAATGCCCCTGCCGTGGGCACATGACAAGGGCACCCCACCCAGTCACATTATCCTGACACCGGGCCGACCAGTCCTAGAACTACCCCCTTTAATGTCGAGCGTAGACAGGGGAGCTACTAGTACCAACTTTTAACGACTTTTGGTATGTCGCGGCCGGGGGTCGAACCCACGACCTTCCGTACCACAGGCGGACCACTGAGCCACATGTATATTAAACAACCTTTCTTATTTATTTCCTATGGTGTTGCCTGTAGATTATGGTGGTTTCGTCAAACTACCTGTTCGTCAAAGTGGACTTTATGATCAAATGTGGTAGCAAAATGATAATAAAAGTTTTAAAGTTTAATAGTGGTTTCGTCAAACTGGTAATAATGCTCACCAATTATTACCATGAGGTGATACGTAAGATAATTGGTTTGGAACTGATATAAAGTGTGGCACCAGTTTGTTGGTATTTTGATTATTATTATTCATTTATTAATAATAATTATAACATTATTTTATTAATAATTTATTTGTGAGAATTTATTGTACTTCTATTTTAATGTTTTTATACTATTATTAAAGAGATTTTATTAATACCTTTTTTATTCAAATCTTAAATGATGAAGTGAAGACCTATGATAACGTGTTATGATGGTCTTGGATGAAGACGATGAATATATTATTAGTTATGTTGTTATTTGAAATGATGATTTATATTGATAATGTACCAAATTCAAAATAAATATTTACGGAGTATCCGCATTCTGTTCTTGTAAAACATATAACATCATGAATATTCATACAGGTAATCTTTTCACACCAGAGCAATGATTTTAAAATTCAAACCCTAGAAAAAGATTCGGTTAACAAAGCTGACCAAGATCAGACTTCTGTCTGCTTAGCGTCCATTCTGTTTGCCAACATAAATATGTCCAACATGCTGCTTCAGCTTAAAATCATGGATCTGCCTGCATTTGTAATAAACAAATATTTTACTACATTCAGACAAATAAATTTATAAAACTATATTTGAAGATAATTAATACTGATCCTGTTGTTTATATTTTGTCTAAATGCTGTTTCTTACTACATTATACTCATATTTCATACTGTTGAGGTGTATTACTTCTAGTTATATTATCACCAGTTATTATAAACAACAATTGTTAAATCTTCACTACCATAACATTTTCGTTTGTCTAAAAATCATGGTGTTTTGAAATAACTACTAGTCGTAAGAATGACCCCAAGATCATCACGTTAGCAGGCTGTATATCTGGATTTTACATCTATTTTGGTCATGTTTGGTGTAGGAATCCGGGTCAAATTGGACCAAAGCCAAATCGGTCTGGGTCAAATCGGACCGGGTCAAATCGGACCAAATCGACCGGGTCAAATCGGACCAAATTGACCTGGTCAAATCGGACCACACTATAATATATATTGAATAGAATGCCCCATATGATTGATTAGTCTTATATGACTTAGTGGAAACTGACAACCAATATATATCTAAATTTGAACAAATAAGAAATAGTATCATGCATTGATTAATACAAAAGGTGTTAATTAAATATTAAATCTGCTTAGGCGGGGCCCAGGTAATTGGGGTATGTATATTCATCCTTTATTTGAGTCTCTTCATCGTACATGTATATGTTGTTGTCATATTATTTTAACAAGAAATATATTTTTAACTTTGATGATCGTGTATATTTAGAGGGCAATAACATCACCAACAGACCTGATCATAATTAGAGATGCTTGATGTTTAAATCGGAGTTTGTTGCGTTGATTGACACATGAAAGAAGATGTGTTTAATGTGTGCCTTCATTATTTCTAAACGGCATACTTTAATCAACTAATGAGTTTGTAATCAATTGTTTCCTGCATATTACTGTTTAGCTGTTTAGTTTCGGATTAGGTAGGCAATCGACGAATAAAAGAGAAATTAGAACAGAACAAAACAGAAGACATCTTTAAATTGATAAGTTAAATTGTTATATGTAATGAGACTACTAAGTACACAAAATAAGCCTACATTCGCCAGCAAAAATAGTTGCAAAATGTAAGATTGTATGAGTAAATCACCATTATAAAAAATGGTCCGATTTGACCCGATCCGATTTGGTTTTGGTCCGATTTGACCCAGGTCCGATTTGGTTTTCGTCCGGTTTGACCCGTTACCATGTGTAGAGGCATTATAAGGCTTATGCCAGTCTAGGTATTAACTAATGAAAAGATAGTTTACTACTAAATACTAGTGAGCCATATGCAAATTACAATGTAACATAGTTTCTGGTTGGTGGAGAACTAGAACAAGAATGAAAATAGACAGCTAGCCGCTGAAAAAGCAGAAACATTTTGAATTGACAGAACACCGATTTTGTTGTTTTATCATGTCTCCCAGTTGCTGATCTGAGCTACTGATCTAGATCTCAGAATCACTAAGCCCACTTTAGACCAGATCGTTCAACGTGCCTTGCGGCCACAACATTTAGTGCCTCCGCCAAACAAAATCTGACCGGAACCTACCTAATCATCAATACAATCCAAACGTTTTGTAAATATCATCAAAAGTGGTTCACAGTGTTCAGTATTTAAAGATCCCTACTGAAATTAAATACAATAACCCCCTGTAAACCAGACGTTCAAAGAAGTATTAATACTAGCGAGGTGCAAGTCATACAGAAAGCTCCCAACGGAGCTTTCTGTGTGACTTTCATCCTACATTAAACAACCACCTGCCTAAAATGTTCTCAATTCTTCTGTGCTCAATTCCGGTTAGTATGAGTTTTATTGTAAAGTAATTCTACGCCAATATGGAAAAAAACAGTTAAACAGGGAGATACACATACGAAAGGACACTGCATCATACACAATCAAACAAGATACGACACAGCCACGAGACAAAACCTAATGGGACGAATACCAATACATAAAACATTACACATGAAGCATATTAAATAACAAAGTTGACCATAGGGTGAAAGCAGGAGTACCGCCTTGGAACGGTCAGTATACAAAAATGGCTACTATGGGCTTAAACCTGGTATGTGGGTACCCAACCTAGCACTTATCCCTCCTTCACCCAAGCCACCCCTCACACTTCAGACAACTACACAACGCGAGTAACGCTGAATAAAACTGAATAATTTTAAAATAAACTGAAACGGTAACGCCATTATTTAAGTCACGTCATGATTTAAATTTACAGAAAATGTTCATGAAACATTTCGACACCGACATTTTAAAATAAATCGGAAGAAAATATAAATACAAATGGATACTTAATATGTAGCCATTTTATTTGGAAAATAATACACACGACTTAAGTAAAACCATCGATATTTGAAAATAGATCGGAAGAAAATATAAAAACAAGTGGGTACTAAATATTAGGTAACCGTTTTATTTTGAAAAGAATTAACATGACTGACATCGTAAACATGTACTCGATGACCATTCAGAAGTCAGAGTAATTGTGTAGAAGTCATTTGGGGTACGACAGAACTGGCAAAATACAAATATCAATCTTCCTCTCTCCGTAAACGAGTTGAAGGGGATGTCTTCATAGAGTATTAATTCCTTCTGTCGTCGCACAAGCAAAGAGGAAAGCATAATATCCGACTGTGAAGGGATCGACTACCAAGCATGTGGTGTGCCGCAATATAAAGGGGTCATAGCCATTTTAATGAACTGTTTTATACGTTTGGCAAACACAGTATCAATATATGTATGTCCAACAATTTTTCGAAGTTTGTAAACGACATCACCGTAAAACTCCGGATGTGAAATACCTTACTAAAGTAAGTAAATTATAATTGTATTTCCTGATGAGCAGAATATTACGGTGGTAAAATTTAGAAAATGTCTTACGAAGTTTGTCATATCTGTAGCCCTGGTCTAGTAGTTTTTCAGTGATATTAAGGTTGCGATTGTTTCAAATCATCAACAGCAGAACAAGCCCTAGCAAAACGAACAAGAAGAGAAATTTAAACCCCATAACATGTAGCACGGGGAACATTTCCATTCAAATGAGGATAGTTAACTATTTTAAAATTAAAGTCATCTCTTTGTCATAAATTCCAGAAGAAATCGTTCCATTGTCTATAGATAAATTTAAATATAAAGAGGCTTCAGAAATGTCAGAACTATTTGTTTTATTTAGCTTGAGTTCTTTAGGGTATACGGTAAAACCTCTCTATAACGGTCACTAAATTAAATTAAGCATTTTGTGTTAAAGGCAGGTGTCTGCTTAAAGCAAGGTGAAAGTAAAACAGCGTTTTGTTTTACTTTCATCTTGATTTAACCAGTCACCTGCCCTAAATACCAACTAATTAACACAATTTAGTGGCCGTTAGAGAGAGGTTTATGAGTATTAATTGCTTTGTTTTCTGTAGGTGTTTTGGTGATGGTGGCGTTTTGTGTGTGGTATTTCCTGCTTGACTTTACTACCTTTTCATTTACTGTATTGAGGTTATCATAGAATCAAAGAATTGGTTATGCTGCGTTAACATTCAGCCTCGATGCCCACAATGTCCACGAAATAGAAAAAGCACAGAGGCGTCACTATTTATTGAATTAATTTTCTTTTACTACGCTTTTCCAAGCTTTCTGATGCCTTCTGTGCGTTTTGCTACCTCCTGTGGCGCTTTGTTACGAACCAACACGATTCTTGTGAAGAGCTATCACGTTATACTACGTTCTGTTTAAATATTTTGCGTTATTAAGTTATGCTAAGCTCTCCTACGATTGATGGCAACGATTTGTCCTGGATTGTTGCGTTTTGAGCACGATTGGAATATAAAAAGGAGGCATGAGCCATCTTTCCATTCTCTCAAGAGAGAAACGAGATACCGGTATAAATCTAATGAATCCAAGCTATGAAAAAGATGCTGAACTGGCAGTTGTTATCTATGCATATATATTTACACGAAGACAGGAGAATCAACAGCAGCAAACAAAGGACGGAGCAAGACAAGATAGAAGAGAAAAGAAGGAGGAGACAAAAGAGGAGGCATAGGACCGGTTGGGTAAGACCATGGTTAAGCAATGACTGGCTGATGTGGGAGTTCTTCTTGTCAGATGCGGTAGGTTCTGTTCCCCCGGCTCCACATGGACTTCTGCTGGAGCTTCTTCAGTTTCTGGTTGTGATGGTGGGGAAGAGTGGGGTAACCTGGCCATTCTTGGCAGAACCATTCCGTCCTCTTTTAGTAGGCATCTTCAAACCTGATATAATGAAGAGTGCGACACATATCATGCAGAGCGTGGAGTCAACGTGTAAAAACCTCGCCGGAACTTATCCGAACCTAACAGAGCGTCACAGAGCTCGGGAGCCAATCGGGACGATTGTAACATAACGTGTCGTAGCGTGATCGAGTTACCGATAGGACTCAATATATATTGACGAATCGTAGAAGAGAGTGATAGAGCGTGAAAGAAACGTGAAAAAGCCTTAGTAGAACGTAAAGAACCGTGCTTTCGCACAGATCCCCTACGATGGAGTATCAAAGTTCGGTGCGCTATGTTAAGGTATGTTAAGCTGTACTACGCTCTGCTAAGATTTCCACGTTTTATTGCGCTCTCTCAAGATGAAACAACCAATCGGGATAATCGTGGCAATATTTTTTAGCGTCAAAGATTTTGTCACGATCCTTGCGATCATCACGATTCCTCCAAGCTTCCTCAAGATCACCAAGATTCGACCCACGAACCCCGACGCTCAACACGCTTCTCTCAAGTCGCGGAGATCGTAGACATCGTGGCTAAGTGTAAACGCAGCATTATCAATATTAAACATATCCAAATTACGTGATGTATTGCTAAAGGCATTGTTGACATCTGCCTGTGAATCTGTTTTAAGGTTAAGCATACAATCCCGCTCATAACAATACAAAAACAAGTCTGCAGTTTGTTCCCATGGAAATACCAATGACCTGGCGATATACAGAACTACCAACGCGAACAAATATATTGTCTAATAGAAAAGTAATTGCGTTACAAAGATATAAACATGTCCACGAGGTATACCTATTTGCAATGTCATTGATAAAGAACGCATGTCTAGAATTACAGGCAATGAATGATACTTTTTCTCTAGAAAATGTTTTACTTAGAAGGTTTGTAAGTTTGATCTTCATTAGATCGTGTGGTAATGCAGTATAAAGTGTAGAAAAATCGTATTTGCTTATAATGTTAGCTTGGTGTTGCTTGTTTTGTAATGCAGTTAAAACCTCATTGGAGTTTTTTACAGACCAAAAACAGGTTAATTCCTAAATTCTCATAACCTTTATCACAGTAACGCTTGGCATGCACCTTAACCGCTGTTTGACACGATGTAATTAGTTTGGACGGTAGTCGTGCATGAGACCGATTAACATATCAGCATTGAATTGTTTACATTGATTAACATGTTCAGTTATGTCATTTCAGATTTAGAGACTAAAATATATGATTTTGTGTTAACGAGTTCTTGTCCTAAAACATCCAGATAATATAGTCGTCAAGCGATAATTACATTGTTTGATGCATTATCAGCTGGAACAAACACGTATTTAGAGTGAAACGGTGACGCTTGTCTTCAATAATGTCAAAATTGCCTGAAATAACATGACCAGCCTCGGAGTAACAGAACTTAGAGGAATTGCAATTTCAACTAACAGGAGTAGTATTTACAATATTAAGGTCCGATACAATTTTGTTATAACTGAAAATAGTATTCCTAATAGGTATTTTGCACTTATAGCAGATAATTGTAGATTCTATTTTATTAAACTAGGCTGGGATGGTCTTAATTACATTTTTGTCGCGAAGTATAGATTGTAGATCGATAAAGTCTAAACCTTAGACGCTGTTCGTTATTAAGTTAAACAACATGTTCAACTGGTTGAACTGTTTTATCTTTAAAGACGATTTCTACAGTTTGTTTCCGTCCAAGAATATTTTTAATCTTTTTATATTTTGTTGATTAAACTATACTGATTTCAAATAAAAAAGAAAGGAGGGGTGACAGACTTTATTTTTGAGTAATTACCATGAAATAAACATAGGCGTCCTTCCTGACTTTAACATATAGGACAGTACAAAAATCATGACATCGGTGATATTTTCGTAAATTTCTAAGAAACTTATCCAAGATTTTTTTTTCAAACTTTCACATTTTGTGTTTTATAGTATTCTTAACATGAAATCAAAAAGAAATATGTGGGTTGCAGGCTTCGTTTTTTAGTAATTACTCAATTTATCACCTAGTGATGGTGCCCTCCTGTGAAAATTACGCCACAATGGGCGACGTCAATGACGTCACATTGCTATGACGTCGTACCAATGTGTTTATTATAATCCCGTACCGTGTTTTCCTGTTTGATTTTTTAGTTTTTATACGTTCAGCTAATTATGTTTTAGGAATTTTCTCGTGTAATCAAATTGTTGATACATTTAAGGTTTGTAAATGTTGGCCGAATAAGTCGTTCGAAATTAGTGTCATCCAGAATACCGGTACTGGTTGTTTCCTTTGTAGAGAGTATTCGGCGCAAAAAGCTGCGCAGAACTTACTACCGAAATTGTCTTTAAATGAATGACCCGATTTACGAAAATGTTGGTATAGATTTTTTTTTACTTTATTTTTGCGGCATTGACATATATGCTCACGAAATCTAGTTTTAATGAGCGTCCAGTTTGGCCAACGTATTGTATTCCATATCGGGGTGCATTTCAGGTTTAAACGTAAATCACATGAGAAGTTTTACAGTCAATATTTGATGTAATGTTGGTGGTATCAATTCTTGAATAAATACTAGTGAATTTGCCATGTAGAAATCAGACTTAAATGGCACTGATCAAGTTGGTATTTATCGGTGCATATTCAATTTAGACATTTTAAGTTAACGTATAATTTCCCCGAGATAGAAATAAAAATAAAATAAGTATCAGTCGAAGGCTTAATTCAGTAGAGGCAAATATGTCATTTATCAAAATCAGTGATAGGACTTCTGTTGCCATGACTAATTGAACAAGTAGAAAACATTTGGATTGCCTGATGTTGACAGCCAAAAATATATTTAATTGCTATTATGCGATGCAGTAAATACCCCTAAATCGTACGTTAAATAAATATCAGTGCCGGTATTTCAGACGGGTGGCAGTTTAATGCAGGTTGAAAGTCATGCAGAAAGCTCCCAAAGGAGTTTCCTGCGTGACTTTCATCCTATATGAGGCGGCTTTGAAGTCTTCTTTTCCGGTTAGAGTATGTACAATTTAATATATACGATGCGCTTCACAGTAACAATAACTGGAAGACGCAGTAAGAAAATAATATTTAGTCCGTAGGGAATATTGATGATAACATTACATGTGGCAGGGGAATGGTGGAAATTAACTTTCTATACTTGACGTAGTGAATTAACGTTTTCCCCAATGAACATGTATGCTTGAATTGATTAATTCATGAATACTCATTAACTTAAAAGTTAGAACATAAAAGGTTTAAGTGAAATGTATGCTTCAACAAAAGGTGTATGAATCCATAAGCAAAGCAAGCAGACCTTAAACGAGGGATCCTCTGGTACCGTCTGATCTAGGTCTACTCTGTTTGCAAAGGTTTCCATGAATGTTCGTGTCTGAAATAATGCATGTATAAATTAGTTTATTTTTAAATGCAAATTAAACGTTAGACAATTTGCAATAGGCATTATTTTATGAATATGTGAACTACTTTTTTGTGTTTATTGATTAATACGAAAATGGACAGAATATAAACTGACTGGACAGGATTGACTGTAAAAATGATTAAGTCTAGCTAATGCGACCGCCTAGGCTAATTTATTGTTATAAGAATCTGTAAAAGTAGGTGCTTACTTAAAAAAGGGCAAATGTAACACAGAAAGCTCCTCTGGGAGCTTTATACATAACGTTTATCCTGCATTAAGCTGTCATCTGTTTTGAAAATTCAGAATTAACACTTCATTTCAGTGGTCGTATTAGAAAGGCTGTATTTTATGCAGAATTTTACAAAATATGAACTTAAGCCTGTTGAGCAAACTACAATCAACAAATATATATTGTCTGGCAAGAATGTAAAATAATATTGTACCTCATTTCCTTTCAATGAGACAATTAAACATTGCTTTCAACAAAGCGAATTGAAACTTAAACGCCTTGCTGACAGTTTTTCTGTTGGTTTTTTTGTTCAATAATTTGAGAACTGTCGCGTTTGCGACTATTTGAGAATCTGTCAACATTGGACAGTGAAAAGTACTCAGCCAGTACCAATCGTGTAAAGAATAGAAGTGTGAAGCTGTTCCGTGATTTTTAAGCACCGAGTATAGATTTTGTTTCAAACTGTTTATTGTTGTTATTGAATAAATCTGTTTGCTGATGACACTGATTATGATGTTGACAGTTCGGTATAATAAATTAAATATCACATCCAATGGAGGACGACAGTACGTATTGTCAACCCACGGTATGGTAATGTCCACCGAGGCTAACGCCTCGGTGGATATTACAAACCTCGGGTTGACAATACATGCTGTCGCCCTTCATAGGATGTGATATTTATTTAATGTGACCCTTCAACTGCAGTGTCATTCAAACATGCTACCCCTCAAACACACTGCAAATACACCACCCTTAACCACGCCATTCAAATATACTACACATCCTTTATTAAGCATAATTATGCTGGTTTATTGTTGCGTGGTGTACATTGTTTCCAATGCATGTCTAGTCATGTCTATATAAAATGTATCGAATATCCACACCTGGCTAGAATGACTGGATTAGTACATGTATCAGAAATAGAAATACTGGAGAAGGAACGTGCATGTATCGTACTCGCCCGGGGTGAGATTTCCTTACCAAATATACAACCAGTTTGTTTACTGAAAATGGTCCCTCAAACAATTTATCACATAAAAACTCTTTGAATGAATCTACCGAAAATGAGCATTTAATAGAGAAAAGGGAAAATAGGAATCGTGAAGTACTGAAACCATTGTGATAAATAGGGCATTTGCTCATATGGAGAAAATTCTCTATTAATCACAATGCTTTCAATAATGACTTTCACAGAGACGTCAAAATGCGTCAGTGGGAGAGAATGGTTTAACCCTGTCCCTCATATAAACGTGTTTTACGCATCTGCAAAAAGAGTAGACTCATGTGAGACGGCTCGTATAGGAGTCGTCTGATCAGGGTATGCTCTGTTTGCTAGTGGAATTTGAAATATCTATTTCTTTACTTTCTTAAATGGCGACAATGTTCCTCCTTCCATATTTCATTATAAATATATTAGTTATGAATATTCAGTAGGTATTTCAATTTGTAATAAATATATAACGGACGGGGTCAATACATGTCTTTGTGCACTAAACGCGGCGAATGTTTGATATGAGACGGCTATTACAAGTTCGGCATAAATATACCAATAATAATCCTTCAAACGTAATTTCATGAACGATAGAAATATATCACCCTTTCCTTCAGAAAACCTCCGTGATGTGTTTAGTAATACTCTCATGCGAGATGTTACTATCCTGCACGAATACTCGTGTCTTACTGTATCGACATAAGGTCTAGACTGAAGTTATATTTTACAGATTTCTATTGCTTTGCTTCCGTAAACCAACTTCAGCATTTCATAATCACATGTTATACTCGCAAACAATCAAGTGTTCTCGCTCATACATCAACTATGCAGTAGGGAATGCCACGATGTTTCTTTCTTATCTAGACCTGAAGAATTTTCTATAGCAATGTTGACATATCATGTCATAATAGCAACAGACTGTTTCTATATGTGCAGTAAAAACCCTCTCAAGCGACCACTAACAGATGTCTAATACTGTGTCATATAAATACTGCGGCAGCTAAATACACAAGCTTTCTGCATTTCTTTCCTCCTGCATTAAGCAGCCACCTACATTTTAAAATTGCCTATGTTAATTCATCAATTGGTGACTATATAGACACTATACTGTACGTTCATCCACCCTTTCAACGCCAATGTCACAAAAATGCACCACGACAAATAGTGCAGACACGTTTTGTTTCATTTTTTTCTTAATCTGTGTTTAATTCCTTTGAAAGTTGCATTTATTTATCTCATTTCCTGATTTTACGGAATTGTTTAACAAAATTGGTTTGCAGACGGCAATTAGAAATTTGGCACCGAAAGCGTTAACACTTGTTCGCGGTTTCTAGGCGTTCAATGGAATTGTAAGATAAGTCGCTGAACGTGACAGTGTGTGCTTGCTGCAAATATTTCTCTTGGGAATCATCAGATTATTCGCCAAACGTGACAGTAATATGAGAGAGAAGTTATCTGAAAGTAATATGAGAGGAAAGTTTCATTCGCTTCATTCATTTGCAGATGTACTGCATACAAAAACTATAATTATGTCTGGCTTGTTTCCCTCTGGAGAAGGATTAGAAATTAACAACCCCTACTCTCTAGAGATATTTAATCTTAACCCTTTGAATGCTCGATATTCAAAGTGGAATGGTCCATCAGTGTTAAACTACTTCGGATACCATTCAGTTAGTATATAAGGATATAATTTTGCGAAAGGATTTTGAATGACAAACAGTGTAGACTATGATCATATGCCCTTTGATCCGGGTGTGCATTGTTTACGCCAGTACACTCATTTCCCGCATACAAGAGGATAAGCTAGCTGTGCAAGTGTCGTCTATATCAACTCTATGTTTTTGTTTTGTTTAAGTCCCTATATCGATGAGTGTTTGTAATATGAGTGTACGTCTTTTTAACAGTAGTTCAGTCATATGTCCAGCCAATTACAGGTGGTTGAAGACCCAACATGTTTTTTCTGTGCTCGGAACAATTCCACCGACCTACGGCAAGCCAGCTGGAAGGCTTCCTTACATAACAATCCAAATGTCCAGTCATGGAGTGTTAGTGGGACAGTGTTAGATAATATGGACTCGGATGAGAAGGTTTTTACTCGGAGTTGTTTTACTTTAATCCTACTCATTTACCAGCATGTTACCAGTTAGCCGCCATTTCCCATTTGTTCTATTTATCAGAGCAGCAGATAATCACGCCTACTCAACTACTAGAGTCGTCTTTTCGCCACAAACACTATGGTGTGACCACTTGTGGTCACAGTATAGGGTTAATTTGAGAAAAAAAGAAGTTATTCTTGAACATGTTTGAAGTTACTCATCTTATCTGGAACTCTGAAATATATAAACTGGGAGAATATCAAATATTTTGATAATCCGTTACCTATATTCAATGAACCTGAACTATCATCAAAACGTAAAAAGTATTTAAAAGACAGAATGTCGATTTATAAAAATACACGTAGAAAACTCCCTAATATAGCAGCCACCTACCTATCTAAATTAAGATCTTAATTATTTTGCATTTTTGCTGTAGTACGTTACGACTACCGTAGATACTGGGCTAACAATTCTATAACTTCGATATTGCTGACCCAGTTACTCTATGTAACAGTTTATGATATATAAGGCGACCTCTGATAAAACGTTTTGTATATCATTATAAATAGTGTAGATCCAGATCAGAAATCACGAATATAAAGAGATATCTTACATTGTATTGATAAATATGGAATAGATCCAGATTCTGATGAATAACACATTTAATAGTGTAGACAATGACCAGATGTCGGCGACACGGCGGCTAGCCTTGGTCTACAATTTAAGAGTTCCAGATAAGATGCGTAAAATTAATCATTTTCAGGAATAACCAAACCCTATACTATGACCACTCTTTACAATCGTGTCGAAAAGACGATTCTAAAGAGTGGCTACAGTATATGACGATTTTAGTATTTGGGTACGCACCTTTATCTGTAGCTCTATCTACATTCTTTGTGATGGTTTAATATCTATTTTACCAAGGGTGTGGTTCATATATTAGCCATAGTTATACAGTAGACTCTGTTCGGACTACATTATGATCTGAATCATGGCAAAATGAATATCAGTTCTTATCACATACTCTCCTCTGTATTCGACTTACTATAGTTATCACATATTTCTGTATATTACACACATTTAATATATTAAACCCTAACATTATGCAGAAACACCACCACGATGTCATGTAGAAATATACACGTAGAACCTAAACAACCCGGTATTTTAGTCGAAATAACTTATGTGATAAAAAGAATATGGTGCTCGTAGTCATTTTTTATAAACCGATACTAAACGAGTCTTGGCAAATATCATAAAAGTAGGATGAGTACCGTTGTCCGTCAAACTAGAGACTGGCTTTCCATGAATAAGTTGTGGTTTCCATGCTATTATTCGATAAATGCGCACATTAGTTTATATGTTCTTGCTATTGTAATCATAAGATTGGTTTAGCCTATTCCCTCCTACTGATGCCTTTTGACTCCTCTGTGAAGTCATATTTTGAAACCATTGTTATAAATAGAGCATTTGCTCCTTAGGACAAATGCTCTATTTATCACACTGGTTTCAAAACTATTTAATTCTAAATGTTCTTTTTTACTCATTGTCAGTAGATTTATTCAAAGACGTTGGGTCTAAAAGTGATCTAGGAGGGAATGCGTAAATAGTGTATTGACAAGTGGATTTGGTCTACATTGCCCACACATGCAGAAGCACAGTATTACCTCCAAAACAGGAAACCTTCTGGGTCTGAATCCAGTAGCAGCTTTCTGCATTGCTTTCACCCTGGATAAAGGAACCACCTGCTTTTGAAAGCATCTATGATTACTCATGAATCTCTCGCTTTAGAGAGACTTTAAACCAGTACATAGAGCATTTTTCATACCGGTGTGCGATAATATTCCCAATTATTTGCAAGGTTATAATTGATTCACATATATTCCAATCACATCTCACAGTATTTATAAAATTGAATAATTCAACTCCATTCTCAGTGTTGTTATATGTTCTGGTCCTTCGTGATCATAAGTTTCCATGTTATTAGTTATGAAAAATGAATACTGCTTAAAGACGATTTCTACAGTTTGTTTCCTTCCAAGAATATTTTTAAGTAAAAGGGCCATAACTCCGAAACGACAAATCAAATGAACCTCAGAATCGACTCAGCTTCAGATCTTGATGCATTAAACATTTGTGTGAAGTTTCATTAATATCTCCCAAATAGTTTTCCTAGAAAACAGCGGACAATCTATTTGCATATTTTCTAAGAACAAGGGCCATAACTCTGAAATGAAAAATCAAATGAACCTCAGAATCAACTCAGCTTCAGATCTTGATGCATTAAACATTTGTGTGAAGTTTCATTAATATCTCTCAAATAGTTTTCCCAGACAACATCGGACAAACTATTTGCATGTATTTTGCGATTTCTACAGTTTGTTTCCTTCCAAGAATATTTTTAAATTCTTATATGTTGTTGTTCAAAGTTTACTGAATTCAAACAAAAATCGAAAAAAGGGGGTTACAGACTTTATTTTTGAGTAATTAGCATGAAATCAACATAAAGGTGTTTCCTGTCTTTTACATATGCGACAGTACAAAAATTATGACATCAGTGATATTTTCGTAAATTTCTAAGAAACTTATCCAAGAATATTTTTTTTCTTCAAATTTCACATTTTGTGCATTATAGTATCCTTAACATGAAATATGTGGGTTACAGACGTCGTTTTTTGTTCACCTGACACTAAGTGCCAAGTTGAGCTATTGGGACCACCCTGTGTCCGTCGTCCGGCATCGTCTGTCGTCAACTTTTTAATTCAAACGACAGCTCCTCTTAAATTATAATGTCAAATGTAATGAAAATTTCCAAGGATGGTCATTGGGTGATCATCTGTCAAAACATCTAAAATGGTTTGGATCCATGCAGAACTCTGGTTGCTATGGCAACCAAAAAAATGTTTAAATCTCTTCTTCTCCAAAACCAATTGTCAGATTTAAAAATAATTTTATGGAAATAATCATTGGGTGACTGTTTACTGAAATAGCTAAAACCATGACAATATCTAAAACAACATAGCCACTAGGGGTGGGCCTATTTTCCTCAAAACTAATGGTCTGATTTCAGAATAATTTAGTGAGAGTAATCATTAAGTAACTCCTTACCAAAATAGATAAAACGGGTTGGATCCATGTAGAACTCTGGTTGCCATAGCAACTAAAAGACAAATCTATAAATCTCTTCTCCAAATTAAAACCGATGGTCAGCTTTCAAAAAAATTTGATGGGAGTAATCATTAGGTGACTATCTACCAAAATAACTAAAACCATCTAAAAAAAACATGGCTGCTCGGGGCAGACCTGTTTTCCTTATAGATATAGAAAATATCGCAAAATATCCTCTTCTCCAATACCAATGGTCTGATTTCAGAATAATTTGATGGGAATAATCATTAGGTAACCCCTACCAAAACAGCTGAAACAGTGACAATATCTAAAACAAGAGGACCATGATGGCCCTGATATCGCTCACCGGACAATTAGAGGAGGAGATTTTCAAATGTTTCACTAAATGTTTCTATAGAAACTGGTCACCCCTGGGGTTGGCCAATTTTGACCCCTTGGGCATAATTTATAAAACTTTTGTAGAGGACCTAAACATGATGCTATATGCCAAATATGAAAGCTGAGAACCTTCCATTTTCAGAGAAGATTTTCAAAGTTTTCACCATATGTTTCTATTGAAAACTGGCCACCTGCGACAGGCCCAATTTTAACCCCAGGGGCATAATTTAACATTTCTCAGCTTATTCGTTTTGCTAGAGCTTGTTTCTCTGTTGATGATTTTAACTATCGTAACCTTATTATCACTGAAAAAACTACTAAAACAGGGCTACAGATATGACAAACTTCGTAAAACATTTTTAAATTTTAACAACGTAATGTTCTACTCATCAGCAAATACAATTGTAATTTACGTACTTTTCTAAAGTTAGGTATTTCACATCCGGATTTTACGGTGATGTCATTTACAAACTTCGAAAAATTATTGGACACACATATTTTGATACTTTGTTTGTCAAACGTATAAAACAATTCATTAAAAAGGGATATGACCCCTCTATATTGTAGCAAACTACATGCTTGGTGGTCGACCCCTTTACAGTTGGTCGTTATGCTTTCCTCTTTGCTTGTGCGACGACGGAAAAGGCTTAATACTCTATGAAGATTCCCTCTTAAACCCGTTTACGGAGGGAGGAAATTAGATATTTGTATTTTGCCAGTTCTGTCGTACCCCAAATGACTTCTCCACAGCTGCTCTGACCTGAATAGTAATCGAGTACATGTCTACGATGTCAAGTTTATTCTTTTTCAAACAAAACAGTTGTGCATGCTTAATATCCACTAGTAATTGTATCTTCTTGCGATTTATCTTTTATTAAATGCCGGTATAGAAGTGTTTCATATAGTTTTCCCGTACTTTTAAATTATGACGTCATTTAAATGATGACGTCGCTTGTTTACCTCTAACGTTTATATCAAATCATTTTCATTTTGGCAGACATCGTTATGCATGTTGTGGAGTTGTCTGGAGGGGGAATTTTATTTACATTTTGACTTGGTGAAAGTGGGATAAGGACAAGGTTGGGTACCCGTAAACCAGGTTTAAGTCCCCCAGTAGCTTATTTTGGTTGCTGGCCGTTCCAAGGCGGCACTCCTGCTTTCAGCCAACGGTCAATTTTGTTGTTTGATATGCTTAATGTTTAATGTGTTTCGTCTTGATATGCGTCCTGTTATGTTTTGTCTTGTGGCTTTACCGTTTCTTGTTAGATGGTGTTTGGTGCGGTTTCATTTCGTGTGTGGCTCTCCCTGTTTGACTATTTTTCCATATTTTTAGACGACCTGAACATGATGCTATGTGCCAAATATGAAAGCTGAGAACCTTCAAGTTTCTGAGGAGAAGATTTTCTATATGTTTCTATAGAAAACAAGGCACCCCTGGGATGGGGCCAATTTTGACCCCAGGGGCATAATTGGTATATTCTTTAAAGACTTTGTAGAGGACCTATAGATGATGCTATGTACCAAAAGTGAAAGCTGAGAACGCTGTAGATGCAGAAAAGAAGATTTTTAAAGGTTCAAATTGTTGACGACCTACAACACACGCCGACGGACGATGGACATCAGCCGATCACATTGAGAAATGATTAAATGTTTATAAATGCTGGCCATTTGCGTTATCCAGAATACGGGTTCGCATTTTTCCTTTGTAGAGAGTATTCTGCGCAAAAAGCTGCGCAGAACTTACTACCGAAATCGTCTTTAAGCCAGTGCTAGAGAGCGTGAGCAGTGTTTCACTTTTAATTACTGCTCATGAACAGACTCAATAAAACCTAGTCTGCAATTTTTTCGCTTTGCATTGCTGCTTTTGCTTTCGAAGGATCTCCTACCTTTAGAATGGTACCCTTTGACAACTTCAAATTAGACACAGTAGCCAAAGTCTAGACTTTCATTGAGCAAACTGATCCTTCAGGACTATTTGTTTAAGTTTATATGTAGATTTCGAACCTAATTATATTCTTAAAGTAATTTGCTCATTTGTTCGTATAAATCAATCAACAATAAAAATTAAATCTCCGAGTTTTAAGACGAACTTCTTAACGAAAAAGCAAAACGTGAAAGAGGGCGTCTACTGTGTGATAATTGACCTATATGTACATGGAATGTGTAGTAATTAACCTATGTGTACACAATAATGAACACGACATATTTTACGACATATTACGCTGAATGGCAGTCATGTTTCTGTCGGTCTTCGTAGCAATGCAAGTTTCCGATAAACCAAATGTTTCCTCTTTTCCATTCGTTTCAGCACTAAGCCAGCGTCAGGTCACATAGATTCTGATTCTTTAAATGCTTATATCAAAATAACGCATAATGAATGCTTTCATGAAATGTGTAAAACTGTATTGATATTGAGTTTGATGTTTTTTTCCTCAAACAAAATCGCAATACAACGATGGTAAGCAGTCTGCTATCATAGAACATTCATGCTATGCAGATTTCATTCCCATCTCATCGAGTGTTCTCACCGATATTATCTGTTGAAGAAAAAGCAAGCTATAAAACTGCATGCATAACTTTACATATCGCGTTTAACTAATCGAGCTTACACATACGTATTTCCTGCTTAGACTCCGGATAACAAAAGTTTAACATTAAGCGTGCTATTTATGATTGTCATTGCACACAATTTTGATGAAGATGATACGATACTTTACTTGGCGTCTCATCAGGATCCAACCTGTTTGACATTCGGACTGTATATTTGTAGTGAAGAACAATATTGCTAAAAAATAATCATTTCCTTCATACGCTGGCTCTGTCTGCCTAGAAACTTATAATAAATCTGACTACAGTTTTTACCAATACGAAACTTTCATGTGAACATATGTCATTACAAAACAATCAGCTTATAGATATACTCGTATCGTTATTTCCTACATGAATATTCAACAGGAAAAAGGGTTCAAATACCAAGCAATATGATGGCTGAACTATAATTATAGTCTTGTCCGTTCTATTCTCAACGATACAATTGAATTTGCAAATGACATCATTACCGATAGTTGGTGTGCAAATGAATTGGCCTTCGTTATCACCCACTACGAAACAGAAAGGCCAGTCCATTACTAACCCTTTCAACGCTCCATTTTCAGAGTGGAATAACCCATTAGTTTTAACTGTAGAGTCCACAGAGTATGAAATATTTAAGCTTTCTAGAGGATTGCGAATAAAAAACAGTGCATACCCAGATAAGAGGTCTCCTCTAGGAGTCATCTGATCTGGGTCTACTGTTCACAAATGCTAGAACAGGCGTGTCCCGCATTCAAAGAGTTTAGTCTCTACAGACACTTTATACGTGCACTATTGGCTCACCTGATATAATACTTTCAGTACATGTTATTAGCACTTTGCAGCAATAGTGTCCTAATAGAGAAGGTTTATTGGCTAGTCTTTGTAATGCCCACGTGTCCTAATAGAGGAGGTTTATTGGCTAGCCTTTGTAATGCCCACGTGTCCTAATAGGGAAGGTTTATTGGCTAGTCTTTGTAATGCCCACCTGTCCGAATAGAGGAGGTTTATTGGCTAGCCTTTGTAATGCCCACGTGTCCTAATAGAGGAGGTTCATTGGCTAGCCTTTGGAATACCCACGTGTCCTAATAGAGGAGGTTTATTGGCTAGCCTTTGTAATGCCCACGTGTCCTAATAGAGGAGGTGTATAGGCTAGCCTATGTAATACCCACGTGTCCTAATAGAGGAGGTTTATTGGCTAGCCTTTGTAATACCCACGTGTCCTAATAGACGAGGTTTATTCGATAGCCTTTGTAATGCCCACGTGTCCTAATAGAGGAGGTTTATTGGCTAGCCTTTGTAATACCCACGTGTCCTTATAGAGGAGGTTTATTGGCTAGCCTTTGTAATACCCACGTGTTCTAATAGAGGTGGTTTATTGGCTAGCCTTTGTAATACTCACGTGTCCTAATAGAGGAGGTTTATTGGGTAGCCTTTGTAATACCCATGTGTCCTAATAGAGGAGGTTTATTGGCTAGCCTTTGTAATACCCACGTGTCCTAATAGAGGAGGTTTATTGGCTAGCCTTTGTTAAACCCACTTGTTTCATCGGTAACCAATCTGCTTGCAACTCAGTCAATAGTTTCCAAAGAAAACCTTAATCCCTTACTGTATGAATATTTAGTAAGATATTATTACTGTGTGAATATTAAATAACAGAAGCCAACAGAGCAAGCAAGCTCTGATTAGACGACTCCTACAGGAGCTACTCTGCAAATACGTAGAAAAGGGGTATTTATGGTGTAAGGGTTAAGCAATTCATTACAGAAACTGCCCAAACACAACATTTTAAGTATGGATTCTGATCTAGATCTACACAAAGTGCACTACGAAATTTCAGTTTCCCAATGAAATTCCTCTTATAAGCGTACTTGAGACAGGTTAAACGAAGGTAAGTAGAAATGGATTCAGATACAAATTTAGCCCTTTACTCCATTTATATTCATGTAAAACAATAATGACATCATTCTATAGAATTATTCTTATAATGGCACATGAACACTGGAAGTTTTCGCCATGGTAGAAACTGTAAAATTATATCTATAGTATATCAAAACCAAACAGACTAGACCCATATACAATGTATAGATTTTTAGTTTCACAGGGTCCAGTATTATTTCAACATGTATACACATGTATATATATATTCATTACAGAATCAGTTCGATACCATAACCTATGGGTTTCCAAAAGAATATACTGATCGTTAGTAATCTGACATCTTATTTTGGAACATATCCATTGTATGTGAAGTGTTCCTATAAAGTAAATATATACTGATGAAAACCTTTGACATTGATTTGCAGAACAAACCGTGACCTTGATCAGAGGGCTCCTGAAAGAGTCCTGTGATCTGAGTCTGCACTGTTTGCATACGTCCCGTGTATGAGAAAGTTGGGGTTTATAGTTAAAAGTTAATTTAGAGTGTCAAATAGGTCCGTTTCACCTTGATTCACAGTGGTACACATTGATACACAGTGGTTTTACATATTAAACTGTCAACTCACACGAAGTAATATGCTACAAGTACACGTGACACTCTATAAAACAGCGTTTCTAAAGCTTCCAATATCGTTTAAGTTCCTTATCATTTGGTTCATCATCTGCACTTCTCGTCCATCTATTGTATGTGTGTTGCAAACTTCAAGGAAAACGAAGAAGTTCAATGTGTGTATGTTGTAGACCAATATATATGAACCATTAAACTATCTATTTGTTTATATAATTATATGGACCTGATTCTACATTTTTTGCCAAAACCAAAAAGACATAGTATATTCATATGTCATTCTATCATTTCGGCTAATAAATACTCATTATTTCGTCATTTCTGAAATGAATATTCATAACGGAGGGTGTTAAAATCTAACTCGATATATCTATTGAATTCATGGTAACCTTTGAAACCAGTTCAGTCCAAACATGAGTCACTCGACGAATCCGTAGAATCCAAAAGATGCCATTAACTGATTCTGATTCTGAACCGATTTCCAGCAGAACTAGCTAGATACTATTTCCAGCAGACACTAGCTAGATACTATTTCCAGCAGACACTAGCTAGATACTTATTAACCCGTTACCTACTCCGTAGATACGCCTTTCTTCGCTTTGCAAACAGAGCAGACCCTGATCAGACAGTTCCTGTGGGAGCCGCTTGGTCAGGGTCTGCTCTGTTTGCTTATGAAATCCTATAGATACTACAGTTTCTGCCATGGCCAACATTTCCTTTGTTCATATGCAATTATTGAAATGAGTCTAATTAATACTCATGGCGTCGTTAGTTTTTACATTAATATTCATAGAGTAAAGAGTTAAACACATACTATCTAGAACGATCAACAAACGGGTGTAGATAGGAAAGGTCAACTTATTAAAATTGAAAGAGCACTCTACTTTAACGTTTTCAAAGGACATTAGGTCTTAAAAGAGATTAAATCCTTACGCGATACAGAGGTACATGGAGTCTTATCACGATCCAAATGGTTTGAAAAGGGAATCACAGATGTGGCCATGGTAGGCTAAGGATTAAAAACTATACGGTAAAACTAGTTCTTTTGAAATGGCATAGAAAAACCATAAATTTGAATAATACATCAATGTATAAACACAAAAAAATGACACTAAACATATGGCCTGCAAACAATATCTATCAGAAGATGTTTCGGAATGTCAATGAACAACGCGAGAATACAATAAACTCCTATAAGATTCTCAACACATTGCTGATGAACTTGAAGTAGGTCACCTATTTTCAGCTTGATTTTCCTGTTGCACTAACTGAATACAGTAAACCCCTCTCAACTGGAATTTAAGTAAAAAAATAGATCTTTTCTTCAGACATGTGCCTACAAAATACAACGGGGGCTTCATTGAGAGGTTTCTGTATGACTTTCCCCCTGCATTGAGCTACCACATGTCTTTAGGACCGGCATTGATACTTGTTTTAATGTCCGGTTAAGAGGGACCTTACTGTATCTGCAAATTGACGATAACGGGGGAAATTGGTAAATTTGCATTTTACTTATTATTTACTGGGATACTGGCCTTTTATTGAAACAGTGAGAGAACACAACGTCCAACTGCTGATAAAGGAACCAATACACTAAACCTCCTCAAAACCTGACTTTTAATAAAGAACAATTTTTACTTTAGGTCTTTTTAGGCAGATGTCTGCTTAATGTAGGGTGAAGGTCAGACAGCGTACTTGGGAGCTATCTGCATTACTTTCAACCTGCATGAAGCGGCCACCTGTATGAAAAAGCGTCACTAATACTATTTTTAACGTTCGATATAGAGGTGTTTTACTGTATGCTTTATCTATAACCGTAATTGGAAATTATTGATGTATGAAATAACCATAACCATGCATACCCAATTTTGATAGATCCAGAACTAACCATTAAAACAGGCGATAGCTTACTGCAGAATAAATATCGTGTAGATAGGTCAAGTAAGAGTTTCCTTCATTACGTTTGCCCTGCATTAAGCAACCACTTGGTATTACGGACTCCTATGTTGATCAATTACGTGGTCGCCTTAACGAGACTGCTTTATATACATTATATTTGAAGGCAACCCAAGTATGCATTTTTAACATAAAACCCCTCATATGCATGTATTTTTTAAACGTATTAAAGAAATGAATTTACTAAATGTATTGAGGAAGTAATTTGAAAGGAGAAAATGTATGTTTACTTTTTTATGTTTAGATATGTGTCCTTTTTTGGGGGAATACTGTGATAAAATCAACATTTTAACAATGTGTCTGAAGCATACTATATTAATCTGGACTATTTGGTTATCAGCGTCTCATCTGGATACAAACTGATTGCATAATCGCACATGTCATTTAGACATTAGCAGGGGAAATGGATAAATCTTGCAATCTAGGCATGCGGAGGTATTGCCTTTAGTGTTGGACAATTATATCAAAGGACGCTTAACCCTTTCAATCCAGAATTATTAGAGTGGAATAGCCCATCTGGCATCAGTGTTTAACTATAGAGTCCACTCAGAGTGGAATAGCCCATCTGGCATCAGTGTTTAACTATAGAGTCCACTCAGAGTGGAATAGCCCATCTGGCATCAGTGTTTAACTATAGAGTCCACTCAGTATGAAAGGCAAACACTGGCTAAAGGATTCTGAATGACAAACAGTGCATGCCCTGAGTAAAGGGCTTCTCTGATATAGGTTTACACATTTTGTAAATGACAGTGCATGGGTTGAGAGGATGAATGATCGTGGGTCTCCACATGCGAAATCCGTCAAGAAAGATTAAAATCTTACCAATGAAACATGTTAAAACTTTCTAAATTCCTAAAAGTCTGTTCTACTTAATCGACTATTTCGAATTGTCTAGAAAATATCCATCATTGATGCCAGATGTAAGCCTACTGAAGCTTGCCGCAACCTTTCTGTATCCTCGGAAGTAAACGATATAAGAAACTGTGAGACTTTATACAGAGTAAACTCGTGCCAATGCGGGTACATTTAATACTGGTAATGATGCACACTCGTACAAATGTGAGTCTAATACAGAACGTAATCAAAGCTTAGCAAACGCTGCAGTATTCCTTACATTGGATCAATGTGTTGAAAATCAAATTTCTGATATCGAATAAACTTTGTGAGCTTTGGCATGAAATTGCGTATCTATTAAGAAAATGATTAATACTCTTCATAGACTGATGTGCGGAATGACAGTTGTCAGGTAGGCAGGTTTACCATGATGGTGAAACGCCACCTATGTATTAATTGCTTACGCAAAGAATACAAAAACAGTAAAAACCCGTCTAAAGCGGACGTTAGAATTAGTAGCACTGCCAGTCTGTAAGACAAGTGACAGCTTAATGCAGGTTAAGTCATGCAGAAAGCTCCTTTAGACGTTTTCTGTATGACTTTCACCTTGTACTAAGCAGCCGCCCGCATTAAAAGACCTAAAGTGTTTTTTTTATTAAAATTCCTGTTTAGAGGGGTTTTATTCTACAATAGAGCATCGACTGATCAGTAACCTTTAACTAGTTCACTGCCATTGTCACAATAGAGCATCGACTGATCAGTAACCTTTAACTAGTTCACTGCCATTGTCACAATAGAGCATCGACTGATCAGTAACCTTTAACTAGTTCACTGCCATTGTCACAATAGAGCATCGACTGATCAGTAACCTTTAACTAGTTCACTGTCATTGTCACATCTGTCACATCTGTGATTGTCTATGCAAACAATTTGGATCCAGATGAGACACCGAGAATCTCGGCGTCTCCTCAGGATCAAAACTGTTTGTTTCTGTGACTGTTTATTTTCTTTTAAATGAAGGAAAATAAAAAATGAAAATTGGAGCAAACGACAAAGTTTGCAGACGACAAAAATCGGTAGCGAAAGAGTTAGAGCGCGGTGACAAATACTGTCTGCTTAAGTTAGGACATGGTGCAATATTTGCCTTCTCCAAATACGTTCAGGATTTCGAGTAAGTACTGATCGAGTGTCAAACAGTGTGGATCCTGATGAGATACCGAGTTACTCGTCGTCCAATCTGAATCCAAGCTGTTGGCAAATGCGAGACAGTCACACAGGGAGAGTCACACACGAGACAGTCAAACAGGGAGAGTCACACACGAGATAGTCACACAGGGAGAGTCACACACGAGACAGTCACACAGGGAGAGTCACACACGAGATAGTCAAACAGGGAGAGTCACACACGAGATAGTCACACAGGGAGAGTCACACACGAGACAGTCACACAGGGAGAGTCACACACGAGATAGTCAAACAGGGAGAGTCACACACGAGACAGTCAAAAGGGAGAGTCACACACGAGACAGTCAAAAAGGGAGAGTCACACACGAAAGGGCTAAATCAGGAAAAGCGGAATAAAGGTTAAAAACCCATCTGAACTTGTTTTAAACGCCCACCAAAAATTGTTTGACTCTTTTAAAAACTTTAGAATCAGATCTGTAGAATATTCTATAAGAAAACAGCCCATGCTGATCAGATGGCTCATACAGGGACCATCTGACCTGGGTCTTCTCTGTTTACAAAGTTCCCAAAATGCGTCTCTTTGAGGTAATTACTGTACGGCCTCTTTCTGTACTGTTCATATCTGGGCATCTCAGACGAAAAACTAATTATAACATAACTCGTGGCTTCAGCGTGACGTAACACTATCATATATATTTTGATATTCACGGGCATATATTCACTAGTGAATAACATTCGAACGGCTTAACTGTATTCATAAGCGCTGTCAAAACAAACAAACTGGCGTACGGTGCCCTACCTGTCAACGACTGAGTCACGATAGATGGCAAAGGACTGTTGGCACTTGCGCCTTAATTTCGATAAAATAATACAAATTGTAATTGCTGTCAGTAAATATCTACAAAATGTATGCCGAAAAAGACCTACCAGCTACTCTGACCAAAACCATCCATTCTACATAAAAAATGCATCCACAACATTACATTTTCTTCACCGCATGTCCTTTTGTTTATGCTGATTTCTACTCATAAACATATCTCGTCAATCAATAACTATAGTTATCTGAATCCAGCAGAAACATATTTGAAAAATGTTATACTCAGCTGATCGCGAAAATCTTTCTCCTGTTCCAACACATTTTATGCAGCAGTTCGTACTGAATCTTTTGTCCATTTCAATAAAAAATTTCACTGAACTTGAATCGAGATTTTTTTCTCGGTGGAAATGTCCATGTCCATGTGTATACAACACTGATGAATGACTTAATGTACCAAAACGATGGCGCATTTTGAATCCCATTGACAGTGAGTGTCAGACGTGTAGGCGAACTGTATGCGAGTCTTCATTTAAATGGCAAGATACAAGATACAAGATACAAGAAACTTTATTTTACGTCGGTTACAATAAACAAGGTAACATTAGCTGAAAGCTATTTTCCGACAAAAACAAAGCAATAATAAAGCATATAACATGATGAAAACAAAAGTCCTGCAAGAGAAAAGTGTCAGACCCACTTAACAATGACACAAATGCATTAATATCCTAAAAATGCATCTATGTCACTGACAAATAAAATCTGACGAATTAAGTAAATTATTATATCAAATTAGCAGAAGTCATGTACATCTTTTAAACATTTAATATCATTTCTGATTTTCCATACATCAGTTGATGAATTTTGTAGGTAAAAATTGATGATGATGATGATGATGATGGTGGCGGTGATGATGATGATGATGGTGGTGTGGTGGTGGTGATGATGATGATGATGATGATGGTGGTGGTGGTGGTGATGATGATGATGATGATGATGATGATGATGATGAAAGTATACATTTCAAAATGAATCTGTGACAGGAAACTCATTTGCATACATTACACGTACAAGTTGGGCCGCACCAGGTCCGGATCAGCCTCACAAACTCTCTGTAGTTATCGACTTGTCTTAGATGGTTTGGGAGGCTGTTCCACACCTGAGTGGCCTGAAATCTGAAAGATTGTTTTCCGTATGTTGTTGATTGTACTTTTGGTACATGCAACGTGTGTGTATACCTAAACGAATACGTAGACGAATATCTTTTGAATTCTACTAAGTCATGAAGATACGACGGGGAAATCTTGTGGAGGCATTTAAAGGTCTCAATGACCATGGTTTTTATTCTACTTAGGTGGAGAGTAGGCATATTAGCTTTTTGTAGCAAAGTATCATAGTTAGAATCGAAATCATTGAAGACAATACGAAGTGCTCTGTGTTGAATTTTCTCTAACTTTTCCGTGTTTGCCTTCGAACAAAAATGCCAAATAAGGGGGCAAAAATTAAAATTTGATCTGACAAAGGATTTGTATATCAGGATTTTAGATTCATTTGAGAGAAACTTGCTAAGTCTGAACAGAGTGTTTAGTTGACCTGCAGCTTTTTTGCACATTTTAGTTATTTGATTGTTAAAATTAAGTAAATAGTCGATCTCTATTCCTAAAAGTTTCACACTGTCTTCACATTGTATAGTAATATCATTAAGTTCAAAATGTTTTAGATCTTTATTTGCTTTCTTACCGATACAGATTGCTTGAAATTTATCCGGATTGGCCTGCATTTGGTTGTCCTGGAACCATTTAATTAAAATAGCACTTTCGTGTTCGAGTGTTGATTTTAGAGATTCGATATCAGGACAGTTATAAGAAAGCGTGTTGTCATCGGCATAATTATAAAGATTCGATTTGTCTATGAAAAAGAAAATATCATTCATAAAAATGTTGTAGATGAGAGGTCCTAAAATAGATCCTTGAGGGATTCCTTTAATAGTTTCTTGCCAAGAGCTGTTGCTTTTACCAATTTTAACACGTTGTTTCCTATTAGTAAGATAGTCGTGAACAAGTGTACAGGCGTTGTTTGATAATCCATATGTTTTTAATTTCAAAGTTATAAGGTCGTGTGGGAGACAGTCAAAAGCTTTTGAAAGGTCCATTAAGATTGCCGCTACATGTTCTTTTTTATCAAGGGCTATTTTCCAGTCCTCTACGAGTCGTAAAAGTGTTGTTTGACAGCCGTATTTTGGTCTAAACGCTGACAGGAACTTATCAAAAATGATTTCAAAATAGGCCGATAATTGCTCGTTAATTACTTTTTCGAACAGTTTAGAAGTTGACGAGAGTATACTAACTGGTCTATAGTTTTTCATGTTAAACGGGTCGTCCTTTTTAAAAATTGGAGTAACTTGTGCCCTTTTTAGGTCACTGGGAAAAGAGTTAGTGTCAATCATCCTGTTGATAATTGATGACATAGGGGTACATATTACACTTGCAGCACATTTCAAAATTTTAGGCGGTATGTTGTCGTAACCGGTTGCCTTTTTAGGATTTATATCTTTAAGATGTTTATTTAGATGGGACTCCTTAACATGGTTAAAATTAAATTCCGTGTCAGAGGTAAAGTTTTGGCATATTTTAATAATACTGGGGTGTTCAGAATTAGTTTCCGTTGTCGAGTCGATTCCGATATTTTTCGCAATATTAACGTAAAAATCATTCAGCATTTCACATACTTCATTTTGATCAGAAATAAGTTTATCATCATTCTTTAGAATCACTTCAGATGTCGATTTTGAAGTTGACTTTTTGGATAAAAATGGCTTTATTGTTGGCCAAAAATCTTTAGATTGAGGGCCTCCGCCACACCTCTCTTGAAAGTAAGTATTTATTGATTCTCGCTTTACTTTTGTTTTCATGTTCCTAAGTTTTCTGTAATTTTCCCAGTTGCTATTAGTCTTGTTTTTCAAATATGTGTTATGAGCTTGCCGAGTTTTATAAATAATGTTTCTATAGTATGAATTCATGTATGGAGGAGGATTTTTTCTTGGTTTCTTCTGTTTGATTGGAGCATATTCATCGAGAACCTCTCTAAACAGTTTTTCATATGCCCAGTAGGTATCATCTATATCATCAAAGACATCGATGACACTAAAGGGGATCCTACTTGCATCAGAAACAAAATTTTCCTTGTTAAAATTCTTATAGCTTCTAAAAGTTACTGGGTCATGGTTGATTAATTTAATCGATTCTTTGAGACAGGTAAAGATCATACTGTGACAGTCACTTAAACTACAGTTGAAAACAGATGAATGACACAAAAGATTTGGGGAATTGGTTAAAATCACATCGATCAATGTTTCTCTGTGTCCACGACTATGACATGTGGGTTGTTTAACAACATTACGCAAATCAAATGTATCCATAAAGTTTCTTAAAACCTTTGATTTCGACTGAACCAGCATGTCATAGTTCATGTCTCCGATGAGAATGATATGTTCGAATGAAATGAGCATCCTGTCAGCACATTTTGTAATTTCACTTTCAAAGATTTTGTCAGTTTGCGAAGGTGGTCTATAAACGAATAGAATACCCCATTTTCTCCTTTGAAGTTCTAATTCGAAGCATAGGGATTCCAGAAGAGGGCTTTCAAGGTATTCCCTTCGTTTCACTGGAAGATCAGACCTAACAAGAGTCATTACTCCGCCGCCTCTGGAATCTCTATCCTTTCTGTAAGTTTTGTATCCGTCTGCTGTAAAAATATTTGTGTTGAAAGACTCATCAATTTTTGTTTCAGCAATGCAAAAAATATCGACAGGTTTTTCATTAAAAATTTCCCTAAGCTCTTGAAATTTGTATCTGATACTGTTAATATTAATATGGCCAAGAATAGGTTTTTTGGGGTTTTCTTTTCGGAGATTGCATAATTCAGGGAGTAATTCAGATGTTTCTATATTTGATCGTTCTAGAGGGTCAGTGATGTTGTTCACGTTGTCGCCTACTTCTGTTGAAGAGGAGGTATTATTCCAGACCTCCTCTTCATCAGGAACAGGGACAAAACTGTCGTTCAAGGTTCTCATATTTTTGTCACAGGCTGTTTCACATATATTTGCACTGTCGTTGATCGCTGTACTTGTTAATGAGCATACAGCATAGGTCCGTCGACAGTCATCACAAGTCCAGCTCTGTTGTTGGCTATAATTAGATGAGTATTCTGAAGGTGATATATTGGCACATTTAATATGAATCTTGAAGTTACACACTGAGCATTGGACAGAGCGGTGGGTCCTGGCAACTGGTCGGCGGCAAGATATACAGGGGTTGGCAGTGGGTCCTGGATTCGGGGAGATGTCACCGGATACAATCAGAAGATAGAACCGAAGACTTCGCCGTAATTGGATTGGCACAGATTTAACACGTCTAGTATTTTGCAGATGAAAACAAATCATACAGTTTGTATCGATATAAAAATTTGGTAAAATAACGATGTAAGAGTTCTGTTGATCATGGCTGTTTAAAAGAACAGTGTTATTGGTAAAACGTTGAAAATCGAAAGTAGATACTTGTAAAAATCTAGCTGGTGTCGATGTAGATATGTTAAAAACGTTGTTAAAAGTCCAAAGTTGGAGACTGCTGCACGTTACTGAAGTAGGCGTGTCTGCGTCAGTTGTTGTGTACAGTAGCGTAGTTAAAAATATGAATAGTAAGGTGGTCACGATGATGTTCGTTATCCGGGTTTGTCATTTATTTATACTAAACGTATTGTTTTACGGATACGATTAATGTTCGGATGATTATTATCTCCCTTGGTTTGGCGAACTGTTCGTAAGGTGAGTTCCGTGAGAGTTCACATAAACGAGTGTCCGATTCAATATTCTAATTGCCGTTGTTAATGTTCTGTAGAGTAAATAACTTCAGCTGTCTTCTTTATATTAAATATTTTGAGTTTTAAGCTTGTATATAAAAATATCGTGTCTAGGATGCACCTTATATTGGCCCTTATGTGCTTCCGTAGATTTATTTTCCGATAGCGTCCAGGTATAGCTCGATATCCACGTGAATAACACTAGTACATGCAGACCGAAAGGACTGTATTAAATGGGTATATACATGAGTTAGTGAAAACTTTGGTCGCAAATATCAGATTTTCAACAAGTTCAATTCAAATTTCCATACCGTTTCTACAAAGTCCGTTTAATTAGTAAATAATCCAACACAGTTTTTTTCCAATAGTTATTCTGTAGAGTTTTAAACTTTGGCCTTACTATTAGTCCAAAATTTCACTACTTGTCAAATCTACGGCACAACACAGTCACAGCGTGCTTTACACAGACACATGTTGTGTACAATGACGTCATAATGTGACATGTTTGTAACCATGTATGTCAAAACTGTAACTCAAAATTTATTTTGACGTGTTTCTGTAGGTTTTTGTATCATAAACTATCACAGTTAAATTGAATACCAGAGAGGTCTAGATTAGATCCTGGTTGAAACAGTTGGAAATTTTGGACCTACTTTGTCCCAGTTACCTAGCGAACCTAATAACACCTTTCATTCATCATTTCTATATGCAAGGATAATTATAACAGTCCATGTTACTGCTGAAATATTGGCTGCAAAAAACATCTGTGTTTGTTATGTTATAAATAGAATCTTGCATTCGTGTTCATGATTATTAAAGCTCGTTTTTTATCGTTTTAAAAATAATCAAGAACACTCATGTAAGATCCTCTATATATACATGTAGGTTAGTAAGATCCTCTATATATACATGTAGGTTAGTAAGATCCTCTATATATACATGTAGGTTAGTAAGATCCTCTATATATACATGTAGGTTAGTTTCTTTAATGTATGGCTGTAGTATAAGGAATACAGAAACCATTATAGTTTTCAAAACGAATATTTTAAGATTTGTGTTGTTTTTGTACAAACTATTTTTGCGGCAGACTGGCTGAAATAACATTAACCAATCCTCAAATAACTTTAGCCATTTCCCTGTCGACACCATGATTATGTATTAGCTATAACATTTCAATGGAATTGTTTTCTTTGACAAAATCAGATCTACATTATGTCATAAGCAAACAGAACAGACCGTGATCAAGCGGGTCCTATAGGGTATCGGTCAAAGGCGAGAAAAGGCTTTTATTTCAAAGAAAGGTTTAGGCATAAGCGCGCAAAAACGTTAACCCTATACTTCATGAAAATGTGTGTAAGAAATAATGACACCATGAATATGTATTAGATGACGTTTTATATTGGCATATCACCACAGGAAGTGCCTGATCTGTATCTACTCAGTTTGCAAAGGTGTAAAATAGCGTATAAGTGGAATACAGGGAACATTTCAGATCTGAGTTTTTTTGGCTAGTTCATACGTATGATATGGTATTACATCTTGAATAAATCCCATTATATAAATCACTCCATTATTTCATAGATACAAATGTAGGCACTATCAGATTATTATCTATTTTGTTTCCTAATGAAATATCTTTCAAGGATATATGATTCTACATATATTCTACGAGGGATATATGATTCTACATACATTCTACGAGGGATATATGATTCTACATATATTCTACGAGGGATGTATGATTCTACATATATTCTACGAGGGATATATGATTCTACATATATTCTACGAGGGATATATGATACTACGTACATTATACGAGGGATATATGATTCTACATATCTTATACGAGGGATATATGATTCTACATATCTTCTGCGAGGGATATATGAGTCTACAGTTTATGTCATTGGCGAAATCCTGTGCCCATGAAACATTATAAAAACAGATTTTAAATATTATTGAAGTCATAAATTCTCACATAAATATTCAAAATGAAAACGTGTGTGTACATGCATTTCCAGTATTCGATTGTCACACGAGTTATATAAGGTTTGATTCAGACAATCCCACAAGTACAGTAGAGCCCCACAAAAACGCCTATATAATTCATCAACACAGGAAGTGTTAGAAGTATGTGGGTAAAGTAATACAGACATCTCCTATAGCAGCCATAGTGTCTAGGTATAGAAAACAAGCCTCTAAATGGGGTTATCGCGCAATCAGCTGAAAGTTTAATGAACGCTTTATACGAGTGTCGAAGGTCAAGTGCTTGTTGGGTTGTTTTCTGTGTTTATGTACATGTATATGTTGGTTGCATCATTATTCAGTTTTCACTGTGTATGTATGCATGTATGTTAGCTGTATCGTGATTCAATTTGAAAAAGGTTTTTTTCATAAGTGAATAGTTCTTTTACTAACATTTTCTGATGACTTTATTGGCAAATTAATCTTAATCATGTAGTTAAGAATATATTTATATTATAAAGCCTTTGGAAACAGGTTTCAACTGCAAGCCGTGCTGATATACGGCTCAGTCGCTGATGATTACCGATCTGCATCTGCACTGCTTGCGCCCACAAATGCCATTGAAACCAAACATTTAAAATAAATGCGAATTTAGATGTCCTCGTATTAGATCAATGTTACGCTGATAGCCTGATACACATTTTGTACGCCTTGCATTTTTCATTTCTCATTATTTTCTTACTACTATATTATTTGTATTTAAATCTATTTATTCAGTGTTTTTCCAGTGTTCTCATGTTTGATTTACTTTGTAAATCTCTGTAAAAAGGGGAAACAAAGAGTATATATAGAACTACTTCACTGTATAAATGTCGAGGATGGTATTCATGCATGTATTTTGTGTAGATGAGTGTACACGTGGACTATGTTTTGCAGTATTTTTATTACTTTTATCTTTTTCTCCATGAATATTCATGCAAGAAATGAATACTAATTAATATAATTTCTTTTATAATGGACATGAACACACGAGAATTTTGGCAATGGCAGAAACTGTAGAATCATATCTATATTATTTCTTAACCCTTTCCCACATATAAACGTATTTCACGCACCTGCAAACAGAGTAGACCCAGATCAGACGGCTCCTGTCTGATCAGGATCTGCTCTGTTTGCTAATGGAATTTAATAGATCTGTTTCTTTAGTTTCTAAAATGGCGACAAATTTTCAACTTCCATATTTCATTATATATATTTTATCCATGAATTTTCAATACGTACTGAAATTTGGAAAATATGCAGAACTGGGAAATGGTAAAGCAAACAGAGCTGATCCTGATCTGTGTTTGCTCTGTCTTCAATAGCGTTGAAAGGATTATGGAGTAAAGGGTTAAAATATTAATGAATATTTATTTTTTATTTACGCAAATACAAACATTCGAACGACAGAGATTACACAAATGTGACTAAATAGCAATGGTATTATAATACCAGGCACCATACTGCATTGTAAACAGTGTATATGTAAAACAGATATCTAGTCTGTGATGATGTATCTGATCAAGTGTAAATTTCTTACCTGAAAGAGACACATTTGCAAACAAAATTGACCCAAGTCAGATGACTCCTATAGAAACCATCATATCAGTGACCCAAGTCAGATGACTTTTGTAGGAACCATCGTATCAGTGACCCAAGTCAGATGACTTCTGTAGGAACCATCGTATCAGTGACCCAAGTCAGATGACTCCTGTAGGAACATTCGTATCGGTGACCCAAGTCAGATGACTTCTGTAGGAACCATCATATCAGTGACTTAAGTCAGATGACTCCTGTAGAAACCATCATATCAGTGACCTAAGTCAGATGACTTCTGTAGGAACCATCGTATCAGTGACCCAAGTCAGATGACTCCTGTAGGAACCTTCGTATCGGTGACCCAAGTCAGATGACTTCTGTAGGAACCATCATATCCATGCTTGCTCTGTTTGTTGACCAAAGTCAGATGACTCCTGTAGAAACCATCATATCAGTGTCTGCTCTGTTTGTTTCCTTATTTAATACAGATTCTGTCCTGGACAAATAATCCTGTGTTTATATGCCAAATGTCTTCAATTAATGTTTATGATGTCATCATTGATTTACATGAATATTCATCAGATAAAGGCTTAAACTATGGACAGATAGAGAACAAGTTACTATATAATTTATTTTGATGAGTAGTAAATTGCGCAGACCCTAGTCAAACGTTGCACCAGGGACACGGCGTCTGACCAGGGTCTGCACTGTTTGCAATGCAAATACACTCAGAAGAGCGGCTAAAATATATCAATGTAGACCAATGACAATAATAGACAAAAACTAACTTTCAACATCGAATGGTTCCAAGAATCTTAATACGTTAGCATACACACATCTAAAATGTTTCCAGCAGGTCTATTCGACTTATTCATATGACAAAATATTAGAGCCATCGTCGCCGACTAACTTTATCGTGTGCTTTAGATTTGAAAAGTTGAGTTTTAGTTTTGAAAAGAAAATCAATGCCAAACAGTTTTGAGTTTGGTGAGACGCCAAGCTACTTCAAGTATCTCAGTGGCTTCATCAGGATACATACTATTGTCAAAGGTTGTCACAGATTGCATATGGCGGTGAAAGTGTCAACATAGCGTCATTGGAAGTAAAAATATTTCAGATGACAATACAACGTAAGAAGAACTCAAGTGTTCATCCCCGCTTTTGATAGATTGGAAGTTCATCCTGTGGCATTATTTGTTTGCTGCGATAATTACTTGTGTTTAACAGGCATATCTAATATCAGTAGCATTTGTGATGGACCAATTTGGTACTGTGGAGCCAGCGTCTCGACCACACCCTGACATAACAGGTCATTGTCTGAAAAAGAATATGAATGAACATTACGAATACACACATTTCTTTTCCATAAATAGTAGACTTTTGCAGATGATGTATTTACAACAAGGCGGTCTGTTTTGCTTTAATAATAGTTTATTATACATAATTGTATGAATATTATTTTGTGTCGTTTATTGCACTGCACTCCTTTCAAACATATTTCTAATCTTATATGAGAGGCGCTTTTGATATTTAACCTGCTGGAAATAAGTTCACCAGTCATCTATTTGTTTGTTCATATATCTTGTGTTTCTTTCCAAAATCACTAAATAGAGTTTTAAGCATATTAGACCATTTTAGACCCTGAAGAATCTTCAAGTATTGTGCGTCTAAGTGTGGATCCAAAATGTTTGCCAAGGTAACCATGGATTCGGCCATTGTGAATTAATTGTCAAGGAAACGACTCAAATATGTCGTTTAAAGAGTTGATAATGTTGTCTGATAATATTTATCCGAATATATCCAAACAAACATTCCGTATCGCGAGCAGAATTATCGCAGTGACTACGTCATTTGGCTGCTACACTTGGTCGGACAAAACTAATTTATACCCGAACCACTGGCAAAGATGAATGCCATGAATGCGATGTAAATATTGCTGAACAACACAAGTATGTCATGCACAAGCTGTCAAACCTATCTAAAGTGACCATCACAGAGACGTATAATTCTCGATCTTCCAGGAAGGTGGTAGCTTAATGCAAGACTTACGTTATGTAAAAAGTTCCACTAGGAGCTTTCTGCATTACCTTAGGTCTGCATTACGCAACCACATGCTTACTCAGTGGTCGCTTTCGAGGTGTCTTACTCTACTAGCAGAGCACAATGTTTTCGAAGTAGGTATTGAAACCAACACTCACAACCATAAATAAAGAATGATTGGCGATGAAAACTATCACTATCAGTTTGGCATATGACGTACACAATGTAATGCTATTCTTAAAATGTTAGAAAAGCTTTCCAACGAGGTTCTAAAAAGAATCCATTTCGACATTTGTTATGTGTTTTATATTGACTATAATTCAAAAGAATAGTTGAATAATGGCGTCTATGTTCACTTGTATACTGCATTAAATCATATCATATTCACAGTATAGGCAAACGAGCAATGTGTATGTGTGCACATGTTTGCAAAACTTGAATTTACAGTAATGCATTGTTCTCCCAGGTTCATATGATTCTGTGTTTTTGCTGTATCTTCTTGTTTTCAATATTACACATTTGGTTATGTGGGAAAAACATAAGAACGAACCTTTTTGTGTTTGTCCTTCATTGTAAAGTTAATGTAATACATCATCCCCTGGACAACCTGTTCGAATAAATATGTATTATGAAAATGGTTATCCTGTGAATTGTGGGTGATTACCATTTGTTACGGTTTTTTATTCACACACGATTACAAAAATCTTAGATACATTGAAAATAACATCAAGCGTTGATACTCTGTAATAATGCTGATATAATCAGATAATATATCAAAATAAGTAGTTTTAAGAAAATCACAGACATTTCACTAATAATACAAAATAATCATTCATACTTAATAATGATGCTATATTCCTTTCAAATATAGATTCGCACCGACTATAGTACTGTATATACCAAGACGAAATGGCGATATCAAGATATCTGATATACTTAGGCCGACATTATCTTATTTCAAGCATCGCCGTATTGTCTCGGCAAAGGAGTCAATCCTGTGTATCCACTCCTGTGTAGTATAAGTATTGATACCAATGCTTAGTAGCGATGGTTCTCTGAAGTTTCATTGTATCTTAATGCCGGGCAGTAAAATATAACAGCACCTGTGCATTTATAAATGTCTAAGAGAATTATCTCCTAGACCGTGTATTTTTAATGGTTTTGCTTAGCGTCATGTAGATACTTAAGGTACCACAGTAGGCACAAATCACGAATTGTTTTGTTGTTGGTGGTATTAATAAATAGCCACCAGTCTCTTCTATCCACTGCCTTAACGAATATATTCACCAAATATACCACAAAAGCCATGTAAATCCACTTTTTCTGTATTACAACCGAGCTTTTTCTCTGACAAATCAAAACCTTTATCGCAGGTGCAGAACTTCAGATGGTGTTCAACAGCACTCAAATTCAATGAAGCGTAACGAAAATCAAACCTGATCTGTAACTCATTATAATAAAGCAACATATTAAATATCACTACAATATCTGCTACAGTTTAGAAAAAAAACTCCGGAAAACCTGACATTTCCTAAAACATTCTAAGTCAAAATGCTGTAATTCCGTTAAAAATCATTGTAGTGTAACAAAATTCAAACTTGATCTGTAACCCATTATTATAAAGCTACATACCAAATATCACATCAATAGCTGCAAGGGTTAAGAAAAAAACTCCGGAAAACCTGAATTTCCGGAAAGTTTCTAAGTAAAATCACTGTATTTCCGTGAAAAATCAATGAAGCGTAACGAAAATCAAACCTGATCTGTAAATCATTATAATAAAGCCACATACCAAATATCACTTCAATATCTGTAAAGGTTTAGAAACAAACTCCGGAAAACTCAGATTTTGAGAAAAATAACAAAGGGCAATAACTCCAAAAATACTGAAGACAGAGTTATGAACCTTATGCACTGCACTTGTGGTTAATGTGATCTATCTGTATATGAAGTTTGAAGTCAATAGCTTTTATACTTTAGAAGTTATGATCCTGACAAGCCGGACGGACGGACGGACGAACAACTGGGCGGACATGGTGACTCCAGTATACCCCCCCCCCCCAAAAAAAAAGTGGGAGTATAATAATAGGCGGCCATTTAGCCGTATTTCCATCTCGGTAGCCTCAAACTATGTAAGTTATATCACTGGATAAGCTTTCTAATGTGTGATTTATGGGGAACTGGCAATAAAATCAGTTTTTAATTGATCGGGTGGAAGAAAGGAAGTGGTTCTTAGCGGAACATGTCACACATATTATAAGCTCTCATTTTGGACATAAATGTAATAGAAAGATATTTGGATATTTATCAGGTTTTGAAACACAATGGGAGGCTTGTTTTTGACAGATGCATATCTAAAGGAGCCGACCTTTGCAAACAAACATAACTTGTGTCCGAATTAGACGCGGTTTTCGGCATACCAAAAACATTGTCTCAGAGATCCATTTTAAAGCTTGCCAATGGCCCTTGCATATGAAATGTCTTTGATCATTTACATAGATTAAATTTTCTCTGAAAGAATCAGTATTATGGAACAAGTATACTAATACTGACAATACAGTTCGGGGTTTCATGTCCATCCACTGGGCGATACATACTACATTAGTATTTACGTAAAGAAAGGTATGCAAAGAATTCTACAGCATGGCGATAAAAAGTTCATTGACTTGATTAAACATACTTGCTTTTCGGCGCTGTTAACCCTTACTAGTTTTCCATGGAGTTGTTTAGCTGCCCACTCCGCCATGTAGACGATGGTCGAGTCATTCACACTTACTCTCTTGCGATAACCTAAGGAAGAAGAAGATTTAAGTTTTTAATACCTGTAGAAACATATACAAGTAATAACGTCTGTTCAATTGAATCCCATTTAATTACTTAACTAGAAACGGAATAGTTCACAACATGCAGCCAAACCGCTCTAAAACGACCTCTAAACAATTTCTTAATCGAGATTTTCAAGACATATGGTAGCTTCATGCAGGACAAAAGCCTAATTTTGCCCTGTATTAACCCATTTCCTCCTAAACCATTTTTAGACCCAACAACTTTGAATAAATCTACCGAAAAGGAGCATTTACTAGAGATAAGGACAATTTTTAGAATTGTGTTGTTTTGAAACTCCTATGGAGCAAATGCTCTATTTATCACAATGGTTTCAAAAATGTATTTTACAGAGACGTCAAAAAGGCATCACTTGGAGGGAATGAGTTAAGCGAAAACCTTCTTTTACCTGATGAATAATCATGCTAGAAATAATAGCATCATACATAATTATGTAGTGGTTTGATTTTAATATTGTACATGAAAACAAAACAGAGTTGTCTTACCCAATCAGAAACTGTAGAATCATATCTACATAAGGAAAACAGACCCTGATCAGATGGCTCCTATGGGGGTCGTCTGATTTGAGTGTACTCTGTTTGCAAATGCGTGAAAAGGCATTTATATCAAGTAAAGGATTCGAAGACTGACATCATTATTACAGTTTAACTCCTCTAAACTTGAATTCTAGTAGAGAAGAATTTATATACTTAAAAGATAAAGGCTCCTAGAGGAGCTTTCTGAATGACTTTTCATCCTGCATTAAGCTCCCACCTGTCACCAAGACCGATACTTATACTCCGGTTTGTAGATGTTTTAATCTTACTGAGTACCTGCTTTAGAGAGATTCTACTCTAGGTGTCACATACTTATTATGATAATCATTTTGTAAGCAAATCAAAATCAAAATATTGCAAATAACTTTAAAACAGACAGCTGTGTCTATGTGACTCTGGTGTCACTAGTACACAACTATATAGTACATGAATTGATATATTTAAAGCAAATGGATTGATGTAGTGGCGCGAAATGTTAGATTTGTAGTAAAATAAATAGTAAAACAAGAAATGCCGACACGAAATCAAACCGGGTTTTCCTTCACTGTTAACTAGGGATTTCTAAGTTCAAAGGGGCATAACTCCCAGAAATATTGCAGAAGGAAAAATCCCCGACAATATGCACATCTATATATTGTGTCCTTGCTACATTATACAAGGAATTCTGTTGAACATTTTTTCGTTAATTGAAACAAGAAAGTCATAATCGATAATTGAAACAAGAATGTCATAATCCATCAATGTCAAATTTCCAAATGCTTTTGACCTTTGACCTCTAAGTATGACATTGGCCTTTTAGCTACTGACCTGGTTTTTTCGCTCGAAACGCCTAACCTTCTAGAGGAACAGTTATGCCTAGTCATTTCACAGTCCATCCATTGAGTTATGAGTAAGAGCCCGGAAAGCAAAAATATACATGTTTTTGACCTTTGACCTCTAAGTATGACCTTGACCTTTCAGTTATTGAGGTGTTTTTTTCGTGCGACACACCGTACCTTCTAGAAGAACATTTATGCCTTGTGATTTCACAATCCATCCATGGAGTTCTGAGTTAGAGCCCGGACAAAACCGGACGGACGCACGCAAGCACGCATTTCTAATTTCAAAGGGACATAACTCCAAGACAAATTGCAGAAGGAAAATGCCCCGACAACATGCAGAACAACATATTGTGTCCTTGCTACATGCAAAGTTTTATGATAATCTGTTGAATAGTTTCAGAGAAGTTGTCCTTACAAGATTGGCAGCCGACCGCCCGCCCGTCCGCGCTAACAACTCCTGTTTATGTGACTATATAATCATATGAGAACAAAAGATATTTTGTTCTCATCGGTTTTATGTGGCTTATTTTCAGTTTATGTGGCTATTTTGAACAAAAGAATAGCCACATACACTCAATCCGTTAGAATGTTCGTCCGCCCACCCGCCGTACATCACCATTTCAATAACCGTGTTTTCCGTGGAAAACCCGGTTAATTAAACTATAGTAATGCCTAAACGTTTACTAACACTCTCACCGCATGAATATAATTGATGGCGTTATGTTGACACATTATTGGCAGGTTCCAAACCATTTCACACCAGGTAAGCTATTCATTACCAATTTGCTTTTATATTTTGACATGCATTTTTGGGCCAAAGACATAAATTTCCATTCATCTCAGGTAATGTGGTACTAATTAGCGAAGAAACTAATATATATATATAATTTTCGCTATGATTTGGAATTTTTTATTATATAATGATTCAATCAATACAATCAGAAGTGTCTAACTCTTATTCTGCTAAGCGCGGTATTAATTGCTTTCACAAACTCCTTGGATTCAGATGAGATTACGAGTATCTTGTCTGATCAGGATCGAAACTGTTTAACACTCGGTCGATACTATCGCATAATTTTAAACGAATTGGAAGAAAGTAAAACTTCCAACAGATCAGATGCTAAGCAGACATAAAGATGCGGTATACATAGTTATTCCATAGCATTTGATTAACCTTTATATTCCCATATCATTTATCTCTTTACTCCTTAAATGCGCATTTCTACGCCTTTGCAAACAAAGTAGGACCTAGATCAGGCGGCTCCTGTCCTGTTCTGTTTGCTTATGATATGATATAGATATAAATCTACAGTTCCTGCAATGGGCAAACATTCCTGTGTTCTTTTTGCTTATGTAACAATTAATCTAATTAATTTTCATGACGTCATTATTTCTGGCATGAATACTCACGGGGTAGGGGGGTTATGGAAATTTTGTCCAGATATTTCTTTTGAACCCATCCATTGTTTCACGTGGTTGAGGCACAGCAAACAAAGTATTTGCGAGAATAAGCCAATGACATTGATGAGTTCAGCAACAGTGCATATCCTGTTCAGGGGGATTCTTCAGGAGTGCTCGGCTCTGGGTCTACACTGTTTGCCTATAACCCTTTTTAAGGGACACTGGGCACTATTGGCTTATCATTATCCCTTTCCATGGTAAACAGTACTAAATACCAATGTAAGAAAATATCACATAATGAATTGTAATAATATAATTCAATTCAACAGACATTTTGACCATGGCAAAAACTGTAGAATCATATCTATATTACTCCACAATCAAGCCACAATTTATCCTGATAAACTGGTTCCTACATGAGCAATCTGATCTTGGTCTACATTGAGGCTGAAGAGTTATATAGTTTTAGCCTAAACACTATACAATGACAACGTGTAGTGGTGTTTGATACACGTATATCCGTTGCTAGATATATGCATATGTGTGTCCGGTTAGTCCTCTACCCGGTCCATATAATGATCACAGTAGAACATGTCTTAAGCGACCATCACAAAGACGTCTAATGATGGGTCTGTAAGGCAAATGTAAGTTTAATGCAGGTCAAAAGTAATGCAGAGAGTTTTAGGAGATATCTGCATTAGTTTTGCTCTGCATGAAGAAACCACCTGTTTTAAGATTCCTATGTTCAATAAATGAACGGCCGCTTAGGACAGGCTCTACTGTAATGACATCATGTTTGTTAATTAGATTAAACTTTATAATATTGCATGAGCACAGTAGTTTAACCACTGTAGAAACTGTTAAATTAGAGCTATATAATTAAATATGCAATCAGAGTAGGCCCTGAAAAGACCGTCTGACCTGGGTCTCCTGTGTTTGCAAATGCGTCAAAATGTGTAAACACATGTAAGAAGACCATTTCAGTCAATATCAGAGTAGTCCTCCAGTAGTTATTTTATTGGATTATTTGAATGTCATTATCGACAATCTATTTTCATTATCGACACAATGTATTGTCCTACAAGTGATCAGTCCGAGATACATTGAATTTGAAATCAAATCTATAAATTCATTAGAATGTGTAAATGTGATTAAAGTACGGTATTGTGTGGCATATTGTAACATTTAGCATTTTGTGGACGATATTGTGATAACATTTACAGGCTTTATCGACCCAGATGAGACGCGCCGAATGATTCAGAGTCTCATCAAGATCCACACTTGATCATCACTATCCACACTTGATCATCACGATCCACACTTGATCATCTCGATCATCACGATTCACACTTGATCATCACGTTAATCATCACGATCCACACTTGAATCATCACGATCCACACTTGATCATCACGATCCACATTTGATCATCACGATCCATACTTGATCATGAAGATCTACAATTGATCATCAAGATCCACACTTGATCACCAAGATACATAAAGGGTTTGACACTCTGGTTAACCCTTTCCTTCATATAAACGCCTTTGGATGCCTTTGACAACAGAATAGACCAATATTGGAGGCTCATACAGCAGTCGTCTGATGAAGATGTCTGCTCCGTTAGTTTATGAAATTATTTAGATCTGAATTGTGTAAGACAACAATTCTATTTTAAAATGTTAACCTTATAAAAATCAAGTCAATAAATATGTATAAATGTTAACTTGGGAAAGGTTTAAAAGAATTGCAAGAACTGTGAAATACAATTTCTTTCGACAAATTTGCTCAGCAAACCAAAGGTTAATTTTGTAACTCCAACTAGAAGTACATTGGTCGTTTCAGTTTACAAATTACAATAAAGCATAAGTGATGGTTTGTATTTATACGTACATAGTCTGAGTATCACTACTTGCGTAACATCATGAATATTAATTAGATAATGTTTCGGTAATGACCTGTGAAAACGAATTTTTGGCCATGGCAGAAACTATAGATTCAGATCTATAGCCGATCTATATAAATACCTTGATCAGATGACTCGTATAGCAGCCGTCTGAAATGGGTCTACTCTGTTTGCAATGGTATCATATTATTTCAGGTTTTCACCACTAGTATGGTGCGTGTCACTATCGTCTTAATATTTGGTATTTAGTATGATGGTCAAAGTTGAAAATGAATTGAATTTTGAATTTATGAGACTAAATTAGATCAACTGAGAGAAGACAAAAAAAACGAACTAATATTGTTGAGAGAATACAAACGATACCATTGAGACTGTTGCAAAGACGACACAGTTAACCCATTCCCTGACTATTTTAGACCATACGTTTTGAAACAAATCTCCTGAAAAGGAGCATTTACTAGAAAAGAGGAAACTTTCAGATTTTTGTAGCTTTGAAACCATTGTGATAAACAGAGCATTTGTTCCTATGGTACAAATTGCTCTTGATTATTACAACAGTGTCAAAATTGACATTTACAGAAGCGTCAAAAGGCGTTAATATGAGGGAAAGGATTAAAGTGTTCAAGTCTCTGCATGACAGAGAAATCACACAAAGAGCTACAAACCTGCACGAAAGTCTTCTGAGTGGTCAATACTCTGTTCTATGTCTTCAAACATCCCATAACATGAGCACAATGCTGCTAAAAGTACAAAGAGAATTATGATCGTATAACTGGACTTCATCTTTATTAATCAACGTTTGCTGTCCTTTCGATATAATTGGTAGCCAGACTTTAAATAAATACTGTGCAATAGATATACATACATATATACTTCCTGTTTGCTGTACCAAGATCCTGAATCCTTGACAATTGACAAGCATGTTATCATAAATTGAGCAGGATATTGATAGATACAGTGTCACGGAAACAACACTTCAAAATGATCATAATCGAACAGACAACTATTGTCAAATACGGCATCATTAACCCGTGCTTACCTTTGTAAACAGTTTGGATTCATAATCATTAGGTGTCTGCAAATTGTTGAACATTTTGAATACGTCTTTGGAAATAAATTTGAGAAATTCAGTTTCGAAAATATACATTTAAACACATGTTATCAAAGTATAATATCTTAATAAGGCTGACATTAAATTGCTATACGTATATTGAATAATCCTATTATTCTATTGTTCCCTGCTAAACGTTTTCCCTTAGATTGTCACAGGATCATACTCAAATAATTAGCACATGATCATATGCAAACGATTAGCACATGACCATACTCAAACAATTAGCACAGGATCATACTCAAACAATATGCTTCTCTGCTCATACTAGGAAAGAGGTCAATGCCTTTTATCCTGTCACGTGCCTATTTTCCTGACGGATAACAAGGTGCCTGATAAACGTTTTGTTATTATGCCAGTTGGTCACATGATCGATTTTATGTCAGTTGGTCACATGACCTGTAGCCGAAACTACTTTTTTACCGAGACGTTTATTTCGTGAATACACAAATTTACGTCTACCGAGTACTAGATCTACTGAATAAAAAAAGTTTAACAAAGCGAATTTGTTGATTTCAATCGATACCCATTAAACTAAATAGATCTAATTATTTCACTTCATTCTCCCAAACTTAGGCCCTAGCATAGTCTTAGGCCTAGACTAGTAGATCTAGAT